>JAHXMU010000019.1:33297-73600 GCA_019455685.1 Philornis downsi
TTTTTTTTTTAAAACATGGGTCCGTCGAATATGGGCAACCCTGTATGTACATATGTATATTTTATTCCAAAACCCTTCTTCATTGTAAACCGCTATATTTCATAAACAGCATTTCCATTCCATATAAACTGCATTTGTACTTCCGTCCATCTCTACATTCTTTCCAAAAACTCTAAAAATTCGCCCACAAACACATTTCCACTCTCCCATTCCCTCATATTCCCATAATTACGTTTCTCTCATGCATCCTCTTGTTAGTTTTACTTTGATTCTCCGATCGTGCGCTACTGTTCCCAGAACTTTTTGTTTAAATTCGCGAAAAAGCTGAATAAAACTTAATAAATTGTTGAGAAAGTGTTAAAATCTTGTATATTAATCGGTTCTAAATATTTGCGGGTCAAAATAGATTGGAATTCAAGTGAATTCGTCTATTCAATTGGCGTTTTTTCCATATTGCAATGCAGTTAGTTGATGGAGAATCGGTCCGTGGTCGGTTGTGTTGTTTGTTTAGTAAATTAGAAGAACAAGAGAAAGACAGAAACAAAAAGTGCAACTGAGAGTGAAGTGAGTCCAAGAGCAAGTACAAGGGCATGGTAAAAAAAGAAGGTGAAGGTGTGCGTAACAAATGTAACAAACAATTGGAATCGACTTCCCAAGTACAGCTAGAGAGGGAGAGAAGAAAGTAGATTATTAGTGTTATGGGATTAACAGGCACAATGACAACCTTTGGTGAAAATCAGGTGAGTTTATCATTGAAGATATTTGCATAAAACGTTCGTTGTTTTGTTTAATAATTTTATAAATTCAAAATAAAACAAGTAGTTTGCGAAGATTTTTCCACTGCATGATTGATTTTAAAGTGTTCTTAGTAATAATAATGTTTTTTTAAAGGGGGATTCAAGCGAGTGAATTCCTATAGAGAAATTTGTAATTTTAGTTTATAACATTTTATTAGTTACTTCATCTTCAACATCAAGAAAGTGACAACTTTGGAATTTGTATTTTCTTCCAAACCCATTGTTTTTCTTTTCAATGTTTAGAATAATATTGGGTTAATGACGTTTTCGTTATATTTGAAATGCTTTTTCTCAGCTGATTATATTGTGTGTTTTACCGTTACAATATTCAATATTTCAATATTTGATATGTCACAACAATTTCGTTCGTCAGTTTACTTTTAAATCGTCTTGTCAATCATTTTGGTCATATTTCATCAAAGTTTGTTCCGCAAATTTCACGCTTAAAAATGATCACCGGTCGGCAGTCGACCGGGGTTTGATGTGTACGAAATCATTGACATCTGACACAATTCTTTTCGAAAAATTGCATTTAACTTTTAGAAAGGTACTTTCACTCGGGATGATAAACAAATTATTTACAACAATATCAATCGAAGACGACCTAATTCAAAAGGAGTTATGTTTCCCATTTGGTGCTATTTTAAAGAAATGGTTTACTTTGAATTGCTTCCAAGAAAATAATCATAAATTCCGTGGTCTACTGCCAACAATTTTTGAAGCTTGATGAGCTATTCAAAGAAAAATGACGTGACGTCCACAATGAACTTAACATATCTAGGACAGACTCGGCAAAAATATAGTCCTGATCTATCAGCTTTATTCCGGAGTCTGCAAAAAATTTTTTTTAAATAGAAATTCCTCCATTACAAGTTAGGACCAAGTTTTTTTTCTTGGAAGGATCAATTATTCTTCCATTCTCGGATCAACAGTTGCCTGAAAAATGGCAGAAAATCATTGAAGGAAATGGGAGTTAGATTTTACACTAAATTTAATTACGTAAATAAAAGAAGTGAAATTTATTTTGAGCAAAAATAGAAACGAAACTATTTTCTTGCCATTCCAATTTTTTTTATACCCATCACAATAGGTTGAGCAAGATCGACCCACTAGGAAAAAACTTGTCAATACATGGAATGAACCCACTTGTTCAAATGTGCACTTATCTGGTGACCTCCACCTGCGGTAGGTGGATGAAATCAGTGGTGTAAGAAAAAATTGCTCGTACATGGACAGAACACAGGTTTGGAATAATGGGTATTTCCAGTGCAGTGTTAATAAATGCGGAGCAAAGCCATTCCTTCCACCTACCTGGCGATGAGTAGCTACGTTATCCACGACGCTATGGTCCACAAGTATTACAAGTGAGAAAAATGATTACGTCTACAGAGACAAATTCCAACATTTGACAAATGATCCTCTTCATATTTTTTCTAATATGTATTTGTTACCACTTATTCGTCAATTAAAAACAATATAGTTTTTCATTTATACGAGAAAGATCCAATATAATTTACATACATTTGTAAGGATGACCCTAGTCAAATAGAGCCAAAGAATATCAATTTCCACTTTAAAGATAAGGAGCGGTTTTGACACGTCCGCCTGTCTGACAATGAGTAGTAATGAGTAATGAGTAGGTGTATCGTCCATAACATAACAAGTCTCAAATGTCCAAATCGATCCAAAATGAAATAACGTGCCAATACAAGGACAAATTCATCTCTTGAAAACAAAAGATTTTAGATATGTTTCCAAACATTATTCATAAATATTATTCAATACGGTATAAATTTGTACAATGTTTGACGATATCGCTGTGATTGAGGCGTGATTATTGAAAAATATTTCAGTTTGAATTCATTTATCCATTTCCTGGTTTCCAAATCGCCGGTCTGGCAAGGCTGTCAGCTGTTAAATACCTATCATCTGAATTGTTATTTACTTAGTGAAAGGTTTGCCAATTACGAATATGGATCGCTTAACGACCGAAGAAGACGTAAAAACAGTTAAAACTTACTACAAAAGCGGTAATTCAAGCGTTTGGTTTCAATTGAAAAAAATTCTCTTTAGCGATGAAACTAATTTCTCACTCGGTGGTTACGTCAACAAGTAAAATTGTCGCATATGGTGGTCGGATGGTCTAGAAGTGATTGCCAAAGCATTCGCAAAGTGAAAGCCATTGCATTCGGAAAAAGTGATTGCTTGATGCGCATTACGGTCTGAAGGTGTCCTTGGGCCGTTTTTTCCAAAATTACGCTGAACGAACCTCAAAAGGATCCATTGCAGCAATTAATCCAGATGCAGTCATTTAAATGACTGAATGGCAAGGTCCAAGCATTATAATGAAATAAAAGTTTCATCTAAATCATAGCTTTCTGCATAGCTTTATTATGCGTGGGAAGAGGGCGTTTTCGACACAACCGCCTATCTTACAACACAACAGTATATCGTCCATGACATTGTAGACCTCACCACATAATGTTATGTGGTACATATACTTCGTCCCAGCTGAATCTACGGCGCCTATTTAACTTTTTGCTCGTCCGTTTGCTATTTTTTAAAATAGTTTATGAAAATTTGAGCGGAATTTTAAATGTCTTGGCAAGCCTTTTTGGGATTTTCGTTTTATGCTCAACTAATATCGCAACTTAGCACTAATTTTATACTTTAAGCCGTAGAATGCGAGTATGATTTCTCATCATCTAAAAGATGGCGCATAAGTAATGTTAGCGGCGATTATATTGAATGCATTCTTGTGAATCATTTGGTTTTAACTCGTGAACTTTTTGCATCTTACATTGGAAAAGATGTAACATATGTAAAATTCTTTGGAAAGACCACCTAGACACCTCTAATTGCTGAGAACGTCGCCTGGTGGAAGTTTCGGGGTTTTCCTCAATACTTGCTTGCACTCGAGCAATGGCCACTTCATTTCGAACTGCACGAGGTTTTCCAGCACGCGGAGGATCACAGACAGCCCCTTGTTGCCCAAAACGCTGAACCAATCGGTAAATTGCTGGAGCGCTAGGAGCATTTCGAACATGAAAGAAATTTTGATATGATCTGAATAATCGAATGCTGGCTTTCAAAGTAAAATTGAACAACTTTGGTTCTTTGTTCTGTGCTGAGCCTTTCCATCACAAATTTCCTAAGTATTATTTAGTTAATTCTGTAAATAGACGAAAAAAAGACTTAAACAAAAAATGTATTCACTGATCAAATCTTAATGTTACTTATGTGCCACCCTATACAAATGATCATCTGACATCTATGTTGGAAGCACTATAGAGAATGAACCACTCCAGCTAGAAGGTGAAAACTTTTTTTATATTCCAAAGTGAACAAAATCGGTCGGGAAGAAAAGATTTGTCCGTATCAGGTCTGAATCCACCTTTAGTAAAATGGGTATTTTTGATCATTGTTGACTAAAATCAATCAGTTGATAGATATTGATACAACTGCCCCAATATATCGTATTTATATTATGCTCTCGAATACTTTTAAAAGAAAATTTTTTTTCAACACAGCGACTACACCAAAATAGGAAAATATTGACAAATTGGAGAAGCCTTCATATCTCGGAAGCAAAGAAACCAATCGTGAAAATGATTTCGTTTTTATGTGTTTTTAGGGGTTGAGAAAGATGGGAAAATGAAAAAAATCTCTAAAAGGCAAATGTGTATATAACTCTGAAAGGACGAGTCCAATCACCAAACGGAGACTGCTATATTTTGCTATATTGGAGAAAGTTGAAGTTTAAAGTGGTAAAAAAAAAGAAAATTGTGAAAATTAGGATATTTGTACATCTTTATATTTGGATATTTGTACCTAATTTCCGAATTTTGTTTGCATAGAGATTTTCTCGATTTTATTCAAAATCTTTTGATGTCAGACTAACGTTGTCACTGAGTGTGGGCTTCACTGGAATCAAAAAATTATGCTGCTTTGATATTTGAATTATGCATATATTTTTGCGTTAAAGCGATTTATTTTATTTTGGCAATTTGAACAATTTTTTGTCACAATATGAAATTTATTTAACCTTCTTAGAAACCACTGAAGTTTTTCCGCCTTTGTACTTTCTTCTACTTTTTTTCTCATATCTTCGGATTTTTTTCTTCGCAGTGCACAGTGTGGTAGATCACAAATCTAACTCGACAAAATTAATAAATTGCGTAGGGTTCACTTCTCACTTATGTATTAAACAAAAAATGAGTTCAAATTTATAAATGATTGTAAAAAATCCACTTTTTTTTTGAAAAACATTTTTTAGTAAAATGACGCAAGACTGTCAACAAAAAAATATATTTTTAAGATAAAAGATTGGTTTCTTAAATACATGCTCAGAGATTATTTGTAGTTATATATATACTAATATTTACGTTGAATACAACTAATTAATCATATAATAAAATTATTAGGTGAGTTTTTATGTAAAGATTTGGATGTAGTCATTTTTAGTATTAAAATAATTTTAATATTTTTAATAAATATCTAATAGTAATTATTTTATTTACTTGTTTTTGCTTTATTACATTAATAATACAGATAAAGCACATAAGTACACATAGCGATTTTAATTTAGTCAATTTCATATGCATCGTTAAAAAATTCTTCTTCCTCGAAAGCATCAACAGATAATAATGAAAGAACCTCTTTTGTTATCAAACTTCGAACTCGAAAGGGGTGTGACGCAAACTTGCGATAAAAGAATCTGAAGAAATTAATAGCCGATTGAAAAGATCTGTATTTGTGTCTATTCTCGATGTTTTTCTCGTAAACAACTCTCTAAATTTCCTCGTATCCTTATTTCTTGCTTCTTGAGCTTCTTCTGACAGCTGTCCTATAGGAAGAATGCAGGACCTTATAATATATTTTCCATGAAAGAGGATTTTATGGACGCTAACTGGCATAATATACAGGGTGGCGCAGTAGAACGTGCATATTTAAAAAATAGATTAAAAAATAAATACAAAAGGTATGGTTAAAATAAATCTAAGGCATTGTAGAGTAATAAATGGAGTTTATTTTTTAAAAATGACATCAACTAAATGGTGACCCTCTCTACGACGACACTCCTTTAACCGCAAACGAAAACTATTGGAAACTTTCTTCAGTAATACTGGTGTAATGGCTGCCATTTCACCACGGATATTCTCCTTGAGCTCAACGATGTTTCTTGGAGTACTACAGTAGACTTTGTGTTTGAGGTAACCCCACAAAAAAAGTCAAGGGGCGTCAAGTCTGGACTACGTGGGGGCCATGGGATATCACCTCTTTTCGAAATCAGTCTGCCAGGGAACATCTGCTTCACCACCGCCATGGAGTCATTTGATGTGTGACAGGTAGCTCCATCTTGTTGGAAGCAAGTTTTGGAATTCACTATTATTGAACTTTCAATTTTTGGAGCCAAAAATCCGTCCAACATCTCAACATAGCGTTCCGTATTAACCGTGACGTTTTGACCCCGCGCATTTTCGAAGAAAAAAGGACCAATTATTCCTCTGCCGGAGATTGCTGCCCATACTGTCACTTTAGGACTATGCAATGGTTTCTGGTGTTTGATTTTGGGATTTTCACTGTTCCAGTAACGACAATTTTGACGGTTTTCGAACCCATTCATAAGGAAGTGAGCCTCGTCAGAGAAAAGGATATTGTCAAAATTGGAAAATCGATTAAGCATTTCATTAGCAAATGCGAGCCTTGCTATGAAGTCAGACTCTTTCAATTGTTGTGTTAATTGCAGCTTATATGGATGCAGTTTAAGATCCAATGTTAAAATTCGTTGCAAACTTCGTCGCGATAGTTATAAGACAGACGATCTCTTGCGAGTCGACATTTGTGGATTTCCTCGTACTGACTCCATAACTCTCTCAACATTGTCTTCGGTCCTAGATGTTCTTGGGCGACCATTTGCTTTCTGAACTCTTTTCTGCTGCTTCAACTTCATCATCAACGTTTTTCGGTTTTCTCCCAACTTTTTTACAACTTTTCGGTTGTACACTTTTAGGCAATATGTAGGGCTCATCAAGCCAAATTGAATTTGATGTTAAGAAACGGTCACGATGTCTTCCACTTTTTATCCGTTTTTTGGCTAGCTTAAAACAAATAATATTTATGTTGGCTTTAAGATTTCTTTTCACGTCTTCTGGTATATCCTGAAGACCATATCTAACCATTATTAATGTCAATAGGGTGTTTTTGCGATGTATTTTGGGAGTTTTTATCCATTCTTCAAAAATGCCCTTTATCGAAAGAGTCATACTGGAAAACTGAAAAAAAAAAAATGTATGGCAATCGCAAAACTGCGCAAGATGTTTTTGATTTATCTTAAAGCGAATACTTAAAAGGTTAACCAAAATATAGATTTACACCGGAACTATCCGGAATAAATAGGTTTAACTCTACTTGAAAAAAGGAAATATTTAAATTTTTGCACTTTCTGAACTTCTCACAAAAAAATTTTTTTTTAATACTTACCATGGAAATATTTAAATGAAAGATGTAATATATTTTCTTGAAATAAAGCTTAATAATAATAAAAAAAATTATGACAATAAAATCACCGTAGACTTATCTATATATATAAAAATGAATATCTGTCTGTCTGTGTACAAAAATAGTTTGTAAGAGAACTCCTCTCACACGGCGTACCCGATCTTCATGAAACTTTCAGGGCTTATTCGTGTCGGCCAGGAGAAGGTTTTTAACTATGTCCGAAGGTCGAAATACAATTCGGTCCAATTGGACAAAGGGGCGTGGTACATCCCATACAAACAAAAAATTAAAAATCAATTATTTCTGCTCCTGCTTACGGTATTTGAACAAAATTTGGTGCGTACGTTTGGTGTACATATCTTAAGTGCTACTGCAAATATGGGCGGGATTGGACAATGGGGCGTGGTACCTCCCATACAAACCATAAATTAAATATCCAATATATCTGCTCCTATTTACGGTATTTGAACAAAATTTGGTACATCGGTTTGGTGTACATATCTTAAGTGCTGCTGCAACTATGGGCGGGATTGGACTATGGGGAGTGGCACCTCCTATACAAACCACAAATTAAAAAGCAATTATTTCTGCTCCTGCTAACGGTATTTAAACAGAATTTTATATTTCGGTTGAGTGAACATATTTTACGTTCTTCCGCAAATATAGGCGTTTCTTATTATAATAGACCGATTGGCATGAAACATTTCCAATAAAAATAAAATTTGAAGGCAAAGCAACGTTAATCATAGAACAAAGTCATACAAATAATACGCTTCTCTTTGAAATCTGAATGCACCTGTTGACAACAACTGACTTTAAAGCTCAATTTTTCCTAATCAGAGCTAAACCCAAGCAGACAAAAACTGAATTACAGTTACCTGTTGTATCGAGACGCTCATTAAATGATCATAATAAATGTTGCCAGATATTTTCTTTTCAATTTTTTCTAGCAAGATTTGTCAATAACCACAGTGTGCAGTACTCTAAAATTTACTTACCATACGTTTTCTTCTTGAACTTTCTTTACTTTTTCAACTGAAACATTTGATTTTTGGTGAGTTTAACGCATTTATTTCAAAATATACAACATACAATTCCAATATATATAGATATATAGATAGAGTAACATAAAATTTAACAAGATTTTCTTTCTCAATACAATAACATAAACATGCTCTATGACAGATATAGATTTAGCTAAATATATATTAGGTTTGATAGCACTAAGGCGAAACAGATCAACAAATTTAACAGATTAGTATATAGTAATTCGTATGTATAACTCAGTTACTCAAGATTTCAAATCATATTCAATGAATTTGTGTTTGACATTTAGTTAAAGACTTTTCTTCCATATTATTTGTATAATTCATCAACGCTACGAACAACAATGAACACAGTTTAAATTTATAAACAATTAAAGCAATAGTAGATATATAATAAGTTATTTAAACACAGCGACATTTTATTCCTTTCTTTTTTTTGGGAGGGTTTTAAATTCTAACATTCGTTAGGTTCATATTATTTGCCCTGACTTTCACATTGAAATCATAAATCTCAAATTTTTCTACAATTGTGGTTAAATATTCTCTAAAATTATTAATAACGATTTGTGGTATTTTATTCGTTTTATTATAATTTTTTGTTTTCTTAATTTATATGTATATATATATGTTTATGCCGTTTGTTATGTATTTGTATATATTCTTCTCTAGATATTTTAGTATATAATGATATGTATATTATTAAGTCTATATGTGAAACATTTCTTTTTTCTCTCTTATTTGGAACGTAAAGCGGAATTAAACTATTCTGTAATTCGGAAAATTATACAGTACTTTGCTATGAGGAGGCGTACATTAAGGTATTTTCCCGAAATTATAAAGATGTAGGTTAATGTTTAATTGTACGTCCACATCCGTATGTAGTAGAGTCACAATCTAGGTCATGAGTTCGTGGTGTTGAACTCATGACCTAGATTGTGTCGATAGAAATCAAAAATCGAAACTGAAACCGAAACCGAAAACTGACTCATTGGATTTCTAATCAAAAAATAATAATTTTCCCATAACCGATGGATGGAGTTGTTTGCAGCAATTGTTGCTGCTGTTGCTGATCGACCATGGCGCTATGATTAATATGCGCAACTATTGTTCGCATGATCGCTGGTTCAACACCGCGTACAGCCACTTATCATTTGGAGTAGTCGAGTAATCGACAAGTCTGGTAAATGCTTCTCAAACTGTAACGTTCAGAATCGTAATTAAAAACTATATGTCCCGAAGAGTGAGTCTAAAACTATAATGCTTATAAAAAGCTTTCCCACATATCCCATCCATGGGATGCCAATGAATTCGTCTTTTTTATACCTTTACCCGGAACAATGAAGGTATATATCATTTGAGATGGCCAAAAATGTAATAGCTAGAAAGAAGAGTCTAAAGTACCAAGTATCTTTTGATCAAATCCATTTCATTACATTTTAAGCTCATTGAGCGATGTCCGTCCGTCTGGCTAGCTGGCTGGTGGACGCGATAATGATCAAAAGTCTTTACTAAACTTCTCAGAACTTGGTATAGCCTAATATTTTGTCAAATTTTTATTATGTATTTTTATTTATGTATAATGCTTCGCAATATTTGAAAAAATCAACCAAACAAAATTTAAGAAAAATCGATCAAGTAGACAAGGCCTCTGTGATACCTCCCATACAAATAACTAGTTTAATGCTTATATAAGTTCTTTGAACTTATAATAAGTTCTGAGCCCTTTTCGGCCCATCCCATAGAAATTCATTTATTTATCAAAATGTCATTTTCGGATGTAATCCATAATTTATAACCTGAATTTAATTGAATTCTTGTCAATTATATTGTTTTGTGGGCAAAATGTGGAAAAATCGACGAGAGGGCAACCACGCTCTCTGCTAATTTTACTTATATATTCTCAGATTCGTATCTTTCATTTAATCCCCACTATATTTAATGTTATTGAGCGCGCATCAATTACTTTGTGGTAGTAATTGGCACTTAGGGTAACACATATACAAATTGGCCGATTTAGCAAAAGCTACTACTTCTTTTATCGTACTTAATTTCAGATCACTCCCTTTCTAGCGCCAATCCCACTTATGCTGCAACGCGAAACAACGTTGGGTGAGGGTATTTGCAAGTCTGTTAATATACTATAAGAATAACAGGCTAATTCGATGTAAAATGTACGGTAAGAGTTCGTTTCTAATATGGCCATTTACCTGGCCATGGGTTGGTACGACTCTTCTTCATTGTAACCGATAACCAATTACTTTGTTCACAAATTTTGTCTTTATGATGTCATCACTATCGCATTAGGATTATAAAAAGTAATTCAATATTATGGTATTCAATATTTCTCGGCATTTTAATGGTCATTTCATCTAAATGCTTGTGAACAGCTTTTGTAAGTTTCGCTAGAGATAATCGAAATAACTGAAGTAATTTCTCAAATACACATAAATATCTTTCTGTATATAGCAAACATTTTATCCAATGCCAGTTTTTGAGAGATTTTGTTAATTTTGTACTAATTCTTAACCAACAGCAGTATTGTATTCATGTTTTTCATTCAAGCGACCAAAATCGAATTATGTTACATTTTTGTAAAAAATATCTTGCGATGGTTTTCAGCATAAAGTACCTGGAAAGAATAGATAATGTCGCGTAGTCGGTACCCAAATACTCATGATTTAAATTATTGGATAGAAATTCGACAGCAATTTAAAATTCTGTTTGTAATTTCGAAAAAAAAAAAACTAAGAGTACATTTTATTTCAAAGTTTTAAATTTGTGTAGAAGATTGAAATTAAATTGTTTTTCGCAAAAATTAGAAAATATTTCCAAATAATCCTAAAGAAAATTGAAACTGAAAGCTTTTAAATGAAGCTATTTAAGAGTCTTTTAAAGAAAATATAAATTATTTGTTGCATTCTAAAAGAAATTAAAAACACTTTCAAACTAAAAAACCTTCTAAAAAAATTTAATTCTATATAGGGCAAAAACAATTTGGAAAGAACTCAAATTTGAATTTAAATTTGGGATTAAAAATTAAGAATATATAACCAATATAGAAAGTGGGAAACATTTGGAACATTCTTAACATACATATATATGACAATATGTACAGAAAATTTGTATGAAATGATAAAGTTGTAAGCGAAAATGTGACGAACATTTAAAATTTTTTAAGATTTTTCTTAATTAAATTACAGTGATTCAATTTTTGCTGAAAATTTTGATAAATTTATGAAATTTTCGGAACCGGGTTTTTTCAAGATGTCAAATGACGTATATATGTATATGGTGCTAGTAGTTTGAAAAAAATTGTTTTGGTGAAAAGTGGCAAGACGCCACGTTGCTTAGTAGTTTTGTTTGAACCATCAACAGCAAACGATCTCAGTGAATTTGTAAACATGGAAAAAATTGGCCACCGTTGTGTAATTCAATATTTCTGTTTGGAAGGTCTCAGTCCAACCAATGTTAAAACCAACTGTAAAATATTGGGTAGCAGCGGACATGGTTAAGAAAATCCACAAAATAGTATTGA
This sequence comes from Philornis downsi, assembly GCA_019455685.1. Lineage (NCBI taxonomy): Eukaryota > Metazoa > Arthropoda > Insecta > Diptera > Muscidae > Philornis > Philornis downsi. The sequence goes on from JAHXMU010000019.1 coordinate 45,177, forward strand.
ATGATCGTCGGCCGAATATGCGTTTCAAAAATTTCTATACATCGTATAATAACTGAAGATTTGAAGATGATCAAGCTGTGCGCAAGATGGGTGCCACGCTTGCTTTTAATAGAGCAAAATTAGCGCCGTGAAAATGTTTCAGTAGAGAGTTTGGCGATGTTTCACCGCAATAAAGCGGAATTTTTGCGCCGATTTATAACCAGGGACGAGATGTGCGTCTACCACTCCACACCAGAGAAAGGAATAGTCAAAGCTGTGGAATGGGAGAATCAATCAAAGAATTCGAAAAAAGTTCCATCTGCAGGGAAATTTATGGTGCCTGTTTTTTATTGATTATCCCCAAAAAGGAAAAATATTAAACTGTTATTGCAGCGTTCAGGTGATGAAATTATGGAAGAAAAACTGCATTTGAGGAAAAAAAAGTATTGTTTCATCAAGGCAATGCCCCAGCTCACACGTCCACTATTGGGATGGCAAAAAATTAATGAATTAAAGTTCTAATTGCTTCATCGCGCACCTTATTCGCCAGATTCAGCTCCCTCGGACTATTCTCTATTTTCAGAATTGAAAAAAATGGCTCGGTGGTTAAAGATTTGCCAACCAACAATGAAGGGGTGGAGTCTTCGGTTGATGGATATTTTAAGGAATTTGACAGTTCTTACTATAAACTGGACATAGAAGATATTGAATATCGCTGGAAAATGTGTGTCGAGCTGAGAGGAGATTATGTCGAAAACCATAGAAAATTTATTCGAAATATTTTGTGTCGGCTAGTTTTGGGACCGCTCTCGTAATATGCAAAATAAAATACCCGAGAAGCATTACAATCATATGTTGACCGGTAAAAGAGCGAACATAACTAAACCAACAAACCAATCTTATTGCTCAATCGCTGTATTTCATTACACTACATTGTTTACATTTTTTTTATGTTTAGCCAATTTTAAACATTTTACTTATTATTTATTCGCCAGAAACAACTTTTTTTGCTTATCTTCATTTCGTTATCTTCCTGTTTTATGTGTTTACAAAATGTGATCCATCAATCAGCTGTTTTAAATGCCGATGCTGATGATGCTCAGAAATTTTCCATTTCTGTTGAATTTACACTTCTCCTGAGCACGATGATTTTCGATACGATTTGCGTGAATACAGTTTCATAAGAATATACTCGTATGTTTCAAAAAAGCTTTGACATATGCACAGTGCGAGAAGAGAAAGAAACTATATCTATGTGTTTCAGTCTTAGGGGTTTAGATTAAGAGTACCCCGATTACTTTACCATTAAAATCGTAATATGTGAAAAGTTAGCGACAATTTTCTTTTTCGAAAAATATTGTAAAAAAACGAATATATGTATGACGTAAAACGTGTGGGATACTTAAAATTTCATAAACATTTTATGAAAAATTCTTAATAAATTTGCTTGAAACTCTCAATATCTCATGCACATCAACAAAGCCTATAACTATTTCACGAGTAAGATATCAAAAATTATAGATAAAGAAAATGGTTTTTTTCTTGGAGGTATTTTTCAAATGGTCAAGTTCACGGAAACAATCGGGTACCAGATCATTCTTCATTTTTGGAGAGGTACATACATGTGCTGCTTCTTCATTCGAGCCGCCGTAATGTCTCCTAAGTAATGCATAAAAGTTTTGAAATTCCCACTGTGCTAAATGTAGAGAAAGTTGTTATAATTTCCGCTGTGCTAAATTCAAAGACGGATTAAAATTGTAATAATTACTGCAATATGACAGCTACATATTTGTGAGATGTATGTGTGTGTTTATTTGTTCCATTAAAAGCATGATGTTGATTGTATGATGATAACTGTTCGACGATAGTTGATTGCTTAGGTGGAGGTTGTGTCTGGGTGGGTAGACATGACCGTGTGGCCTAATGGATAAGGCGTCGGACTTCGGATCCGAAGATTGCAGGTTCGAGTCCTGTCACGGTCGGCGAGAATGCATTTGATGTTGTGGTTTCATCTTTTATTTTTTTAATTTTAATAAATATTTTGAAATATTTATAAAAATACTGAAATCGAGATAAGTCAAACAAAGTGTTATTAGCCGCCAGAGTTTGAGATTCTCATATAATTACTTTGAGAAAAAACATTATAACACTGTTTAATTTACTTCGATTTCCTACATTTTTATGAATATTACAAAATATTTAAAATTTAAAAAAAAAAAAAAAAAAAAAAAACAATAAAGATCAAAACACTTCGAACCGCCGACCGTGATGCAATTTTAATTATCACTTTTTGCATTGCCTTAACATATTATAATTATAAAGAAAGAGAGTATATAAATGACTGGCTAATTGGGTTTCTGTTCCAAATAGTGTTGCCAGTTTATCTTTCTCTCCGCCAGATTATCTTTTTTTCTACCCCTCTGGCGGGAAATAATTAGATTTAGCTTTATATTCTTTTCTGGCTTTTATTATAAATTTTTTAGATTTTTTTCGACTTTTTTTTCGCTAAGTATGTTATTGAGTATTTTTTACAGTATAAAGAAAGTCTAATTCTACTAATAGTAGAATTCAATTTAAAAAAAAACTGTGTGACTACGGAAAAATCTTGCGACGTTGAAAGATGGCTCAGCGGAGGAATTAAAGGATATCAGATTCAGCGTTGAGAAATTTTGCTGTGAAATGACTTGACGAAATTTTTACGAAGTATAAAAGTATAAGTTATTCAAACAGAAACCTTAATATTTCAAAGCCTCCCTATGAACTATAATCGAATTGTGGTGTTAAACAAAGAAAAATATATTAAAAAATGTAAGAAGACCGACTCTGGTACCTTAAAAGTGGTACTAAAACCTAATTACTATAGGAAACCTGTTGTACTTGCGTCGTCTCGAGCAAAAATTAATGGAAAAATTTGATATATTCGGTAATGGAATATCAATATTAATAAGAAAAACAAATTTACACAAAATCTTGGGACTATTGATCAATATTTTTTGAGGCAAAATCGGATTTTGAATTCAGATTAGCTTTTCATTTTAATAGATTACACCTCTGGAAACAATTTTAATCCATATAGAATTGAATCATACGTAAGGTTTGATGAAATATATTTTCGTTATCAAGTTCTGGCAACTCTTGTTCCAAACCGAAAATGAGGCATAATGCTTAGTATTCGAAATTGGGAAATTATGCTCTTGCAAGAGCAGTTTTAAAGTTTAGGCTTCAGAAACGATATTATTTGAAAAATATTCTGATTTTTGAGCGTTCACTTTATGACCGACGTAATTCGAAAATGCAAAGTTTTAAAAGTATATAAAAGAATGGGGTTTTTAGTCAATTTTGACATAAAATTCAATGAAGGGAAAAGTTCTCTCACCAAAGGAAAACGTGCGATCTTCTCCTCCTTCTGTTTATGGTTGCAAAGAAACCCAACATAGAAACTTCAGTCAGGTGAGCTGACATCGCCCAATTTTAATTTGTATTTGTGCAAAAGTGTGCAGGATGCCGGAAGCGACGTGGTAAACCTTCAAGCTCTTGTAATTACACGCCGTGAATTAGCGCACAATAAAGAAGCAAAGTCTTAACTGCTATAGTATCCAATTGATTTGTTTACATTTTACTAAGCATTGCAATGTAAAGCCATTGACAAAAACTTAAGTTATTGTAATGTTCGAATTATGGGTTACAGAGGGAAGGAAGAAAACAATTGCTCCAAAATATAACCTACTGCTGTTCAAGCTACATTTTTTGTTGAAAACGAATTAGTGCAAATCATAACCAGAAGCATATTATTCTTTCGAATTTTGTTTTTAAACTCAGAATTATCAATGAAAATTTTCACAAATTATTAAAAAAAATAAATTTTAAGCAATCATATTATTTATATTACATAAATATTATAAAAATATTATATAAACGAAGATAAAACGAATCGTGGAAATGCAACAAACTAAAAAAAGGCCCACAAGTAATACGGCTTGTGAAATAATAGTTTCCCTATTTGTAAAGACTTTATAAATCTAAATCTTTTATTGGAGTTGGGAAGCAACACTCCTTTTTTGACTAATTGTAAACAATTAGTTAGCCGTTTGCTCGAACGCTTTCGAAGAAATTTTGTTGTTTACAGTGCGAACGCTTGATAAATATTTTGCTGCCATTGTGAATGTAGCTTAATATGGAAAAAGCTGCTCCCTTCTTTTATTTAGAAAAACATTAGGATTTTTATAAAACGATGATTTGTTTAAATTCTAAATTCACTTCAATTTCGATTTGTTAACTTTCGTAATAACACAATTTGTTGCATTTTTGTGTAAAAATTATCTAATTGGCTTTTATATCAACTATTTTTGAGATTTGATAAAAAAAATTACGCTATTGACGACTATACCCCACAATTGCCATGATTGGAGAGTTGACTTACATGGCAACAATAACTTAAGAGTATAGAGGGGAATAATATTGGCATTCCTACTCGCTCACCGCAAATACTCTCCGTAGGCCCGAGCAAACAGTTTTCAGTGTTTGATGTATCGACTTATATTACGCCTGAAAGCATGCTGTGGTATTATTCATGAGGCTAGTGCCATCATATTTATACCTAAGCTAGAAAGAAAGCAAACATCATGGACTTCAAATCGTCATCAAACAAGAAAAATCTGCTAGAAAGAAAGCAAACATCATGGACTTCAAATCGTCATCAAACAAGAAAAATCTGCTTGTATCCACTAATCGAACACTTTATCTTTTGGAGCCATGGGCGAGTGTTGAATTTCCATATTACTCCCCTCTACCCTTAAGAGCCACTTAAATCTATTTTTTTCTAAACCCATACATATTTGTATATATTAATTATGATTAAATTGGGATTTTGGGCTTATTGGTATAAGTGTGGGCCCAGCTGTGCGGTCTCATATGCGACCATGTTTGTGTTTGGATGTGCACACGGATACACGCTGTTCAGTGAGCGCCATTTAAAGATATTTTAATCGAATTGTAGTTCAAAATTTCATCCATAAATACTAATATTCATATGAAGCCATGATTGCGTAGGTGGATTCGTTCGTGACTGTCTGAAAATCGATTTGTATTCTTCATGTACTTTTAAGGACAACGCAATAATTCCATTATTATTTGATAACAACCAGGGATTTGCAGCCATTAAATCCTATTAATTAATAGATCTATATTTTGATCACGATCCATTAAAGTGGAATTGAATTCATTGTAATAGAAACTAAACGTTGGAGTTTATCTTTCTAATAGCAAGAGGTGCTTGGATTGCACAACAGACGTTCGAAAATTATTTAGTGGATAAACTATGACATTTTGGGTGTAATGTGTCAAAAATAAAAGAAAATTTAGTTTTGGACCTGATCAAAAAACGCCAAAAAAATTTGTTTATAGACATTGCCTTAAGTCGTCCTTTTTATCACGACTTAAGAGGCGTAACACGAAGTATAGGGCATAACTAGGCACAGTTTTCAATGTTCTGGGAACTGACTAATAAGCAAAATGAAGTAGTGAAATGTTTGGATTGCTGATAAATGCTTGTAAATAATTTTTCCATTGAAAAATTTTAAGTATTTGATTGTCACATAATCAATAAATATTTATAACATTATTGGATTTTGAATATCCTTTTTGCAATAGTACTTTTAGTTTTCCAGATAAACATAGTTATATATTTTCAAGTGAAAATTTCACATTTTGATGTTTCTAAATGTTTTATTATAAATTTAAGCTAGGCTACTATGTCATTTCCACGACGAAAAAATTCCACGAGACATTGTTTGTTCTTGAAGAAAATTTGCGGCATTGCCAGCTTTTTTCGTGTTGATTTTCAACACTGGAATCGGAACAGCTGATGCTTTTACGTCATGATATGTTCGATAGCATATGTGTAGAATTGTTAAGGTGCGTATTTTTTAATTACTATTTCAATGTATTGTCGAAGATATTGCGACGTTAAATATACATACATTATTCTTACTTCAGTGATGGAAATCAACCAAAAAGAGGTTGGCGTTTAAGAAAAATTTTCTCGTGAAAAAGGTAGTAGAATAGTAATAGGAAAAATTTTGCTTCAAATTACATGGCCAGTTTTGTATAGTGCCAACTTTCAGTTGGAAAACGTGTTTGTATGCAAGTTTGTAAGGAGAATATTTAAAAAGGGTTTCTTTCGAAACGGTTCTTAAAGCGATTGGAATTAATTCTCCTTGCAAGCAATCAATCCACCAACAACAGGTGAGATTAAGGTATAAACGTAGACTGAATCTAAAGTTATGTTTCTTAAAGTACGGTTTACCTCTGCCCTCTTCTCTTTGTGGTGTTCCCTCCTACATAAGAATTGCTTATAATATTTCGATTTTGATTCATAAACCCGAAACGAAATTACAAACTATTTCAATTCTAATTGGTTTATGCAAACTTTTGTTTGTATTTCGTTTGAAATTTTTCAGTTCAAATAACACAAAAAATTTGAAAATTTCTGAGAGCCTAGTATTATAAATTCAGAAAATAAATTACTTGAAAAATAATTTCATCTTTTGCAGTTGGGCGGGCGCCAGGCTTTTTGCTCTGTCAAGAAACGAAACTACTCATACATTTGGTTCCAGTTCTGATTCAGATTAAGAAACGAAACTGCATAAAACTATATTTTTGTTTCTGTTTTTCGAATCAATATATTTGTTTCATTATGTGTTGATGAGAGAGAAACAAAATCAATTTAAATTTAATATCAGTTAAAAAACGAATCAATGTATGAAGTGAGTTGTTGTTAACATTGTTTACAGCAGTGTGACTCGCAAAGCCGCATATGCCGATTCAGCACATTCAAGGCACAAGGCGTCCTTTTTCTCAGACGCCTTTCCATTTTTTCATAGTGCCAGAGCTTGTCTGACCCTGGACGTTAAGAACACCGGAGATAGGGATTTTGTGCCGAAATAATTGTGAACGTTTTTTTGGAATGTGCTGAATCGGCATATGCGGCTTTGCGAGTCACACTGCTACTTTTTTGAATAAAAAATTAGTCATAATTATGGATCTCTGAGACCACGAGTAGATGTTTTTCTAATACATTTTTTAGTTTTCCAAATCCTCAGTTTTTGATGAAAATCATGTGCGACGCATATATTGCGAAATGTATGAATGAAAGTAGAAAATGTACAAAAAATTTAGTAATTAATTTTCGTATTAATGTTTTTAGCAATTAACATTTTTGTGTTTATAAAGGAACGATCCTCACTGAACTTTACACTCAGAACTGATGATTTTTTTTTGTTTGCGAACAACAGACTGACATATAAAATCCAAACAAATCGATAGAACTATGTATGATTTTAAAGGTCCAAATCGCTTCTGCAAATAGTTTTATTTTACGCATTTCGTTTCTTTTTCCGCATTTAACTAACTGAGAAAGGTATTCATTGTTCTTATTCTATTTTTTACCGATACAGTTGCAAAATGTTCATAGAACTCAATTTTTATACAGAAAGTACAGTGACCGAAATCGATGTTATAAAAACATTTGATGTGGCAACATTAATCCGTTTTGGAAATTGTCAATTCTTATTCTTTCTTTTCGATTTGGCTTTGATGGCTGTGTATTAATAGCAGCGACACAAACCTCATTGTTCATTTGTCACAATGGTCCGTAAGACACTTACTGTTATAACACTTTTAATTATAACACATGAATATCGATAACTGTCGTCGATAGCAATATACTCGTATATCAATTTGGAAATATATTATTGCAGACAAGAACCGCAGAGTTTTTGACGGCTGTTAATAGCAGAACACAATATCATCGACATTCGGCGTTCTCCCGATGGGACGCACGGCGGGAAAATTTCGGAAAAAATGCACATAAATCTGCAACTTTTGAATGGAAGTTCACGGGTACATAGATGAAGAGTATCCGGGTTTAAGGCCTCTGTTAAGGGCATTTAAGCTTAAACCTGCTACTTGTATTTGGGTGCCTTTGAAGTTGAAGTTCTTTGAAAAGAGACTAAAAACAAATTTGATAATGATATTGAATTTAGTTCTGCAGCAAAATACCTATAGAAAACGTCGTAATTCTACAATATTTGACATTATTTTTGATTGTTTTTATTTAACTTATTAGTTGCAAAAGTTTTGTTATAGGCAATTTCATCCACGTATCAATAAATTCTCTCTTACTAAATTCATTCACTCATTCTGTGGGGGTTAAATTCGTTCAATGCACCTAATCTGAAAACTCGTGGGGGATGTTAAAAAAGTTTTAAGCGGAATTAAGCCCTTCTAGCATCCCTCTACGCCTATGGCCAATTTTAAGGCAAATAATGGAGGAATGCTATATGAAAAAGACAGATAGTCTATATTTTTAACCCGAAGAAACGGTTGGAAAAGTATAGGAGAGAGAGGGTAAGCGAAGCTCGAAAATACCGTTAGTGAGTCATGGGTACACATAGCTAGAAAGCTACGATTGTTGGCAGCCTGCAGCAAAGCAATTTAATATCGATGATAACAAGTTTGTAGTGAGTATGCATCCTGAACGCTTGAAATTGGAATCTAACTAAGCGTATAGTGTCCCGTGTTCAAAAAAAACGATCTAAGGGTGGGTTTATTGTCTCGGTATCAGTTTTTTTACCTATCGCTTTTATGGGTGTGATGTGGCGAATACTAAAGTCTATTGTATTTGATGCTATCGGATTTTATTATATTAAAATTGCTTTAGAATTTATAAATCTACAAGTGACCATATGATTACATTTCGGCAAATAGTAAAGAATAATGAGGGAAAACAGATCACCTTTTTGCCGACTACAGAGTTTTCACGATATAAAATTATTATCTTCTTATTAAAATGTGATTTAAATGAGTAGATGTCCGACCAGATAAGATTTTGATTTTTAGATTTTTATGAAATTGCATGGAGGCACGCATGGCTCTCATCCTATTCTCATATTTATTTTGGAGTTTACATATTTTTCGCATGAAAATTGAATTGTTTAATAAAATCGATGATCTAAAAACCGAGTTGTCCTAGTATTTTACTGGGTAGGATGAAGTATGGATCAAAAAATTGTTTGAACAGTGACGGAAAGTTGTTGAAATTAATTAGGTTAGGTTAGGTCAGTGTGGCAGTCTGAATAGACAGACTCACTTAGACTACATAGTCCATTGTGATACCACTGAAACTAGAGATATGACTGTCCTAGTTGCTCCCGTTGAAACATCCTGATCGCCCCAAGAAGCTCTTAAGAAGAACAATGTCTATATCGTCCAGATTTCCTAGGTCCCTAAAGAAATAAGAGCCCAGTGTTGATCCCCGTCTGTTCGCCAGGGCGAGACAATTCCAGAGAAGGCGTTTTAAAGACTCCTCCTCCTCTTCATCCATACACCCCCTGCAGAAGTCACTAGTTGCAACCTTCAGTCTCATGTCATGACGGATACAAGTAATGACAGGTCGGGTCTTGATAGCGACAGCAGTTTGTGTGAATGCTTCAGATTTAGGCGAAGCCACATCTTTCTGGATTGGCTACAGCTTCGGGCAGACGCCCACCTACCATTTGCTGCTATATATGCTCTATGTCGCAGTAGGAGCTTGCAAGTGGCTAAAGGCAAGCCCACGGACTCCAACTCGGCTGGAGTCTGTAAGGCTGTCCCTGGTCTTGCCAGTTCGTTTGCTCTGCAGTTCCCTCGTATGCCCCTGTGGCCCGGCACCCACATAAGGTGAATGTTGAAATGCTGAGCCATCTGCGGTTCTGATCTGCGGCATTTCAGGTCTGATGTTGAGTTGAGTAGGACAGAATCCAGAGATTTAATGCCAGTTTGACTGTCAGAGAATATGTTAATCCCCACCGCGGTGAGGACGATATACTTCAGCCATTCTGCTGCTGCCCTAATGCCCAAAATTTCGGCCTGACAAACACTACAGTGATCAGGTAATCTTCTTGCTATACTTCTTAATAGTGATCAGGTAGTCTTCTTGCTATACTTCTTAATGCTATACTAGGTCTTTGGAGTAGAAATGTATTGCTTAAATGTAAAAATTTAAAATTTACTTTGAGAAAAAAATAAATAAATTACTTTGTGTTGAATAAAAATTGTGTTAAATTTTGTCTTTTGTCTTCATACATCCAAAACAAAATTACCAACAATTTCAAATTTTGATTCATAAACCCGAAACGAAGTTACAAACAATTTCAATTCTCATTGGTTTATGCAAGGATTTGTTTGTATTTCGTTTGAAATTTTTCAGTTCAAATAACATAGAAAATTTGAAAATTTCTCGGAGCCTCGTGTTTTGTAAATTCAGAAAATAAATTACTTGAATAATAATAATTTTCCTTTTGGCAGTTGGGCGCCAGGCCTTTTTCTCTGTCGAGAAACGAAGAAACTACATTTAATTTCAGCTCTGATTAAGAAATGGAACTGCATGAAACTACATATATTTTTGTTCCAGCTTTCGAAACAAAATATTTGTTTCATTATGTGTTGATGAGAGAGAAACAGAATTAATTTAGATTTAATATCAGCCTAAAAAAAAGGAATCAATGTATGAAGCGAGTTGTTGTTTCGATCGAATATGAACCAGAAACAAATTTCTCAAGTACTTACAATAAATGTATACAATATCCAAATCGCTGCAAAACTGAAATCACCTGAAGTTCCCTGATCAAAATAGTTCGTAATAATATAATCCTGCATAGATTTAATTTTAAGAATTTTAATTTCTTCGCACGAAATCTGAATGCAAACTGGGCGTAAGAGTGATTTAAGGGAGCAGATGATAGATCAGATGAGGTTTTGGCTATTAGATTTTTATGAAATTGCATGGATGCATGTTTGGCCTCCACCTTACCTTCGTACAACAATTCAACATATTTTAGATCTTCTGATTTATTCACATAAGCACCAAAGAGGGAAATATATTTTCTCCTTTCTCCCTTCGGCGGCTTAGCGATAGAAAGCACCAAAACAATGAATACATCAAATTCCTTTATTTACCTGATGAGACAAGGTAATCTATTATTATATATATAGGTATAAAAATCAATTGCTGTGCGTTAGTCTCGCTAAAGCTCGAGAACGGTTTGGATTTGGTCTTAAATTATTGGTAGAGTATTCCGGAAGGTTTAAAAGGTTTTATTTGAAGTGATAGATGGCGTTGGAGATGAGATTTTTGCAATTAATTTTTTTTTACCACATTAACATTTTGAAGGCAAAACAACGTTTGCCGGGTTAGCTAATTAGATATAAACTTAGGACGATGTGTCTCATCAGATATGAAGCGTAAATTTCTGAAGCTGATTGGCATCGGAGTTTAATTTAGTTTTTGCTACGGTTTTTTAATATTTGCAGTCATTGTGATTTCAACATCATTTTACTGCTTTGATTTGATATGTTTCAAATAACTCTCTGCTCCAACAGTGTACTTAAAATGAATGATTTACAATTTGTTACTTCCGTGACGGTAGGCGAAAGCTCAACCTCCTTCTAACACGACTTTTTAGAAAATATCATGATAGCATTACCCTTAAGTTTTTGTCATTCAGAAAATCAAGGCTAAACTAAATACCACAACTCCATTATCATCCATTATCAACAAAGAAACAAACGAAAAAATATCAACTTTTCAATGAAATTAACGAAAACTTAAACATTTTGGTAATGACAGTGAAGAATTTCTTGAACTCGTGAAAGAACGAAATGAAAAATGAAAACCTTTAACAAGTATTGATATTTTCATAGTTAACACACTTAATTGTTGTTATGATAACTGACTCATAACTCACAAATAGTTACTAACAAGAATTGTTTAGTTTGTTGTTTGCCCCACTCCTGCTGTTTCTGTATAATTTCCGCTTTCATTAATTAATTGAATAATTTTTATGACATGTTTAAATGAATCGAATGTGAAGTTCTTGTCTTTGTTATCAGAACAACAGTAATTGAACTCAAATTCTTTTTTTTTTTTTTTGGTTTTTTTGGTAACAAAATTGTCGATTTTTCTAGTGTCTTCGTTGGTTATTTTTTTGTTTTGTTTTGAAGTAATGATAACATATGATAGCATCATAACAAAAATAAAAATTTACTATAGGAACTTGTATAGATACTAATATTATTAACTAAATAAAATTAGTTGTGATCTTATGATTTTAAATAAGGAAAAAAGGAGCAATTTTATAAACTGAAAATAATTCATTTAGTTTAGTAAGTTAATTTAATTTAAATGTTTCATTATTGTTTTGTGTACTTTGATAGGTATTAGTTTTCGTCTTTTACAATGAATCTAATTAGATTTTAGTGTTATATATAGTTGTATATGCTCTGAAATTAAAATCCATAATGTGGTTTCTATATGTAGCCATTCCGACTACAGAAAACGATCGATATTAATGACCATAATACGTTTTTGTTCAATTTTTCAAACGTCCTTCGGTCTTTCCCGAAATGTTAATGTATTCGACGTATAGCGACGATTATTTTTCGCTAGTCGTATTAACTTTGATCGACATTCTACGATGTAATTGAGTCAAAGCTTAGGCAGTTAGTGTGGGAAAAAGTACGTCACACTGGTGACTTGCGCACTTTGGTAATATAGACATTGTTGATGTGAATTGCGAGATGTTATGGCAGCCTTCTCAAGCGTTGAGAAAGAGTCAGTAAAATCTAGCTGGTTATAGACGAGTACAAATTCAACCTGTTTGTTTTGACGGGTAAAATAGATATTGCTGACGTAAATTGCGAGATGTTACTGCAGCCTTCTCAAGCATTGAGAAAGAGTCAGTCAAATCCAGCTGTTTGTAGACGAGAACAAATTCAACCTGTTTGTTTTGACAGCTAATATAGTCATTGTTGATGTAAATTGCGAGATGTTACTGCAGGCTTCTCAAGCGTTGAGAAAGGATCAGTAAAATGTAGCTGGTTGTAGACGAGAACAAATTCAACCTGTTTGGTGGTGTTTAGTTCAAGTGACTGCATACGGAATCAAATATTTTTACGGTGGCTTTTCCCATGGCGTGTCTGACAAACGCTTCGTGTAGTGGGGTAATCGAGAAGCCGACGTTCGAAACTGTCGCTGTCCAATAAATTGCGTTCAGTCAGTCTAAAAATAGAATTCGTGTAAGCCCACTGAATATGAAAAGCTCTCCCAGACAATTGAAAATTGAAAAGTTTTTCAAAATTATATTACATAAATGATTCGAATTTTATAGTTTCAAATTCGAATTACGTATAGAAAATATTAAAATATTATTGTTAAATTTCTTTAGGCATTTAGAATTATACCTTTGCTCGGAGGAGGGAATTTAGGTAACTTCAGCCTAAGGTTTAGGGATTATTGTGGTAAATCAAATTATGATGTATCAGCCAATTTGTAAGGAAGGTACAAAATTTGGTCGAATTTAGATTGGAAGTTATGGCGGTAAGAATATATGAGTTAAATTAGTTTTTTTTTATATGAGAGGTTCAAGAAAGAATTTTACATGTATTATGAAACAGTGCAACGAACAAAAATTGTACCTGGTCTATAGATGAGGTGTTACAGGGAGGAAATTAAATTTCGGAAAGTTGTATAGGAGATACCAGAAGAAGAGGCGCGAAATAGTCCATTTACAATCGTCAGCTATGATGTGGAAAAATATAAGGCTGTGATACTTTAAACGCTTTCTTTTGGGTGATACATTTTTGGCAGTATGAAATAATACATTACATTGGTTAGAACACGCGACTTTTGTTCGCACGATTGCAAGTTCAATTCCGCATACAGCCACCGATCATTATTTGAGCGGTCGTCACTTTGATGTGTCTCACGAACACTTCGAGTAGTCGAGTAATCAACAATTCTGGTAAATTTTTTTCAAACTGTGACGTTTCGAATCGTCGTTAAACTGTAGCTTCCGTTGAATTAGTCTAAAAAAATAGAATGCTTGTACTCGTAAGCTCGCTGAATGTGAGAAGCTTTTCCATGTCTCATTCAGGGAATTGGTACTTTTTTGTTATAATACGCAAGCGGATGAATCTGTACCTTTAATGACAGTTTTCGAGAGGAAAATACTCCGGGAAATATATGGACGGGTCCATATAACGGAAAGCATCGACGTTGCGCGAAAAATGAACTGTATGAGCTATATGCCGGCATCGCCGTGGTCAAACGCATTAATATGCAGCGATTGAGTTGGCTGGGTCATGTTGTGCGGATGGATTCAAATGCTTCGGTACGGAAAGTTTTCGACAACGACCAAAAAGCACCAGGCTTTTAAAATACTATTGAAACTTGGTGTGACGAATTAGAGGAGAAGCACAGAAGATCAAAGCGCTTGGAATTATTTTCTACGGGCAACGTATAATAGATAAGTATGTTTGTTCCAGTCGCCACGTAAGAAGAAGAAGAAGATACTATATAAAATGTGAAAAAATCGACGGTATGACCATGCCCTTTCTGGTACCTTCCATACAAATTATCCTACCTCAATATATGTAAAAAATATATATAAAAAAATATTTATTTACCAATATATAGGTATATTTCTTTCATGTAATTGCACTATATAGTATAATTGAGCTCCCATTAGGCATCACGCCCCCTACGAATTGGCCGATTTGGCAAAATTGGTAGTCCTTCTACATTTCCCAAACGGAGGTTTTCTTCCTTTATTGCGCTTTAGTTCAGGCATTAGCTGAAAGTACTCGTATGTGCAAATCAGTTGACCTGACTGAAATTTCTGTTCTGGTTTTGTAGGCTTTTTGAATTATATGGTAAATTTTTGAAAGAATATTTATAAAAATCAGTACGAAAAAAAAGGGATAAAATTTTCTTGAAAAAAGGGAATGAAGAAAGCAATAATTACTTTTCCTTTGATAAGGCGTGATGTCAAAGTCAAGAAAATTTGACTCTGTAAATCGATGCCGAGAAACATTCTTTTGAGAGTGAGGGAAATAAAGGGTGTCCCAACAAGAACACAAGATTTGAATTTGGCGCCATTCGAAGTATCATTGTTTGACATTTGAACAATTGTTATTGTTTGCTAGTAGAAGGTACGAGGTTAGTAAAAATGGAGCGCTACACGAATGAACAACGCATTCTCATTGTGAAATTGTTTTACCAAAATGGTGAAAATTTTGCCTCTACAGTTCGCAAATTACGATCAATTTGGAGTCACATTAATGCCCCAAAAGAGCCAACCGTAAAGAGATTAATGGATAAATTTGCCAAAACTGGGTCTGTTAGTGATGTAAAGACAACAACGCTCCTTCGACCAGGTCGATCGACCGAAAATGTCGCAGCTGTACATGATGATGTCGCTCAAACTCCATCCACCTCAATTCGACACCGAGCTCAGCAAATTGGTGTCTCCAAATCCACTATGCAGCGAATTTTGACGAAAGATTTGCATCTTCATGCATACAAAGTTCAATTGACTCAGACACTGAAGCCTGCTGACCATGGACAGCGAAGGGAGTTCGTTAATTGAGTTTTTGGAGAGACAACATGAAAATGCTGATTTTACCGATAAAATCATCTTCAGTGACGAGGCCCATTTGCATCTTGATGGCTTCGTCAATAGGCAGAATTGTCGCATTTGAGGTGAGGAATTCACGAGAAGTAAATGCATCCACAACGCGTCACTGTGTGGTGTGGATTTTGGGTTGGAGGAATCATTGGACCTTTTTTTATGAAAATGAGGCATGTCAAACGCAAACAGTCAGTGGTGTTCGGTATCGTGAAATGATAACCAGTTTTTTCGTGCCTAAAATGGAAGAAATGAATGTGGAAGGCATGTGGTTTAAAAAAGGCGGCGATACATGTCATACAACCAGAGGAATAATTCAATTACTGCATCAGTCATTTAAATCTTGCGTTCTTGTTGGGACACCCTTTACAAATTTAAATTAAATTGCTTGAATTGCTTAAAGATATGAAAAGATATAAAAAATAAAATAATGATCAATAAATAACGACAACTGCCTTAAATAGGGAGGATACCCTTAAGACCTAAATCATTGGTTTTGAGGTTCTAAAAAAAATTAAAATGAAAAAAATTATAGTAAATCTGATAAATTTACAAGGTCTTTTCATTTAAGGTTTATGAAGGAAAGGTTTAATTTCTTCAGAAAATGTGACACTTTTCAAGGCCAAAGTGAAATGAAAAATGTTTATATTCTCTTTTTTCATAACCGATTCTTTTCCAAAATTGAAAAAGTTAATATTTTTGAAATGAGGCTACAAAGCCCAAACCAGTTCAAATCAATGTTTGATTTAGCAGGTGACACCGGTTTCTTTCAGTTGTCCCTTTCGACCGGATTCTCGATGGATTTTTGGTTTTTTTGGTTGCTTTTGTAATGACATCGGCAGATAAATCAGTACTGATTAGTCTTCAAGAGAAAACTGCTCTTTGAAGTTTATAGACTTTCCATCGTTCACATAGGATATTTGTCGATATCGAAACATGAGCTGTGTCAGCTATGTAACAACATCGGCATGATCAAGTGCATGAAAGTACAGCGATTGCGTTGGCTAGATTGTGTTGTGAATGCAGCAGCACGAAAAGTGGTCGATTGTGAAGTCGGTGAGCGACGCAGTACAAAAGAGGTTGAAAAATGCCGTTGATTTCCAAAATACCATCAAAACATGGCGTAGGGCATTGGAGAGGAAGTGCCAAAGACCAAAGACTTTGTTCTTATTTTCTAGAAACGTCACATAAATAACCACATTTCTATTCCCGTTGCCATTTAAGTAAATTGGAGATTTGTTTGTTGCTTCCTCGTCAAAGTTATTTGTTCAACTAAAGTTTTTTTTTTTTTTCAAATTATTGGAAAACCTCCATTATGGATTTTGAAATATAACATATACAAAATTTATCATCATACTATATTCATTTACAACTTGTGATAGTTAGTTAATTACTCGGTTTACTAATATTGTTTGTTGTTTGTTCTTTTTGTATTTTGTTAATTACATTTAAATCGTTTCTAGTCTTTGTGGCGTGTTTTCGTGAGTGTGTATTTTAAATATTTATATAATTCTTTAACATTTCTCTAAAACATTCGAGCTATTTATCAGTTTCAATATACTAAATTTCTTTATGCAATAATAACATTCAATATATCATATAGTTTATTTATGTGTGTGTATGTATGTATGTATATACATGTATATACTTGCTTATTTTTCACTTTATGTTTGTAACTAATTTTTGTATAATTGTTCTAAAACTTCTTTAATCTGTTTCGATTTGTTTGGTTAAGGTACATTTTATGATATGTTTCATTTCGTAATTTGCTCTCTTTTTTTATGCGGGGGAGGGAGTTTCATCAAGCAGCTGCTTATCAACTTTTCCTATCGGTTATTTTCTTTTTTTTTCATTCAATTGTTTGGTTTTACTTAATTTTGCAATAAATCTCTCATGATGTCCAAAGAATCTTGCAAAGATTTTGCATAACGCGATGCACTGGTATCTTCGCAGGCATAAAATGCTGACACGCAAAAGACGATTTCGTCTGGATGCGGATTGTATGAGCAACCGTAGCCCTTGGGCGTTACAGGTCCATAGCCCATAAAACTGTCCGTACTACAGGCCACCTAGAGTTTTGGATTCAAAGGTTTGTTATATATGTTCATACAGGCTAAAGATAAAATACAGCAGTAGATGATGGAGTGCAGTTGCATTTGAATCTGACAGTGCATTGAATGGCAGTTTTTACCTCTTATTATATGTGGTGCAGTTGCTTGTTTGTGCTTACAGTAAATGTTGAGTGCAATAGAACTGAAATTTTTTTTTAAAAGAATGTATAGAAAAAGTTGAAAGAACATTTAAAGTGCATATACTATACATATATGATATGGTGGGGGTGCAGTAAGGAAAATTATAAAATATACAATAAGTTCATACAAATTATGGATATTTTGTGTGAGGTGCATATAAAAACGAGAAAACGAAACACATTGCTCTTCTCTAGAAAAAAAATCGATATTATTTTTAAAAAGTGTTAGCCAGCCTCCAAACGACACCTATCAAAATTCCATGTTATTTCCATCATTTTTATTCAAATCAGAATATTTTGATTACACATTTGCTTTTTGAAGGAGAAAAACACCCTTCTCACTCAGCAATGGCTTGGAAAGTGTTATGGAGACGTTTTGCCATCGCTTATACAGGGTGGGCCATAAGGGTGTTGGCGGTTTAAATATTCAATTTCTCGGCAACACGCGGCGCGGGGTGGCGCGGGGATATGTTGTTCGCTGCGCCACTTCCTGGAAATTTAGTCGCCATGGAGCCGTACACGGGAGTGCAGCGTGCATTTTGTGTCCGAGCGTATTACGAAAACAATAAATCAGTGATTACTGGACGACGTTTGTATCGGCATGAACATGGTTTACACGATTTAAGTGAAGTTCCAAGCGCCAATGTGATACGAAAATGGATCAGAATGTTCGAAACAACCGGCTCAACAGTACCAATTACGGTTCGTGGTCGACCAGTTTCTGCAAGATCAGTCGACATTGTGGAGCGTGTTCGTGTTTCAGTTCACGACGGTTAGAGCGAACAATTATTGCAACATGCTAGCAGACTTTTTGGTGCCAGCTTTGCAAGAACTTCAAGGCAATACCTCGAGGATGTGGTTTCAACAGGATGGGGCCACATGTCATACGGCTAGGGTATCCATAGAGCTGCTGAAAAATGTTTTTCCTGGAAAACTCATTTCGAAAAGGGGGGATATTGAATGGCCACCACGTAGCCCCGATCTCTCTCCATGCGAATTTTTTCTATGGGGCTACCTAAAATCGGTAGTCTACGAGAATAATCCGACCAATTTAGAGCAGTTGAAGAGGAACATTATTCAGGAAAGTAACAAAATACTGAGAACAACTTTTCAACGAGTTTTCCAAAATTTGCGACTTCGGTTCCAAGAGTGTCAAGCAGCCGAGGGAAGCCATTTGGACAATAATGTTTAAGTCTTAAAAATTCCCATGCTTCTACTTTTTAAAAATACAAATATATTTTTTTTATGTTTCGTAGTTTTTTTTTAATTGAATATTTAAACCGCCAACACCCTTATGGCCTACCCGTTATATATTTTTGCTTTTGACAGTTTGACGATTTTAAACGTGATCGTACGGGCACCGATGGCTCTAGACGTGGTTACACCAGAAATTATGAAAACAATTTTTAATTATGGAAAACTATTCTATATGTATAATTGCGAAGTGAGATAGATGGAATAGACATTCTAAAGATACCATAAGCCAGTAATTACTTCTTTGCCTGAAAATGTTGGCATTCGACAAATGTTTTTCAAATTGGTATTGAATTTGCTGCCAGCAGATATCTCTGACGTGTTACTACTAATTCAAAGGAGTTTGGTTTCGCGAAATGAATTTTGCCAAACTCAGAAAACTGATTTCACTGCGGTAGAAATGAGTTTTTGAATTTTGCTTGCTTGTTTCAGTGTACGCAAATACAAAACACTCGAAGGACCTGAATTTGTTAAAATAGAAAGTTCTTTCAAAAGCTTCTTAACTTTTTAGTACCACAAAGCCGAAGTTGCTCCTGCAATTTGTAAAAGATCAGCATAAATTAATTTCTAAAATTATACTGAAAAGGCAGAAGCGAGAATCTTTGAGTTTCGTCAAAATCTTGCAGTGTTTGCCGGCAACTCACAATGCATCAAAACCTTCCCGGAAATCAGTTTAGGTTAAAAATAGTTTTCAGTAGTGATGTTGGAAGTATTACAAGTCCAGTTCAAAGATAATTCTAGTTGTGAATTGGCTCAATTTACGAAAAAAGTAAGCTCTATTGGTAATCACTTCAGAACTAATCACTTCAGAGCCAATCACTTCAAAACGATTACTGCTGATAAAATTTATTTGAGTTGGAGACAGACTTTGCTGACGTTAGTCCAAAAACGACTTCCAGTATCCTTCTTTCTGAAAAATAATGACGAATTTGCGATTTTTTATTACGAATTACTTGAAATAGAAATTGATATCTCTTTCAATAAATATCGGGTTGTTCGGAAAGTTCGTTCGGTTTTTAAAAGAAATTTATTTACAAATTTATATACCAGAAACCAATTACTTTAATCTATTACATAATCTCCCCCTTTTTTAATAACTTCTTCCCACCTCTCTGGGAGCTTTTTTAATTCCTCTCTCATAAAATCCGCGTGGTTTTTCTGAAAAAACGTTCAATTCGATTTTTCACTTCCTGATCGTTATGGAAATTCAAATCCTTCAAGTGGTTGCTCAGACTGCGAAATAGGTGATAGGCTGACGAGGCGAGATCTGGGGAGTACGTTAGGTGAGATAAAACTTCCCACCCAAACTCTGGCAGTTTTTAACCGGTCCGCAAGGCAGTGTGAGAGCGAGCGTCGTCATGATGGATGATGACGTCTTCCCGATTGATGAGCCTCGGTCATTTTTCTTCCAATGCCACCTTCAATTTATGTAATTGTGCGATATAGTAGTCCGCATTAATCGTTTGAATTGTTGGGAGAAGCTCCAAAAAGACTACTCTTTTGACATCCCACCAAATCGACAACGTTGCTTTAATGAGGTGAAGACCCGCTTTAGAGGTGGATTGAGGGGGTTCATTTTGTATCCACCATGATCTTTTCCGCGTTACATGGTTGTAGACTATCCATTTTTCATCCCCTGTGATGAGGTCCTTCAGAACTGATGTCTTGTTGTTTCTTATCCTTAGGTTATCGCAGACGTCAACGCGATTCAGGTGAGAGAGTGAGGTACCCTCACATCGAGGTTTCTCACAAATCCGAGTTTTTTTATGATCCCGTGAACGGTTGAGACTGATTTTTGGATTATTTACGCTATTTCCCTAACTGTTACACCTGGATTAACAATAATTAAATCTCTCACCTTCTCGGAAACAACTTCTTTTGATCGTCCTCATCTGGGAGCGTTCGTTACGGAGAAGTCGCCCGTAGAAAATATTTTGAACCATTTCTGGCATTTGATCCGTTTTCTTCATAAACAGAATTTATTTTTCGGCTGCTTGAAGCCAGCTGCTTTTCCCTTTCGGAAATAATACAGCATACTATGCCTTTCCACTTCTTAAAACTTTTTTTAAAACGCTACATCCACTCATGACTAGAACGAGGACGCAAGTAAATCTCGCAAGTAAAATTGCGAGATGTTACTACAGTTTTCTCAAGCATTGAGAATTAGCTAGCAATAATTGATGTGGCTGCAAAAGAGATCAAAACCAAGTTATTTGCTTTGCTGATTAAAAAGGTTAGTTGTTAGAGCTGCCGTGTGAACTTTTATAACAAATAACTTTGGAGTGGTGTCATGATTTTATTCACCTGGACTATAAAACTAACGATGCCTGCCAATAAATTAAGAGAAAAGCAGTGCTTGGAAATATATACTAATTTGGGCAAAGCTTTCTTTCACTTGCTGTATAGCGCAGAATTGCGGGAATTGTCAACAAAAATTCTTAGTAAAACATCGCAAAAGGAACATACAGGCGTCGTGTAAATATTAAGCTGTATAACGAAGTCGGCGTTGTAAAGCGTAACAAAAAAATTGCTGCTTCTTTAGGTAGGCTATGTTGTGCGAACCATTCGACATTTCGCAAGAAGCATTTGACGACGAACTTGGTGATTTTCACATTCGAAGATGGCCAAACCTCCGTGACGAATGGCGAATTGTCGTGACGGGAAGAGGATGCCGCGCATAGTAGAAAATAATTTCCATCGAAGACACTATTTAAACAATTAAGTACGTTTGTCAAACACATTTTTTGCAGGTGATTATTTTCCTCAAATTGGCGTCCACATTGGATCTAATAGTGCTGTATATGAAATGTTACTGTCGGGGCGCAAATGATAATTTCAATCAAAAAATCCTTTATGATAACGCAAAATTGAAACGTTTGCCGATTAAAAAGTAATGCTAGATGAATATTTCAATTTCTTAATTTAATATTACTATTTTTATAAATTGCGGATTCCATCCGCAAAAAAAAAAAAAAAACTAAAAAATCACGAGGTGATCATTGTGCGTTTGTGAGGGAATTGAAAAGCTTGTAATTACTGCAATCAATAAATTCTTTACCTGACTGGTTGACAACAGGAAGCACTGGGAAATTTTATATGACTCATCTGTAAATAATTCGTGTAATTCGCCGGTTACCTCACGACTGGCTTCTCTTAAACCCAATAATGGAATGTCGATGCCATTACCAAGGATATTTTGAACCATAACTTCGGTCTGGCGAGCCACAGCACAGCGGAATAACTCTCGCAAATGATCTTTCTGCATATTTTCGCAATCGTTAATAATTATCTGGGAAATATATTTTATCTAATCAAATTTCCAACAACTTACACTATATATGCTAAATTTAACCTTGCGCGAATCGTCTTCTTCCTCGCGATCACTTTCCAATGCCACATTGGGACCTTCACCTTGGCACATCGCTTTGGCCCAGTCCAGGGCTTCGGTGCTGGCGCTACGTATACAATCGACGCGGCCCAATAGGAAACGTCTGGTTGAAGCACTCTCATAGGTGGCTACCAGTTGGCCATAGAGTCTAAAGACGTAAAGAAGAAAAGAATTAAATAAATCGAATTCCTTCAGTGGCAGACTATTAAAAATTTTAAAATTTATTTGCTCACTTGTAGTATGCCAACTGCAGTGACAGTTGAATGTAGGCATCAGGACTAACTTGGCAGGCCTTAATGAAATTTTTACCATATCCCTTGTAGCGATAAACATAGAAGTCCAAATTGTCTATAGCTCTGTAACATAAAAATTGTCCAGCATAAGGTCAATATTCATTTGAAATAACAAGTTGAAAAACTAGTAACACCGCTTTAAAATTCTCCAATGATTGAAAAAATTATATGGGAAAAATTTTGTATTCATTTCATTTTCTTAAATTTCCACCCGCTAATATAATAATAATACAGATAAGAGACTAAGAATCGAATTCGCAAAGACACGAACCCTTTTTACAAGGACTGTCCCAAAACTAGCCAACCTAACAAAGAAAAAAAAAGTTTTTCAACATAGCCTCGTTTAGGTTCGATACACTTTTTTCAGCGATATTCTTCTAGTTTCTATAACCTGTTTATAGTAAGAACTGTCAAACTCTTTAAAATAGCCATCAACCGCAGATTCCACCTCTTCATTGTTGGGAAATCTTTTATCACCGAGCCATTTTTTCAAGTTTGAAAATAGAGACTGGTCCGGGGGAGCTAATTCTGGCGAATAAGGTGTGTGATGAAGTAATTCGAACTTCAATTCATTAATTTTGGCTATCGCAATAGTGGATGTGTGAACTGGAGCAATGTCTTGATGAAACACCACTTTCGTTTAAACCAAATGCGGCCTTTTTTCTTAATTTCATTACCTAAAAGCTGCAATAGATTAGCATAATATTCGCCGTTGATGGTTTTTTTCTTTCTGAAGATAATCAATAAAAATGATATCATGGGCATTCCAAGAAACAGACGCCATAACCTTGCTCACAGATGGAACGGCTTTGACTGATCCTTTGTGTCAAATGTGAAGTGTTGGACCCATACCTTATCCATGGTTATAAATCGGCGCCAAAATTCGTCTTACGGTGAAACATCGCCAAACACTCTACTGAAACATCGTCTTCAGGACATTGTTTTTGCTCCATTAAAAGCAAACGCGGCACTCATCTTGCACCCAGCTTTCTCATCTTTAAATCTTCGGTCAATATACGACGTGTAACACTTTTTGAAATGTCTATCATTTCAGCTAGCTCACGCATCTTCAGCCGACGGCCATCCAATACCATTTTGTGGATTTTTTTAAGTGTCCAGCGTGGACATCTCAATTGGTCGATCACTACGGTGTTCGTCTTGGCTGATCGTGCGGTCTCATTCAAACTCTGCTATCCGATATTTTACAGTCGTAAATTTATCAGCAGACTCCCCCAGGCTCCCAATCTAGCTGGACTTTAATATTGATTGGACTGAGACTTTTCAAATAATAATAATCCGAAAAATAAACCACACCTTCTTCAGTAGTAGAAATAAAAGAATTGTTTAATCATTTCGATGCACTTTTCGTAATTTATATTCGAAAAAGCCATAAATAACCTGTGTATTCAATAATTCCTAGAAATCCATTGTGTAACAAAAATCTGGAACATTTTAACCCACTAACTCTCTATTTTAGTCCACTTTTTCAGTAATCCGTAAAACAAGGCCGAAAAAGGTCTTTTAAAAATTGCAATACACCATTCAAATATTCTACGGAAACAAATCTAATTCAATTTTCTTGCAAGAAGTTGATTAACATAATATTTTGACTTGATTTTTCATTTGTTTCGGTCAAACTTTGATTGATGATTACCACAACTTTGGCTTCCATTTTGGGGATTTGGCTATAATGACTTAGTGCACTCATTTAATAAAAGTAAGTTCCATATTAAAAATTTCTGTTGCATTGAATTATCGAAAACTTGAAAGGGGTGTTAATGTACAACATTTGTTAACATATTGCTTTCCCCCCTCATACTTATCCACTGTGATAGAAGCCTGCCCAAAACGCCTCTGAATCTCTGGAGCTATGTCCCATTCCAAACGTTCCGGTGGCGGCAGATGATGTTGCGGCACTCCATTGTCATCGGCTGGATTTTCTATAATCCGTTTGTAGATCTTCTCCAACAGCTGCACCACTGCAATACCTTCCGAAGTTGAATGCTCATAACAGAGACCCCAGGTGCCATCCGTACAGATTATAATTTGCATTGTTTTATCGAACCAACGATTACCAGAGTTGTATTCACTACCACCACCATGGATCATCTCGTGCGCCATGTTTGTCTCGTCTCTCTGCCCAGCATAATGCTGTGAAGGAGTAGCCCCACTGAAACCACGAGCATTAAACGTCAGGGGTAACGGTTCATCCAAACAGAGTACGATTAGTGCTGTCTCAATAAGATCGATGTTACGTTGATTGCGCTCCTCCAATTGTAGCGTTGCCCGATCTAATGCCCATTGGGATCTCGGTTCGGCAGTTAGCAGACCCAATGGTGGAGGTTTCGCGGGCAGACATGGTGCGTCACTAAGCACATACAATATTTGAGAAGCTATCTCGCTCTCTGTCAATTTGCCACGATCATCGGCTTTCAGCACCACACAGTACATTTGATTGCGACACATTACAATGACATGTTCATCTTCGGACTTGCGTTGTGGCAGATACTGCGAGTCTCGTTCCACTCCCGGTCTGCGGCATGAGCCCATCAAGCGATAGTATTGAGCCATACACAGCGGTTGATTCTTTTCGCGCGATGTGGCTCTTTCTTGGGGCAGTTTATCGCTGTCGAGCATTTCCTTATGCATCATTATGCCATCGAGGATACGTGCTGCAAATCTGGCAACACCGTGGACTGTGGTAAAACGTCTAGGTGGTAGCACCATGCCGGGATTGGAGTTAATTGGCAACGGTATACGTACGTCCATGTACATGTCGTTCAGCCAGTAGTAGTAGGCCTATCGGAATAGCAAAAGAAAATGATTAGAAGAAGCTAAAAAAAGAATTGGAAATATAACTTGGGTTTTATAGTGGAAGATACGAATAGGTAGAAAATCGCTAATTGTGTTAGTGAATGTTTTATTAAAGATCTTAAAGTTGAAGATTTGTTGTTGAACAACTAAATAAGAAATAAAGAATCTCCCGAAAAGTGGTCAATCCACTAGGATAATTTGTGCGCAAAACTTTTGATAACGTATTCATTCTCTTAAATACAGTTTGGCTGATAACTGTTGCTATATTAAGTAATTCAAACAACTTTTTTAATTCAAAACTTTTTCTTAATTCTCTCATATCCTACTCATGATGTGCAAGGTAATTTGTTTATTTTTACACAGGATAGGTGACGAATCTTGCTGTCAAGATGTTATATATTTAAAGAATCCTTTACAGCCAAAAATTCTTCAATAAGCTGATTTCATGTAATTCTACATCCCGTTGGCCCCTAAGGTGTCCTGACGTCAATGACGTTACAGCACTTGATATGTTCTTGGGAGTCAGTAGCACTCCAGTAAGTTTATAAAATAGAAACAACAAATTTGGATGATAGTTTGAACTATAATTGAGACAATCCTCGCTGCAACTCAACGGGTACCGATAGTGGGGGCAATTTAAATTCAAGTATTTTTAAAAACCGCTAAAAAGACTTAATAAAAAACATTGCGTTTTCAATTGAATAAAAAAAAAAAACTCAAATTAATTGAAAAGAAATCATTTGAGTTGAGCAATATTTATCAGCCACCTGTAGTATAAGAGATATGAACTCTCAAATTTGGAAAATATTTAAAATTTTTTACAATTTGGGAAGTGTGCGAAATTTAGGTTAATAGTTCTTTAGGTCGTTTCAGAGGTAAGGTTTAGAAGTAAATTAGATTTTTTTTTTTTATTATACGAAAAATTTATATTTTATTGAAAAGAAGTGGAAACAATTTTTAAGATGAGTTCCTTTGAATGAGCAAAGTAACTGGCTATATGTTAGATAATAATAATACCCGATCTTTCAATAACTAGAGTCCGGGAAGAAGTAAAATCTGTGGTAGCTATCAAATATTTCACCAACTTCTAGGGATTTTTCATCTTCAGCCACCCACCATCCGCTTCAAAAATTTGTCGATTTCGTAAATACAATCCATTTCATGTGCTAATGATTCCAAGCGGTTTTCGGGCTAAATTTCAATTCCTGGGCAATAGGATAAGTGCTTTTTTGTCAGTTTGGCATGATGATTTACATGATTTTGTCACTGTTAGCCTACTACAGCGTGTCTCATTTTCGATGTTCATTTCATCAGAACTGAATCAAGGAAACAACTACTTTGCTATTACATTCGATAAATTGTTAGGATGCCCACAAATTTTTACAGTTGCCTGTTCTGTCATTTCACCTTGATCAAAGTCATACTGGAAATTATATAAAATTGTCGTTTTTCACCCTCCATTTTTACCAAAATACCAAAAATACCAGTACCAAATAAAGCGTAGTATCTTCTTACAGAGTGACCGGTCAAAATATACGTCAAGAAACAGCGGCAAACGCTCAGAACTTTGTGCATAACCCAATATGTTATACAATTAAAACTGATTTATTCTTAACAGAGTCGTACTTTAAATCGGGATATGGGGTTGTTGGGTAATTATGAGTTTTTGGGCCAAATATTTTGACTTGATTTCTATATATTCACCTGAAGTACTGAAGGTATATGTCATTTGATATGGCAAAACTGTGCAATTCAGAACGAAGCGTCTAAATTACGAAGTATTTTTGTACCAATTGTGTTTCATGACTCTTTGAATCGATTGATGCGATAACACATGTAAATCTTTATCAAATTTCTTAAAACTTGGCGTCCCCGAATATTTTGCAAATCATGCTACTGTAAACTATAAACAGTCAAAGGGAACCGTTATTTAAAGATGCTGAAGGAGTTTTTTTAACCACGAACTGCGTCCAAGACCTAACCGTTTCAACAGCATTTGTTTCTGTCAAGATGGAGCAACTGCACACATAGCCAGACCGGAGCTCCAGCAAAAATTCCCAAACATATTGATATCCAGAAAGTTCACTTTCCGCTGGCCCCCAAGATCACCAGACCTAACTGTACCAGACTTTTTTTTATGGGGTTATGCCAAGCAAGAGATGTACAAAACGAAACCAAAGAATTTGACTGAATTGAAGCAGTCCATTAAAACAATAATTGAGACGGTGTCGACTTCAATTATTTAGGCAGCAATAAGAAATTTCTGTTCAGGTGTCGCAATATGCGTGGCGGTCATTTACTGTCTATCATATTCAAAACCAGTTAGTTATATATTATAAAACAAAATTAAATTTTCTATACAATAAAAAAGAAATATATAAAATACATTTATTAAAAAAAGTTATTTGAATTTCTTATTGTAGCACAATTGGTGCGCTACCTTGTACCTTGCCATATAGTACGCTCTATAACGGCTCTCGCAACTACTGATATCTCCTACATATATATTGGCTGACTTTCCGAAATTCAATTCTTTCTCCTATAACTCCTAACGTGGATTGCAGCAACCCGGGTTATTGTACATTGTATTGCTCTGTAATGATTGATAGACTTTTCAAAAAATCTACCAATTACCCACACCCCATGTGGTACCTGCCATACAAATGACTGATTTAACTGATATACTCTATTATTCGGTGACACAAATTCAATCAAATTTGATGCACGTTAATCGTTTGTCAAAGTACGCCCTGAGAATGTAAATGGGCAGAATTGTTACGCTCCATCTGATCCCTCCCACAAAAATTGATCTATTTCCTGAAATTCAATATCTCCACTGTTATTTCTTATTACTACAGCTACAGCAGTATATATTTTTGCCCATTTTATTGATTTATAACTCTCTGTAAAACCTGAGAAATATTGACCGTGTAACCACGCCC
>JAHXMU010000019.1:74000-91958 GCA_019455685.1 Philornis downsi
GGGCGTGGTAGATCATTCGGTTCCTATCAACAAATGCTCTGAATTAAAGGACAATAAAGAAAATCACAACTTTCTGCTGACCTCCACCTAGAAATTATGGAGACTCTTAATGTTATTTTTTTTGGTAAATTGGTTAATTCTTATTTGTGATACTCTAAGGGGCGTGGCAGTGCAGTCCATTAATTTGCAGAACTAAGTTTTCTAAAAGTCTGATGCGTGCTAAACTATACTGAATGTAATGTTATTGAATAAAGGATATGAATGTAAGGAAAATACGAGTAAAATTCGGTAACTTGCATGGGGATTACTTGAAATGGTGTAATCCGCTCTATTTTTTCACATTTTACCAAACGTTATACTGCAATGCAATTGACATAAATTTAAGTAACTGCAGTCTATGATTAAGGATTACAGTGGGTTAAATTTGATTTCGTTAAACCGTTCGATTTGTATGGGAGGAACTAAAAGGCGTTTGTGATGATGCTTTTCATTTTCATTCTCAAAAGCCATACAGGTGACATCTGCCGAATTTAATACATATACAGTACCGCTCACTTAAATAGCACCACCTTTAAATATTTTCGATTTTTCCAAAAAAAAAAAAAAAAAAAAAATATAAAAAATATTAATCAGATAAAAAATATTGTTACATTATATTATATACCAAATGAAAAACCTGTACTATAATTAAAAGATATTAAGTCTTGTTGTACAGGTAATGTCAAATAGATAAATAAATAAAATAAAAATAAATAAAGATAATTATAACGAACTGGTTGTGCTATTATAAATCATATTTCACGTATTTGTAACATAATCCTGTAACATAAATTTTATTTCATTTTGATGAATTATGTACTAAAACATTAAACACAAAAAAAGTCAGAAATTCAATTTCAGTTTTTGGTTTATTTGAATAGCTCCCCCTTACAAAAATTAGATTATACACGAAAACATTAATTCTAAATTAAAGGTATTATTGTTTACCTACATCTAATTTAAAAACAAGTATTTAAAGTAAAATTTAGTAGTGGGTGCTTCCGCTCCAAAAAGAAGAACATATTTTGCACTCATTTAAAAGAAAATAGCGAATTGAAATAAAGGGACACTTCCATGGCTTGAAATTTTTGGTAGGTGATGTGTAGAAGTAGGAGAAACGAATAAGTAAAAACTGAACCGTTACGTGAAGTGTACTTTAAATATAGGGTGGCGCATAAACAACGTAAAGATTTGATCAGTGAATACATTTGTTATTCAAGTCTTTTTTTCGCCTCTTTACAGAATTAACTAAATAATACTTAGCAAATTTATGATGGAAAGGCTCGGCACAGAGCAAAGAACCAAAGTTGTTCAATTTTACTTTGAAAGTCAGCATTCGATTATTCAGATCATATCAAAATTTTTTCCATGTTCGAAATGCTCCTACCGCTTCAACAATTTACCGATTGGTTCAGCGTTTTGGGCAACAAGAGGCTGTTTGTGATCTTCCGCGTGCTGGAAGACCTCATGTAGTTCGAAATGAAGTGACCATCGCTCGAGTGCAAGCAAGTATTGAGGAAAACCCTGAAATTTCCACCAGGCGACATTCTCAGCAGTTGGAGATGTCTAGGTGGTCTTTCCAAAGAATTTTACATATGTTACATCTTTTCCCATATAAGAAGCAATTGGCTCACGAATTAAAACCAAATGATGCACAAGAACGCATTCAATATAGTCGCCGTTAACGTTACTTATGCGCCACTTTTTAGTAGTCACCATTGTTAAATGGTTAAGGGGCGCCATTCAAATGAGCGGCAGTGTATGAATCTAAGAATATGTAGATTAAAGTGACCATTTGTGTGGGAAGTACCAGAAGTAACGTGATTCTTTGGTCGATTTTTCTTAAGTTTTATAGGGAATTATCAGTCAATATAATGGACTGATATTACAGCCTACTAATTAAAAATTATGGAGGAAAAATCGAATTTCGGAAAACTGGTGAATTTGTGTGGGAGGTGCCGCTTTCACATACATTCTGAATGTGACTAAGAATATATGAATTAAATAGGTCATTTGCATGAGAGGTACCAGAGGGGGCAGTTCGATTTACAATATCCGACTATGATCTGGCAAAATATTAGGTAGCCTGCCGAACAAGCTTAAAAAAGTCGTGAAACACATTTGACCAAAAGACACTGGACAATTTAAATGCCTTCTTTTTTGTGAACGTTTCTCAATAGTTCAAACAAAGTGTGTTTATATCGCAATGACTCGCAGGGCAAAAAACCGACGTACTAACAGAGAGATTTCCAAAAACGTATTTTTTTATTGATAGCACTTTCATTGTGTATTTAGTTGTTTTAGATAAGAAAGCTGACCACAAAGTTAAACTTGAAAAGCTGTCCTGGAGAGTCGTTTTATGGGCTACTTTATATTTTAAGTTTTATTTTTTTTTTCTTTTTTAAATTTAAAATCCTTTCAAGAGGAAATAGTATTTTCACAATCACAATTTGCTTATTGATGTTATCACCGACTGAGAAATGAGCTTCATCGTTGAAGAAGATTTTGGTCGATCTTTTGAACCACCACTTTTGTAATAAGTTTTAAATATTTTTGCGCGTTCTTCGGTTGTTAAATCCTCATTAAATCCGATCCACATTCGTAAATAGCAAAGCTTTCACTAAATAAGTAACACTTCAGATGACAGGTATTTAACAGCTGACAGCTTGTCAGATGGGCAGTTCTTCAACAAATAGCAATGAAAACGGTTTTTGTATGGTTTTTTGATTAATTTCTTTTTTAATTTCATATCATAATAACATAACAAGATTAAATCGTATATAATATATTACAGTGCTAGTGGTGTAAGTTACAATATCATTATGTACATATAGATTAAAACATTTATTTATTTATATTCATAATTTACTCCAATAGATAAATTAATAAATCTTACAAATTACATTTTATTCTTTATAAAATAAACAATATTTTTTTGAATTTTCGACATTGTAGATGGTGTTGGAATTGGAGCTAGAATTGCAATCCGAGTTAAAACTAATTCCCTTACATTCTACGAGTTTGTATGAGATATAAGAAAGTTTTTCGCACTCAGTGAGCTTCCACGTATTCTATTTTTAGACTGAAGCAACGGGACCTATAATTTAACGACGATTTCGAACATCTCAGTTTGAGAAGCAATTCTTAGACTTGTCGATTGCTCGACAAATCGAAGTGTTTGTCAAACTTATCGAGGTGAACACCACTCAAATAATAATAATTGGTAACAGTGTAGGTTGTAGTCGAAGTCGAAGTTTGAAAAATTTTATCAAATTAATGGACAGCTTGGTGGAAGTCCAGTATGTTGCAATTGTAAGTTTTAGTTTTGAATACATATGACAATTTGTATTTGTATTTTTGGGCACCGTAACATTACGTTTGGTTCATCGCCAGTTCTGCTTACCAAAAGTGGCTCACTGGATACATTACGTACATCACAACCACAACCTTCATAGCAAGAAAGGTGAGGTTCTCACGCATTTAAAGTTTGAGAATAGGTTAAGGTCGTTCCGACCCTAAGGCCTCTAATCATTCGCTTTACCAGATAAGATACTTTTACATTATTTTTAAATGCACCAGCTATCCTGAGGGAAACTTCGGTGTCCCACCGTGAACTAAACACGGTAGGATTTGAAAATGAATGAATAAAATCTAATTCTAAGGCACAAAAAGTTTCACATCTGCTAGGAATTCCTGTGGGTTTTTATTCTGAGCTAATTGAATGAAATAATTGTGCAATTGGCGAGATAAAATTATCAATTGTTTTAATGTTTCTTGTTTGAAGTTCCATAATAATTCTTCAAAATTTGATATCAATCATTGTCATTGAAGGTTCCATTTGTAGCCAAGTTATATTGAACTTTCTTCTTTTGTTTGGAGATGCCGCAATATTCTTTACAATTCAAGAGTATCTATACCGATGCAATGTCATGATATGATGGGCGATGCCAAAGATAGCAGATATTTTCAATATTTGCAGATAAATAAAAATAACGTTAATGTTCATAAATCATTTGGTTGTACCTTCAAATTTTTACATTAAGATGAATTTTATCAAATTGTCATCGTGTTTCTTTTTTTATTTTTTTATTGGAAATACGAAATTTCCGAAAATTTTTAAGAAATTGAATAGTATAAATAATCATAGAGGTCGAAGTAAACAATTAGTTAACCATTTTCATCATTTGCTAACGGTTACAAGCGAGTTGCGAAGACGTTAAATCAAGATGAAAGGTAGGCTCCTATTAAAGAATCCATTCTGTATCAAATGGAATAAAAAAAAATATATATCGGACTTTAATTGTTGGACTTTGTATAGTCAACATATATGTGTAGGGAGTGGTAATGTTCTTTTTGCGGAATATAATGACCGCCCCTTTTGCATGTGTTTCCCTGCAATCGTTGAAGTGCCAAATTTTAAATCTGAACATAAGACATGCAGATGAATGGATGGATTTTTAAAAAAACATTAATCGAAACTAGAAGATGTTAAAACGAGAATTGTGAAACGACTGTCCACTACCATACATTTGGTGTTAGTTGTTTAACAGTAATAAATACCGAGACTGTGGAAGAAACAACATTTTTTTTGCGAAATGCAGCTTTCTTCAATAACATAGTCTCTTGCAAGCCTAATACATAGTAGTACAATACATAGTGCAATGTTTTTCTAACATTGCTACATCTTTTTTTATAGAATTTGTGAAGAATTTGAAATGCGTTTCAGTTACGTCAATGGCTTCATTATTGGATCCAAATCTTTTCCCTGGAATATCCTTTCATATTATATATCATAACAGATAACAGTTGTCGGATCTATAGAGTATGGTGGATGGAAGGACAATTCAAACTTCAATTTATGCCACTACGATCGTTGACTTGTGACTCAGTGCGCAGCCTTGAATAAAGATCGCCTTTTTTCTTTTCAGTTTAGTGGCATTTTTCTTGTTTCGTTAGTCCCTCAAACAATCCAAAAGTGCCATATAATACTTTTCATCCTGTAATCTATAGAACATCAGAACTAAATTCCTTTTTTATCCCATGATTGGGATATGGGAAAGGCTCTCATATTCAGTAAGCTTACCCGTCTTCTACTTGTAGACTCATTGAAAAGGACCTAGAGTTGACTGTCGATATCTAGTCAGTTACTCTACTACACGAAGCGTCCGTCAGCATACATAGGTGACTGAAATCGAGACGTGTAAACTCCAAATAATATGGACAATGAATTTGATGCCCTAAAATTCTTCAGAAATACAAGCGAACATGATTATAACGAAGGAATCAGACTCGAAATGTTCTCAACAAATATCGAAGTGTATTGTCAGCCGATCAAAAAGGAATGATTATGTCGTGGCTAGAACCGATCGTATCTCTGTCGATCACAAATAGATCACCACGTGCACCTCAAAATACGGAGCTCATAAATGTAACGCCCAACAGTTGCGTTTTTGCTTACTTCGCACAGCTTTCATTAGGTTATTTTCTTTCTTTGACGAACTGCCGGTTCCATGTAGGAGTGTAGTCATGAATCATCCTTTTTTTGTGTTTAAACTGCAACCTAATGCATCATAAATTGGTAACAAGTTCATGTATGTGTTCCGATACTTGCAAACGCGCTACCCCTTTAAAAAATATTTTTTTCTCACA
This sequence comes from Philornis downsi, assembly GCA_019455685.1. NCBI lineage: Eukaryota > Metazoa > Arthropoda > Insecta > Diptera > Muscidae > Philornis > Philornis downsi. The sequence continues at coordinate 79,689 of JAHXMU010000019.1, forward strand.
TTTTTTTTTCTTAAAATAGTGAATACACTACACAGAGTACACAGGATGTGAACTATCCTTTACGTCCTCACTTTGCCATTGTTGACGTAACTTACTGCGTTGCATTCGGCATCAAAGATGCAAATACTATTCCGTCTAAAATCAGCAAACCATCACCAAATGGTTGTTTTCCACTCAGAGGTGTCGCCAGAATGCTTTTTAAGCCATTGTTGAATGTGAACGACATTTTTTTATTCAACACCTGAAATTTGTCTTTTTTTCGTTACATACAAAAAAGCAAAAGTAGTCCCATTTAAAGCACTTCATTTCAAACACAAATAATTGAAATGTTGTGATATTCAGACAGGCATCACAAAAAGGTTGACACCTTTCCAGGAGTATCTATTTTTTGTTACAGGGTAAAACTGGAACAGGGACTTGTTCACGGATGAGTCATATAATTGACCTTTAGTGTTGATACTTGCTATGATACTGAATGTTTACAGGATAGAATTTTTGCTAAGAATAGAATTAAGCGTCAATATATCCTTATATAATGTCTTATTTTCTGTCAATTGCCAGTTGAAATAGAAAGTTTCTCTGCACATTATGTACAGTTTGCTCCTCTAATAGTGGAAACTTCCTAACGATGAACAGTATGTTATCAAGCGTAACCGGTCTTATTCTGGTCTTACTCTATACCCTAAGTTGGTGAGATGAAATGGCAGACATCTCATACGATATCGAAACTCTGTCAACGGTGAGGAACTCATGTATTTTACAGAGAATATTTCTCATTGTCTAGTACAGACGAACTTCTGTTTGACGAGTAGCGATTTTTGTTTTTATAATACCCCTTTGTATGTAATATTCTTCAAGTAATTTACAGACTGACAGTTGTCGTCTTATTTGCAGGGGTGAATAAATACATAGGCATAGTTCATTTCTCCAAGAGTGGACACCTTCCAACAACTGGGGTCTGTTATTGTTCATCTTTAAAGGATTTCACTGTCGTGTGCTTATGAGCTAAGGTGCCGTTTTTTTCTGCAGCATATAATACGCGTTTTCAATCGATATGTGTAAGGTTTTATGCTGTAAGGTTTTACTGCGCAGAATTCTTACGCATTGCATTGCAGTAAAGCACTTCCATAATGCACGGTTTCATCTCTCATCAATGGAGCGCTGCATCGTATCGCATATATGCACCGCCCAAAATTTGACACTCCCCAAGAATGGGAGGACTATCATATACCGTGGATGTGCACTGGTGATTGATTTGACTGTATACCGTATGATGATGTAGTGAGATAATAAGAGGTTAATATTGCACTTGACGACAAAGGCTGCACAATATTCCGCTTTTAGGCATAGTTTTTGATGCCCTTGTCATCAATAGTTTTGCACTCGATGCCATACAATTTCCCAGAAACTTATTAAGAAGAAAAACTTGCATACCTTGTGCATAATGCGATTTTGAATCACAGCGCTCTGGATTATACTACCTAAGTTTTGATAGAATTTCAAAAAGCTGGTTCTTACAGTGCAGTTTTTGTCGTGTTCTGCGACTTTCATCGAGTTTATTGCCAAAGACTTCTCATGCGGGAGCATTTTATATTATCCGTACACCATAAGTAGAGAGATACAATCGCTATATTTTGAAGCATTTGATCAAGTCAATGTCGATATACGGCTCATACAGCTCTTGATCCATACACCACCAATACTCTCCATTAACAATGGGGCTCCATATATAGGTATATTATGCGGTGTATTTCCTACCGAAAACTCCCAAAACGGATTCATCTGTGCAGCAAAACTGGTAGGACTCTAGTGCATAACACAAGCGGAGGGAGAGAAAGAAAGAGGTTTTCGTCATTTAATCGCTTGCTAAGCCGATAGTAGACTTTGTTCGCAAAAAAGATTTTTTTCTAATAGCCGGGCTGGCTCAGAATAACGGAGCCAAGGCCAAGATGTAGTTGTCAACGTTCATCCAGCATTTCATGCGAGTTGATTCTTTGCTCACCCCTTGTTCAAGTTTTTTTCTATAGTCGCTTTTCACACTTTTCTCAAAACTTGAGGAGGCTGTAGTAAGTAACATATCGTGCACAGTGATATCTATACCATTAGTCTACGCAAGCAACTTAACATTTTTATTGAAGATGATTACGGTTTTGCTTACAAAAGCTGCTCTTATAATCATCTCTAACGAAATATTGAAGAGATCGCACCACAGGCCGTCGCACTGTTTAAAGCCTTGTGTGGTGCAAAATGGCTTTGTAGGCTTCGCACGAATACCAAACTTTCAGATAATGTTTACCATACCGAGCTATTATGCCATCGAACTGTTTGTCTTGAATCTTCTTCAGGATTTTCTCAAGTTAAAATATTTGGTCGCTTGTAGATTTACAAGATCTAAAGCCGCACTAATAAGATATTGCCAAGTCAAATAGAATATGTAATCTGTACCTTCGTCGATAATTATTGTAATTCCTTCACTTAGTTGCCATCCAGAACCTGCAACATTTTCCGTTATTGCAGTATATTCTGTGTAACCTTGATCAGATTTTTGTTGTTGTTCTTGTTCTTTGCTTTCCGATTTTTGGTAGTCCTTTCGGGCTTTTTTTATACCCGCTCTTTCAGTGTTCCTATAAATGGTAGTCATCTTTCCCGTTGTTTATACCAAACTGGGCTGTGCTTCATTATTTGTTGGTGGAATTGACCTGTTTTAATTAATAACTGCTTTTAAATGATAAGAAGGATATCTGATAATGCAAAACTGCTCGATATTGCACATTTCAGAGCAGGGGAGAATAGTCGATTCTTCTGACCTTTTTTGTGTTGTTTATAGTTGCTTATGTGTAAGAACAATAAGTGAATTTATGTGGCTTAGCTGACTGATAAAAGCCAGCTTTTGCAATCAACGTGTGATCGTAATTGGTAGTCAATATAAAAAGAAACATATAAAATTTGATTGATATGCGAAATAGCCGTCTTCCGTCTCTCATGTGGCAGGGTAAGAATGTGCTCAGTTTATTAATTATCAATTTTTAGAGTACCAAGGCTTTATTCTCAATGCTTGAGAAGGCTGTAGTAACATCTTGCAGTTTTCTGCCAATAATGTCTATACTGTCTGAAGGTAACTATTGTATTAACTACAGTTTTCCTCATGATCATTTCCAACATCATGTTGAAGAGCTCGCACTGCAGGGCGTCGCCCTCTCTAAACCCTTGTTTGGCTCAATAAGATTTTTGCCTATCTTTTCTGAAGACTTCGTGTCACTCAATCATCGAAGGCAGCGAAAAAATGGCATGTATCGATCTAATTTCCTAGAGCTTTTTGCAGAATTTTCGTGGTGTGAATATCTGTTTAGTTGTTGACATACTACGTCTAAAGCCACACTAATAAGGTCCAATCATGTTAGCCAGAATCGTCTTTCACATATCAAATATGTCCGGACCTTATAAACCATGGGTAAAAGACTGCCAGTGCGAAAGTTTTTACACATACTTGGATCGCCTTTTTGAACACAGGACATGGTGCACTCCAATTCCAATCATGGTAATTATTAGTGAATCTAAACTCTCACTCGCTATGAGCAATCATCTTCCGTCTTTCATTTTGTCCTGACAAAAATCTCGATAGCGGTATCTTCAAGCATCCTCCATCTGCTTGTTTAATCTTCAACCACTCCTGCATTGGGATCTTATAGTCACTACAACGAAACAAATTTTTTATGGATCAAATAAATAAAATATGGAAGAGCTTCTTAAATTCTGTGGGTTTGCACGCCTTCCAATTGTTAGATTCAGGGAAAAGGAAGAATTGGCCACTGATGAATTCGAATATATCAGATTGGGGAACCTTTTTCAGACTTTCTCTAAAGCTTTTCAGTTAGAGGAGCTTCAACTAGACCAACATTAAATGGCCTTCGAAATCGCGATTTGAAATACGATGGTCGTGCAGCAATTTTTTAAATTGTTGAACGTCACATCTATCGCTAACCCGTCCTACGTTTATAATGCCAAAATTTATTATATTTTGCAGTAGTTGGACTTCTTTTGATTAGCCTGGCTTTAGCGGCTGCTAACAGTGACTACTACCTGAGCTGCACCTACTCAGAGATGGGCATTCGCTGGCCTAGCTATGAAAACAATGCCGAATATCACATATGCCACCGTCTGGGCGATAGACCCCTTGTTGTCAGCTGCAAACCTGGTGAGGTATTCACCTTCGCTTTGCAAATTTGCACCAGTGCCAGCAGATTCATTCCGGCTCCGCAGTTGGAAAGGTTGCCCATAGATCCACAATCTCTCAGCAGGTTTAATGGCGTGCAAAGTGCTGTTGCAGCCCATCCTCCAATAGTGGATGTTGGTTCCGATCACCATCACCATGCTGGTGAAGTTAGCCATCCTTCTGTTGTCGCCATTGACGCTGTTGCCCAACCGCCTACTGTCACAGTCGATGAGAGCAAAAAAGAAGCTGTTGAAATCAAAAAGGAAGAACACAAAGTGCCAGTACCACCCACGCCAGCTCCCACTCCTCCAGTTGTAGGCAACAAGGGCAAGGAGGATGCCAAGAAACCTGTTGCTCCTCTAGGCAAAAAACCAGCTGCTGGAAAGAAGTCTCCCTCTAAGAAGACATTACCAAAGCCTAGTAAAGCACAAAAGGCTAGTCCCCCCAAAGCCAAAGAAGGCAAAAAGGCTCCTAATAAATCAACTAAAAAACCCGTAGCTCAAGCTAAGAAAGCTGTCAAGAATCCTTAGGGAATTTTGATGCAGATATATTCACACACACGCACAAACACAAATGCAGACACACACACACACTTACACACACATACACAAACACACATACACATATATAAAAACACACACATCCATATTAATAATATTATTGCACTCAAGGAATTATCTACAAATGTTTTATTTGTTTAAAACCCCCCTAAAAATTAGTTAATTATTCTTAAAAGCGGAGATATGCGAATATAGTTCATCAATGTAATAATTTTGGTGATGTTTTATTTTATGCACAATTTTTGGCTACGAAATGAATGTTTCAAATGTATGGTCAGAAGGTAATGCGTCATCACCACCTTGTTGGGGATGGGCAGCTGTGAAAGCTTTTCCTTTCGAAAACATGTTGCTTGTTTGTAAAGAGTGTCCCAACAAGAACGCAAGATTTAAATGACTGATGCAGCAATTGAATTGTTTCTCTGGCTGTATGACATGTGGCGCCGTCTTGTTGAAACCACATGCCCTCCACATTCATTTCTTCAATTCTAGGCACGAAAAAACTGGTTATCATTTCACGATACCGAACACCATTGACTGTTTGCGCTTAACATGCCTCATTTTCATAAAAAAGGGTCCAATGATTCCTCCAGCCCAAAATCCACACCGCACAGTGACACGTTGAGGATGCATTCGCTTCTCGTGATTCACTCGAGGATTTTCCTCACCCCAAATGCGACATTTCCATCAAGATGGAAATGGGCCTCGTCACTGAAGAACAGCATTTTCATGTTGTCTCTCCAATACCCAATTAACGAACTCCACTCGCTGTCCATGGTCAGCTGGCTTCAGTTCCTGAGTCAATTGAACTTTTTATGCAGGTGAAGATGCAAATCTTTCGTCAAAATTCGCTGCATAGTGGATTTGGAGACACCAATTTGCTGAGCTCGGTGTCGAATTGAGATGGATGGAGTTTGAGCGACATCATCACGTACAGCTGCGACATTTTTGGTCAATCGACCTGGTCGAAGGCGCGTTGTTGTCTTTACATCACTAACAGACCCAGTTTTGGCGAATTTATCCATTAATCTCTTTACAGTTGACTCTTTTGGAGCATTATTGTGACCCCAAATTGATCGCAATTTGCGAACTGTAGTCGCAAAACTTTCACCATTTTGATAAAACAATTTCACAATGAGAATGAGTTGGTCATTCGTGTAGCGCTCCATTTCCACTAACCTCGTACCTTCTACTAGCAAACAATAAGAATTGTTCAAATGTCCAACAATGACACTTCGAATGGCGCCAAATTTAAATCGTGCGTTTTTGTTTGGACACCCTTTATAATACCAACAAAAATGTTGTTCTCGTTGTGTCAAAGTCCAGCTTTTTCTGGTTTAAAAAATAATAATTTTTACAATAAAAATAACAATAAATGACAAAAAATAAGCAAACAATGTAGGGGCGACTTGTTTTCCATCTTTGGAAATAATATGCAGAGAATGTTTTGGAACAATAATAATAATGATCTCATGAAGACCGCTAATAGTTGTATCAATCAATGCTTTTTGGTACGAGTATTAGTATTAGACTTCAACCGTCGCAGGTGTTAAGATTTCAGTGTGATTTCTTTTAAATATAATTTTCATTACGTTCATATAATAGTTTGTATGTCATGTAAGCATTAAGTATCAGCTACTTCGGATAAGGTTGGCTGTTTGGTGAATATACAGAACCACCTATTACACTTATATGAACTCGTATTTTGGGTACCTATTCTAAAATATTATAGCGTATGTTTATATCTATTTAAGATTGTTAGTTCGAAATAAAACAGTGCAAATGGAAAATTCTAACGAAAGAACCCATATCTTATAAAAGAAGGATAGGATAGGAGGATAGGAGGGACAAATTAGCGAAATGATAAAAAAAGGATCAATATCTAAAAATACAAAAACAAATTCCCTTGCATCCCATGACTGAAATATGGGGAAGCTTCTCACATTCTATTTTTTACAGTGTAATGATGATCCCGAACATCACAGTTTAAAAAGCATTCACTAGACGACGTCGAATACTCGAGTACTTTTTGTACTCAGGCACATAGAGGCGACCGTCTCTCAAGTAATGACAGATGGTTATATGCGGGATTGAACCGGCGGTCATGCGAACGATAGTCGCATTTAGTCGCGCCATGGTTTGTTACTATATCTAACAATAAAATGATATTTTTAAGACATGTTAATCAGGTAGGTAGGGGAATCAGTTCTTTCAAACTAATGTAGCTTAGTACACTTTGTCCACTTGAGGTGGAAAAAGGCTGCTGAGGCGCACCGGAATATTTGTGGCATATATGGTTCAAATGCTTTAACAGAACGCACCTGCTAAAATTGATTTATTCCGTTCTGGAAATATTACACTCAAAGATGACCACCCGAGCTTTGGATAAAATTAATTGATGAATACGTAATCGAGTTGGACCGACACCGACATTGAAAACCATTTGAAACGGATTGATCACGTCAATGAGGTCGATATTTGGGTTCCGCACAAGGTAAAGGAAATCCACCTAACAAAGGGCATAAACACTTGTGGTTCATTGCTTAAACGCAACCTAAATGATCCCTTTCCGCAAAGCATTTTCGCTGGCGATGAAAAATAGATTCACTATATCGACGTTAATTGAAAAGGATCCTGATCCAAACAAAATGAAAGCGCTCTGAGGCTGAATTGCACAAAGAAAAATGTGATGTTGGCATACTGATGAGATTTTAAAAGAGTCATTAATTTGAACATCATTGTCGCTGGCGATGAAAAATAGATTCATTACAACAACGTTAAGTGAAAGAGATCCTGAGCAAAATTAAAATGGAAGCTCACAAAGGCTGATTCGCACCAAGAAAAATGTTAATGTTAGCATGCTGATGTGATTTTAACAGAGTCGTTAATTTGAACAGCTTCCAAACCACAAACTCGGAAGTCAATTGTCACTAATTGATGAAGCTTGACGAAGTATTAAAAAAAGTATTAAAAAAATTCAGAGATCCATGAGCTCATACATCTTTGCAGACCCGGCATAAAGTTTAGGAGCTTGGATATTAGGTGATGCCACATCCACGTTTTGGTCCTAATCTGGCACTTTCAGATTTTCATTTATCTCGGAGTATGCAAAATTGTAAATTCCTCCAATGCAGGCGAAGACCTAAAAACCGAGTTGTTTCAGTATTTTGCTTCGAGGGATCATTTATTCTTCCATTCTGTGAGCAAAAAAATTGACTGAATGATGGCAGAAGGTCGTTGAACAAACTGACATTACATTGTAGATAAAAATTAATTATTTAAATAAAAAAGAAAAAAATACAAAATATTTGGAATTTATTTTTAGTATAATATAAAAACCAAAATTGCTCTCTTGCCGAGCCGAAGTTTCTAAAATTGTTAGGTGTAAAATTTGGGGAAAATAAGATAACTTTTAGATATAAAAAAAGTAAAGTTGTGGGTATTTGAGGTATTGCTCATATTTGTGAATGGTAAAAAATATGGGCAATTCATGTCGGGAGTCCACAAAATTGCCAAATTATCTCTTAAAATGAGAGATTTCGATTTTTGATTTTATGCTAAATATACCTATACAAATGGTGAAATCGGAGGTCCCAACTTGACGTACAGATGGTGTTAGCAGTTTGAAAGAAATTATTTTGGTGAAAAGTGGCAACCTTGTAAAACACGTTTTACGTTTCAAGATGCCACGTTGTTTAGTATTTTTATTTGAGCTGTCAAAAGTAAACGACTTCAGTGAATTTATAAACATGGACAAAATTGGTCACCGTTGTATAATTAAATACGAGTATTTCCATTTGAAAGGTCTCAGCCGGACTAGACTCTACTCTAGGGGAGTCTGCTCGTTCGTTTATGACTAAAAAATATTAGGTAGCCGAGTTTAAACGAGACCGTACGAGCTGCCAAGGCAAACACCGCAGTGGTCGACCAATTGAGATGTCCACGTCGTTTTGGTCAGCTGAAGGTGTATTAGCTAGCTGAAATGATAGGCATTCCAAAAAGTGCTATACATCGTATATTGACTGAAGATTTGGAGATAAGAAAGCTGTGGTCAAGATGGATGTCGCTCTTGCTTTCAATAAAGCGAAAACAGCGTCGTGAGGATGTTTGAGTAGAGTGTTTGGCGATGTTTCGCTGCAATAGAGCCGAATTTTTGCACCTTTACACATGAGACAAAGGAACAGTCAAAGCAATGGACTGAAATGGGCGACCGGTGTCCAAAGAAGCTAAAGACGGTTCCGTCTGCAGGCAAGGTCATGGCGTCTGTTTTTTGGGATGCGCGTGGGATTGTTTTTATTATCTTCAGAAAGGAAACACCATCAACGGCAAATATTGTGCTAATTTATTGCAGAGTTACGTACTAAATTTTTGTTGAAACAAACTGAAATTGAGCATAAGCGGACGGAACTCGGATGAAGTTTAACCGAAAATAAGACAAGTGGTTGTTATAACAAGTACAACATTCTTGACGCCTTTTTCCCTAAACATTAGTATGCCTCAACAAAAAAGTAATACAATCGTAATTGGAACAATTCTGTTAGTGTATTTGAAATGAGTTTATAATGTTCCACATTCCATTATATTTTAATAGGAATTATAAAATTAAGTGCCACATTTTGAACTTGAACTTGTGTTAAAGTACGTGTAAACTTGAAAGTATTAAAATTACATTTTGTATATTAATACAGTACTCCCGAAACTCTTTGAACTCAGTTTTTTTTTGATCTAAAACAGACGAAGCTTTGGGCTCTAATTTAGGCAAAATTATTACATTTTAGTTCAGCGCTTACTAAAATTCATAAAGGAATTTGTAAGATTAATTTACATTTACTTAAAATGTATTGTAATATAAGATAGAGTGATATTTTTTATGCACAGGGTTATCTATTTAGTGGTTTCAAAACTGATGGTCTAGCAAGGCTGTCAGTTGTTAAATACCTGCCATTTGAAGCGTTATTTATTCAGTGAAAGATTTGCCATTTACAAATATGGATCGTATAACAGAATGCGTAAAAATGGTTAAAACTTACTATAAAAGAGGTGATTAAAACATGGGCACTTTCGTGCGTCTGCAAGGAATTGGCAAGATTATAAAGAAATTTGAAGAGACTGGAAGCTTACAGATGTGGTCAGGCCAGTGCATCATCGCATTGTATGCACTGGCGAAAATATAGCTTCTGTTGTGAAAGTGGGCTGGATAATCCGGTGTGATGACCGACTTTTTGTGGCCTGCAATTGAAGATTATGAACTGGATGATATATGGTTTCAACAAAACGGTGCCACGAGCCATACAGCATGACCGATTTAGGCTTTATTGCATGGGAAGTTTCTAGAAAGCGTAATTTCATGTTTTGGCGACGTCAATTGGCCACAAAGATTGTGCGATTTGACGCCGTTAGATCTTTTTTGTGGGGCTACATCGAAGGCGTATTTACGCTCCTTAAACGTTGAAGCATTTGAAAACCCACATTCGTCAAGTTATTGCAGAGACACTGCTGGAAATGTGCGAAAAAGTGGTCGAAAACTATCTCAAAAAGATCCACTGTTGCAACCAATACAGATGAGGTCATTTTAATGGCATTGTATTTCGTACATAACGGTAAGGTCAAAGCATTTTAACGAAATAAAAGTTTCATCGAAATCATTGCTTTATGTGTGTTTTATTTAACTTTACTTTTGAAATCGGAAAATGGATAACCCGGTATTTGATATGAGTTTATAATTTTTTACATTTTATTGATTTTTTTCTAATAGAAGTTAAATAAAGTGGTTGTCATGTTGCACTAAATTTAATCAAATTGTGTTTCGTGTAAAGCGTTTGATAAAGCAAATCCTCAGAGTGGAAATGGAGTTCATTGCCACAGCACTTGTGGTACCTGCCACATAAATTTGCCGATTTTCCGAAAATTAATGATTAATTTCTTTGTTTCTTCTAATAAGTAGGCTGCAGCAACTCATGTTGTTGTCCTTTGCATTGATTGGCAATTCTCTGTGAAACTTCAGAAAATTCGACCAAGTAACTATGCCTTTTTTGAGACACCCCAAACAAATGACATCGATGAAGCCCCTTTTGAATTACCTAATTTTCTCTGTATTTTCTTAGATTGCATTCAGTGCAGTTTAGAGCGCATCTGCCATTTAGTAAGCTAAGTTATGCGAATTGTCTCCATGTTCACGCTCTTTTAGATATCACATATACAAATTGACCGATTTTGTAAAAAACGGTGTCGCCTATATAAATTCTAATTGAATGACCTTAGAAAGTTATAATTTTGCGTCTTTTATAATGCTATAATTCAGCGTAATTTTTAATACGAACTTAGCGATGTAGTTCAGCCACTCAGCACACTTTTTCACCAGCGCAAAAGGACGTCCGCATGCAGTTATACGTGGAACAGTTTACTTGACTGAATTATCTGAACTGGGTTTTTTTTTGCTTTTCAATAACAGCTTCCATAGCTAGATATTGTAAGGATTTGAATATTGTTTTATCGTACCAATTATATAACATCGCTTATTGATACTCGTATTTACTATCAAATAAATGTTGAATTTCCTAGAGAGTGGTCAGAATATACAATTCCCCTTCCTAGCTACGACCTTGGCAGTAAACCCTTCCATAATAACGCCGCACGTGGGCAATACCCGATAAGTAGTCATGCCAAGAACCATTGTATTACTTACCCGTAAATGTCTGCTGCCAGATAAGTACTCGTATACATAATGATGATTGACTATAATTTTTTTTGTGTCTGAAAATGTGTCATAGGAATTCTGGCAAAATACTATATTCTGCAAAAGTGCTAATTGCTGTACGTCGCCTATAACCATATCTGTCACGGCGTTCAGATTAAAAACTCAATTGCTGTGCAAAACACGAAAAAGTACATCAGTAATTTGTTCACCAACCAATTTTATATCATAAACATTTCACACCTATAACTGTCTCTAGTGCCTGTATGACTCTTTCAATTTGTTTCTTAATCTTAACACAGCAGTAATATTGAGTTTTCGGCAATGATTAAAAAAGCACCGAAAAGTCAGTTAATTGATAGACGAAATCAGTGTCATTAACAAGAAGTCGTGATTAGTTTTAAGTATTCCAATTCTAAGGTATTTTGTCAAAATGTACTGATATAAAAACGTCTAGATTTGTGGTGCGTTAAGCAGTGGTTTCCTCCATCGCCTCTTGTGAACAACATCGGAAGCGTTTCGCCTGAAACCTGAAAGACTACATTATGAATTCTGGTAAATACTGATAATATATAGTTGTATGTGGATAAAGAGAGCAGCAAATATAATCAAAAATTCTTTCACATTTTCAGCTATAACATTTGTGGCCCTTTTGGCCATTGTTGGTAGTGCTGCTGCAAAGGGCTGTCCGACAGAGCCGAAATATACTACAAAATTAAAGTTGTCCTGTCAGGGCAAAGAACTTCAATTCAATTGGCCCAACTATGAGAACACTTCTGAATTTTGGGCCTGCCAAGGCTTGGGTA
>JAHXMU010000019.1:96958-110392 GCA_019455685.1 Philornis downsi
TATACCTTCTTCCGCATCCGTATCATTTAATCATATCATATAAAAATGTCATAGCCAAAAAGAAGCACTTGAAATACCAGTTATCTTTTGACCAAATGCATTTCTTAACTTTTTAAATTGATTGAACGATGATACACTCAACAATAAAATATCATAATTATTACGAAAATCAACTTCACAGAATATCTTGGCCCTTTTGATTATTACTGTGGGCAGCGAGTGTCACCGAAACGTGTTTTGTTGGTATTTTTTTTTGAAATTTTCTATTCAAAGAATGAAAATTTCTGTAAATTCTGAAAATAGAGTCCTATAATCAATCTTATACCTCTCTCCTTTGTGGTTGTGGTATTAAATTGAACTACATTGTGGGATACGGTTCTGTAGCAATAGCTGTTCTTAAATCGAATTTAGGAATTACTTCCGAGTTGGATTGTAAAGGGTTTGCCAAAATGAACGCAAGATTTAAATTTGGCGCCATTCGAAGTGTCATTGTTTGACATTTAAACAATTGTTATTGTTTGCTAGTAGAAGGTACGAGGTTAGTAAAAATGGGGCGCTACTGGAATGAACAACGCATTCTCATTGCAAAATTGTTTTACAAAAATGGTGAAAGTTTTGCGGCTACAGTTCGCAAATTGCGATCAATTTGGGGTCACAATAATGCTCCAAAACAGTCAACTGTAAAGAGATTAATGGATAAATTTGCCAAAACTGGGTCTGTTAGTGATGTAAAGACAACAACGCGTCTTAGACCAGGTATATCGACCGAAAATGTCGCAGCTGTACGTAGTGATGTCGCTTCAATTCCTTCCACCTTAATTCGACACCGAGCTCAGCAAATTGGTGTCTCCAAATCCACTATGCAGCGAATTTTGACAAAAGATTTGAATCTTCATGCATACAAAGTTCAATTGACTCAGGAACTGAAGCCAGCTGACCATGGACAGCAAAGAGAGTTCGTTAATTGGGTATTGGAGAGAGAACATGAAAATGCTGATTTTGCCGATAAAATCATCTTCAGTGACGAGGCCCATTTCCATCTTGATGGCTTTGTCAATAGGCAGAATTGCCGCATTTGGGGTGAGGAAAATCCTCGAGTGATTCACGAGAAGCAAATGCATCCTCACTGTGTGGTGTGGATTTTGGGCTGGAGGAATCATTGGACCTTTTTTTTATAAAAATGAGGCATGTCAAGCGCAGACAGTCAATGGTGTTCGGTATCGTGAAATGATAACCAGTTTTTTCGTGCCTAGAATTGAAGAAATGAATGTGGAGGGCATGTGGTTTCAACAAGACGAAGCCGCATGTCATACAACCAGAGAAACAATTCAATTGCTGCATCAGTCATTTAAATATTCCGTTCTTGTTGGGACACCCTTTATTTGAGATGAATAGAATGAACGAGAAAATGAGAAATTTTATGTATTTGAATAGAGCGTACGCCAATTTAAAGTGATGAAAGGAATAAAAATAGTTTGATCAGTTTGATGCAATTCAGAGTGATTTTTTTTGGAGAAAAGAGATTCTCACCAGTTGGTTTGTATACGATAAGTGATAACTTTACATTTTCGAAGCTTCCGACGATATTTCGTCTTTTGTTACAAAATTTTTATGCAGGTAAATTTAGAACAATATTATGAATTGAGTAAAGTAACTATTTTGTGACTCAAGGTTTAGTGAACAGTTTAGTTCATTCACAATAGTGATTTAAAATCCATATGAAAAGTACTTTATAAGATACAGAAAGTAAGTTTTAAGTTACAAAAGCCGAGCTTTAGAAACCAATTTATACAAATTCAATTGCAATTAAAATAATTCAAAATTTAATAGTAATATTAGTGTTTAAGCTGATGAAGTTTTGACAAACATGTTTTGTTAAAAGATAGTTGGTACCTTTTGATGTGTCAAATAGTTTATACCCTCATTCCTTCGGGCGACAATATAAAAACAAATAAATTGAAATTTTCGACTGTAAGAACCTAAGTGCCGTCTTTATTAATTTGATTGTTTGACAATTTCATTATAGATGCAAAATGTATGAAAAGAAGGTTTATAGTATTGATCGATATGAAAAAAGTAAGCCGTTTATTGAAAAAATATTTATAAATTATTAAAGTACATAATGTGAGAAGTTATTAGGTGCGCAACTAAGCTCCCGCTGTTCCCCAGTAGATGGCGCCAGCTGTAAGTGCTAGTCGATTCTGCCATAACCTAAACGCCGTGAACCAACCTTAGGCTTATGGTAAACATACCATCTCGACACAATAGTGATTTTCTTTTGACATCATATTCTTTTGGTTGTATGAAAATGTATGTTTTTGTGCAAATAATCGTCATATGTAGGAAGTATTGATTTTATTCTTTCAATCGAAGAAAACGGCGGTAAAACGTTTACGGACATGCTGCTTTAAGTGAAACAACGTGTCGATATTGATTCCGTCGCTTTAAAGACGGTGATTTTGATGTTGACGACCGTTCGCGTGAAGGAAGATGAAAAACCTTTGGAGGCACTGAATTGGCGGCATTGCTTGTGTCTTGGGCTTGGGGATCCGTGTCAAATGCAGATAGAGCTTGCTTTAGTATTAGGAGTTACCCGCCAAGCCATTTTCAAGCGATTGCATGCGTTGGGAATGATTCAAAAGCATGGAACTTGGGTTCCTTATGACTTGAAGCCAAGGGACGTTGAGCGTCGTTTTTTCGTCTGTGAACAACTGCTTCAGCGATAAAAAAGGAAGGATTTTCTTCATCGCATTGTAACGGGTGATGAAAAATGGATTCATTACAGCAATCCAAAGAAAATAAAGTCATGGGGCTGCCCGGTTGTGTTTTTACGTTATCGCCTAGGCCGAATACTTACGCTGCGAAGGTTATGCTCTGTATTTGGTGGGAGGAGATTGGTGTTATTTATTACGAACTGTTGAAACCATACGAAACCATCCCTGGGGATCGGTATCGACTTCGATTGATGCTATAGAGACAAGCTCTGCGCGAAAAGCGTCCATAATACGCAGAGAGGCACGAAAAAGTGATTCTTCAGCTTGACAATGCTCGGCCTGCCCATTAGCCAAGCCCATTAGAACCTACATGGAAACGCTGAAATAGGAAGTCTTACCCCATTCGCCATATTCGCAGATATTGCACCGTCCGATTATCACTTGTTCCGTTGGATGGTACACGGTGTGGCTGACCAGCAGTTCCACTCCCATGACATCAGGGAGTGGCTAGATTCGTGGATACCCTTAAAATATGAACAGTTTTAAAGTGACGGAATTTGAGCTTTTCCAGAAAGATGAGAAAAAGTAGTAGCTAGCGATGAGCAATACTTTCATTACAAAGAAAAAATCACCGAGAACTTAGTTTTGCACCTAATATTTTTCAAAAATAATATCGTCCATCCAAATGTATCGCAAGCCCCTGCGTTTTCGTTACTGTTTTAACTGAATAGTAAAATTTATTACGACAGCCCGGCGGGCAGATTCCGTAATAACTGCTACTGCGTGACAGATATTTCCGTTTAAATGCACAAGGAAAGTCGGTTTGCTGGCGTAAATTTTAGAAAAGGAAAACGTCCATAGGCTTTAAGTCAAAACTGGGTGAAGGTTAATTTACGTTACCTCTACTGGAGATCAATTTGTCAGGGAAAATTTGGAACCAGGCAATTTGGAACAACGCCAGAAAATTTTTGCCGTTCAGCCAACAAGAACTTGTCTAACATCTCTACATAATACTCCGAATTCACTGTGACTGTACGTAACCTTTCGTCTTCGAAAAACCAGGACTCGATAATTCCTCGCGACGATATCAGGGTCCATATGATCACTTTAGGTGAATGAAAGGGTTGCTGATGCTTGTGTATCTCCGCTTATTTACGGGGCTTTTGGCATGAAAATGAGGCTTATCTGGAAACAAGATGTTGGTAAACACTGAAAAGCAACCGATTGTTCGGTTTACCGTGTCAAGCGTTTGACAAACATCCTGGGTCTTTAATTCATGCACCAATTGCATTTTGGAGGGTGTAGCTTTAGATCTTTATCCACATTCCAAACATTTACGCGTTTCCAAATTGAGAAGTTCATCACGAATAGGCTGGTCACTTTTCACGTAGTAACCTTTTTATACAGCCGTTAGAAAGTACGATAATTCTGTAGGATAATTCTAGATTTGGGCATTTATAATTGAAAAATGCAAGAAATTGAAAATGTAATAATTCTACACCCTTTTTTTCGACAGAAATGCTATTTTGCTGAGTGGCGTATTTTGCGAATTTGTCATAAATATTACAGCCGCTGCGATCAACAGCTGGTTGTGAACAAAATATTTAAAATTTGACAACTTTTTTATTTGTATCACTTTAAACGCGCTCTGCTATCCCTTTTCATTGTAGTTTTTCTGAAAAATATATTACACAAAATTGCATAAATAATCTATAATATTACCGAAATTGGTAGAACGTATTTTCGAACAGTTTATAACTTGTTAAACTTGAAGAAATGACCTGATTTTAACTTGTAATTCTTTTTATGTCTGTCATAACAAATTGTGACAAGTAGTGGGGATTGGAGACGAAATGCTTATGTACTCTATAAATTCTTAGTTTGATTACGATTCTAAATTTGTTGTTGTACTCTGTTTTCCGTATGCTTGCATTTAACAAGTACTATCAATAAGTTCAGTGACATGACAATTCTGGTGTAGATAAAACAAATCTTGTCATCTTCGTCGTAAAGTTTGACGTGCCCAGAACGCTTTGTCATATGGGAACTATTTGCTTCTTATACAGAGAGTCGAAAAAGTGAATATTTTTGTGCGATGAATTATTAGGACATAACATTAATTCGCTTCTTTATTAAGTGATGAAACACTATTACGGATCACAGTGTCTCGCTGACTTTCCGTACTCAATCGTGGTCGTCGTTCGTTCTAGAGGGTGTCCTAACAAGAGCGCGAGATTTAAATTTTAAATAAAACACATATTTAAAAAAAATCGTGAAACTTTATTATATCATAAAGTAGACAGAATAAGGTCATGTATGGAACAACACATCGGGCAGATGGCCGTCGCGGCTTTGCTGGCACACACGCAATCTTTTAATGAAATTTTTAATGACCGTTTCGCATAAATGCTGCGATATTTCATTAATGCAGCGTCCAATTTCCTCTTATAAGACTTGAGTCGTCGTCGGCTTATTCACGTAAACCATCGACTTCAAAAAACGCCAAAGAAAGAAGTCTAATGGTGTTAAATCGCACGATCTAGGCGGCCAATTTTGGTCTCCAAAACGCGAAATAACACGACCGGGAAATGACTGATGCAGCAATTGAATTGTTTCTCTGGCTGTATGACATGTGGCTCCGTCTTGTTAAAACACATGCCCTCCGCATTCATTTCCTCAATTCTAGGCACGAAAAAACTGGTTATCATTTCACGCCACCGAACACCATTGAATGTTTGCGCTTGACATGTCTCATTTTCATAAAAAAGGTCCAATAATTCCTCCAGCCCAAAATCCACACCACACAGTGACAAGTTGAGGATGCATTTGCTTCTCGTGAATCACTCGACGATTTTCCTCACCTCAAATGCGACAATTCTGCCTATTGACGAAGCCATCAAGACGGAAATGGGCCTCGTCACTGAAGATGATTTTATCGGCAAAATCAGCATTCTCATGTAGTCTCTCAAATACCCAATTAATGAACTCTCTTCGCTGTCCATGGTCAGCTGGCTTCAGTTCCTGACTCAGTTGAACTTTGTATGCATGAAGATGCAAATCTTTCGCCAAAATTCGCTGCATACTGGATTTGGAGACACCAATTGCTGAGCTCGGTGTCGAATTGAGGTGGTTGGATTTTGAGCGACATCATCACGTACAGCTGCGACATTTTTGGTCGATCGATTTGGTCGAAGGCGCGTTGTTGTCTTTACATCACTAACAGACCCAGATTCGGCGAATTTATCCATTAATCTCTTTACAGTTGACTCTTTTGGAGCATTATTGTGACCCCAAATTGATCGCAGTTTGCGAACTGTAGCCGCAAAACTTTTACCATTTTGGTAAAACAATTTCACAATGCGAACGCGTTGTTCATTCGTGTAGCGCTCCATTTTTACTAAACTCGTACCTTCTACTAGCAAACAATAACAATTGTTCAAATGTCAAACAACGACACTTCGAATGGCGCCAAATTTAAATCTTGAGTTCTTGTTGGGACACCCTTTAGTACAAATTTCCATTTGTTATGCCAGAAAATATTGATGCCATATGAAAACTGCTATTGCAAGATCATTGTTTGACTTATTCTGTGATTGAGACCTGTTTGAATATTAGTGTCACCTGCATACATTAAATATTGCATGGACTTTTGTCCATCAAAACAAAGTTCTTCCCGTTTGATGCGGTATAATTTAGCAATCTCTGAAAAAAGGCTTCTGTCCATCACTGCAAAGCAATGTTAAAAAGTCGCTCGCAATGCTTAAAAAGACGTATATAATATCTTGATGTATGAGCTCGAAACTGCACAGTAATAGTAAGTTGAGGGGGTCTTTCAAAAAGGGAGAAAAGTTATGCGTGTACGCAGCACTTCGACTTTGACTACCACTTTCACCATCTCCCAAAAACATTGAAGAAAATAAGCAAAGAACGATAGCCAAACATTCATTATTTTCTATCGCGATAATTGGAGATCTCAGACGTCTTCTCAAACAAGAGATTTGTTGAGCAGATTTTTTGAGAAGAGTATACTTAATGATGATTGTTTGCCATCCAATGATTTAATTTCGATATCTGAACATCGCTTGACACTGCTTCAAAAATGTTTTCAAACTTCAAACAAATGTGCATAGATCTGCATCGAAAATATTTTGAAAAAGCCTGAGAATATGGGATTGCGTTCTGAGCTAGATGTAATGGGTGATTCATTTAGATGTAATTTTTTCAATAGGGATTGTCGGATATATCGATCTGTAAAACTGTTATGGTATTTTTGTTCCCTATTGGTTAAGATTTCATTATTGGAAGACTTAATTCAATACGTGCTCGCAATCTCAACGGCATTTGATCTTAACAGGGTGCTTCCAAAACCGTGAAAACATGGTATTATTGTGAGAACAATACTGTGAACAGTTTTACGCTTCGAACTGAAAAATTCCATGTCATATTTTGTTGCGATTTAAAAGTAATATTACGCTTTCAAAAAGATTCTAACAGTCTTGTCTTTTATGCACTTAAGCTTTCTAAATTTGCGCTTCATAGAGCAAGTTTCGATTTTGCCATGCCATTTTCATTCTCAGAGCGGAGTTTACTAAACGCCTAGGTTATATTGCATTCAATGAATTTTATATACCGCACTTAGAAAATAATTCCAAGCGCTTCGGTCTTCAGCGCTTCTTCTTCAGTTAGTACTCAATAGTACTTTAAAAGTCTGATCCTTCCCCACGGAGTTTTTGTTGCTCTCTTCTGCTCCGTCCATCGTGCTTGAGCATTTGGGCCCATTCGCACAACATGACCCAACAAACGCAATCACTGTACATGAATGCGCTGAACCACGTCAATGTCGGTGTATAGCTCATACAGCTCATTGTTTATGCTTGTTTATGCGATGTTAACGGTGATGGGTCCATATATTTTTCGGAGTATTTTCCTCTCGAAGGCTCACAGCACAGATTCATCCGCTTGTGCCATATAACAAGACTGGTAAAACCAATGTCTGGTGAGGTTGGATTTTTGTTTGTCGAGAGAGAGCTTTATCAGTGAATCACTTGCTTAGTCCACAGCAACATCTGTTAGCAAATAATACTCTCCTCTTTAAATCCATGTTCACATCACTCGTTTTATTTACAGCGAATCCGAGATAGATGAATTCATCCATCGCTCCAAAATTATAGTCTTCAACATTCACACAGGGTCCCAAATGAGTAGAATATTTGACTTTTTGAAATAAATAACTTTGTTTTGTCCCCGGAACCTACAATTAATTTAACAATGATTCCAAACATCATGGTTTGAGAAGTATCTACAAGACTTGCCAATTACTTGACTACTCGAAATGTTTGTCAGACAAACTTCGTCAGACCGCTCCGCAAATAATGATCGGTGGCTATATGCGGGATTGAACCTGAGTTCATTCGAACGACAGTCACATATACGAGTACTAACCATCGCGCCAGCTAGTTAAACGTATTTCTTCTTACAAAATTTTGTTATATTATTGACTCTTTCTCAATGCTTGAGAAAGTTGCAGTAACATCCCACAGTTTTCGGCAAATAATGCCAATATTGTCCGCATGCGCGAGTACCATATGGCTTTTGTTATAGATGATACCAGTGGTGTGAGTCTAAGAACATATGAGTTAAATTAAGCAGCTTATACAGAAGCTACCAAAAAGAGCGTGGTTATATGTTGGCATATAGTTTTTCACATTTTACCAGACTTTATAATGTTGTGCTTTTGACAAACATCTTTTTACCGATCCACGATTTAGCAGTTGCAGTGAAAAAATAAAACTTGGATAAATCAACCAATTTGTATGCGAGGCGCAACAATGGGCGTGACAATGCGATGCATTTTCATTGTTAGAATTAAGTTCATCAAGCGCATGATGAGCGTCAAACTTAGCTGAGTTCAGTACAGTCGCTTTAATAATATATAAGCAGTATAAGCAGCTTAAATTAGTCATTTGTATGGGAATTGCAGAAGGGGTGTGGCTGCTCCTTTCTTTTCCTTTCAAGTTTCTGCAAAAAGTTCTTAATGGTACAAAAGCGGCATCCAGTGACGCTTGCAAAATTTATTTGTCTGAGTTGTTTACTAATAAGGATGAGGGCTTTTTCAATCGTGGAATTATGGATTTGCCTTTAAGATCTTTTGTTCATCATCTGTAAAACAAAATCTCGCACAATTGATCCTAACTATTAAATGTTCATTTCGTTTTCGAAATAAACCTAACAGACGCTTAGAATATTATACTTTTACTTTACTTTTACGAAGATTATCTGATAGATTTTTTTTTTAATCTTTGAAGAAAGTATCCGTAAGTGAATCACTCGATGTAAAGTGTAAATTGATGTTTCTGAAGAAGTACATGAACGTCTTTTGCAAAGTAGAAATACTTAAGGTGTACAAAATAGTTTTATTTCAAATAATAATAAAGTCATTCAATCCCTCATCTACTTTGTCACATGTCTGATGCAAGATAGAAAATCACATTAATTCCACTTCTAAAAGTTGACATTGAAGTTAGAATTTGTTCGTTTCGTTGTATTTTATTCACGATTTATATTCAACATTTGCTCAACTTATTTTCGTTTGTTTGTTGTTTTTTTCCTTTTCGAATAAATGAAACCTTTCAAAATAAAAGTTAGACACTCAAGTATAGCATTCGCAGACAGAACTGTGTTACTTTGTCATTCTGTAGTTATCCTCCCCAATGTCAACTTTTCGGTTTGAGCATTCCCCGGTGAATTGTGAAGTTTGTGCGTTACCGTCGTTATATTTCGAAATGAGTTTTATTAGGTTGTCTTGCCGGTATATGGGAGGCGGTTGGGAGGTGATTGGGGTCACAAAACTTCATTATTACACTGGCAGTGCACAGTGGTGGGAAATTGATTTCGTACGTTGGTGTCCAATAAAGTTTGCTAGCATAAGGATTGACAAAAGTACTGCAAATTGATCAATGAAACACAAAATTATTATAATAATTTTCATTCAAATTTATTGTGCTGTTTTCAATGCAGACTCCTTTCAAAATAATGTATCCATACCACCGGTTAATCCAATCATCAAAACATTCTTCAAACTCATTTTCCAGAAAAGGCTTCAGTTCCTACTGGGAATTCTTTTTTTTGCGTCTTCTACCGATTGAATTGTTAATTGGAATTTTGGAAAGAGAAAACGATACAGAAATTTCATACTATGACTATAACTGATTTTTATATAATATGACTATAACTGATTTTTATTTGATTTTTAATTGACGAGAATTTAAATAGTTTCAGGCCATGTATTAGAGATTATAGTAAAATATCAAATTTGGATAAATCGGTCAATTTATATAGTGGGTGCCAGAATGGGCGTAACAACGGCATCCATTCCCGTTGGTCGAATTTTGTAGAACCGATTGTAAGATATGAAGTTAAAAATATATGATTTAAATGAGTTATTTTATTGGGAGGCACCACAGAATTGACAAGTTTACTTGGTGGATTCTTCTCCAGCCTTGTAGGTAATTGTGAAACAATGTAATGGATAAAATCTAGACAGCCGACTAATAAGAATTTCCAGAGGTTTGATTTGATGTAGAAAAATCGGTTGATTTGTAAAGCAGGTGCCGGAATGGATGTGGTAGTGTGGTCCGTTTTTATTTGGAGTATGTGGCAAATTTAAAATGCAAACCTAAAATACCAGAAGTCTAGGTTTAATCAATCGATTTTTAAAAATTTTATATTATTTTAAAATTTTATTTTACATTTTTTTATGAACGGGATGCAATGGAGAAAAATTTATTTGGTTGCAGTTTACGAATGAAAAGTTACAGGGGAGATATAGAATTTCGGAACAATGGCCAATTTGTATGGGAGGCACCAGAAGGATGGGCCGACATTTGCAATCCCCCGTTACGATCTGGTAAAATATCAAGTCCCGCCAATTTTTAAGAACTTCCATAATGATTCATGGAAGTTATCATGTCCATAGGTAAGCCAGGCAGCCGGAAAGGCAGGCGGACGCCTTTCAGGCTAAAAATTCAACAGACTTAAATCGTTCAATCGACTTAAAAAATCATGAATTGCATTTAGATGTTAAAAGATGTGTTACATTTTAGAGATGAAGATATAGAAAGTTAGTTGGCCACATCAGGGGAATTTGTTGGTTATTCGAAAATATGTATGTGCATAGCTTTTGGTAAAAAATTCGTAAAAAATTCATGCGTTTTTTTCCACAAATCTGGAATTTTCGACGAGTTTGCGCTCTCAGATTCCTCATAACGTCAATATTATAATCATTATTTACCGTCTGATCTTCTTGTAAGAATTCAGAGCGCACAAATGCACGACAATCAATGAAAAGAGTAAACATTAACTTGGCTTTTTGTCGACTTTGACATGTCTTTTTTCGATTGTGACTTAGTTGGAAGGCTGAACTTTGACTGAATTTTTGAAGAACATTCAAGTCTTTCCGAACTGGCCGAGAAGCAATATATTCTATTCCCAAACTATCGTGTAAAAAGGTACGAATTGATTCGTTAGACACAGAGATAACGGGGGATTTTGCATGAATCTCGGTGTGAAGGCCTTACCCACGGCATATTGCAATGCGATTGCCAGCACCTCCTTGGGATAGCCAAGCAAACTACCATAACTGCCAGTTCTTTTCCAGCCAGAAGATACCAAATTGATTATCCTAGTATTGAACATAATGGACACTGGCAGAGCTGAGCTTTGTCTTACCACCTCTGCTACTCTTTGGGTTGCAATGCATCTCAACATGCTTCCACTATGGGTTCAACACCAATTGATCAGGAGGGAACTCTGTCCCGAAGCCTCCTTATTCCCACATTAGCGGCCAAATTCACAGGTGGGAGCAGCTAATTTGCTACCAAATTGTGATTTATACCGGAATGGCAGCAAAAGAGTACAGATTGAAATTTTTATACAACTGCAGGTACGCAGACCAGGTAAAGTCGACACTGCATTGCAAGAATGCAGTACCCTCAGCGGTGGGAAGCGGGGGGAAATCCAAACCCCTTCGTCCCTATGGATATGAACAGGAACCACGTAACGTAGATGTCTGTACCTCCTAAAGATCTCCAGGATACAGGTAAATAAGACACTAACTCGGGTCCCAGCACGTGTGAATCCTTGTCACCCCCGGTACCAAAGACGGAGCTCCTGGAATCTAGTAGTCAAGCTAGTCTTAGTTTCAATCCCTTGCAGTCTAGCGACTGGTGCCCCTGCAACGAGCAGTTGTTGCCACCGTCAGGTTGAACAAGATTGTGGGACAGTCTTGCAGCCATCTAACTCCTCAGGCCAAATTGCCTCAAAAATTTCAGCCGATCAAACGCCCTGGAAGCAAACTCCGTTGCTCTAGCTAACACGCCCTGGGTGGAGAGCATATTACTGACTACGCAGGCATCACCTGACTTAAGTATCTCTAATCCCTGAACGTCGCTTATATCTGTACATACCGCCAGTCTTCCACTGGTTGCACTGCAATTGCTCAGTTCTCGATCGGACTCACGATCTCTTATGTGGACAGGCAGTGAGTGACCCATGGACCCGTCAGTAGAAAACCAAGATATACGTTGAAAAAAATTAAGGTTTACCCCAACGAACCTAACATTTGACAAAAACCTAAAAGTCGCACATCCGTTCTGACTCTCTTCCCAACGTGTTTGCATTTTGACAAGACACATTCGTCCAAGAGTCCCCTAAGCTCAACCCATTTGTTGACCAACTAGAGATGGGCAAATATTCCGCCACATCTTGATCACTTTTGAATGCACTGTACCACTCAAATGAATGTGTTTTTAATAAAATCAATTCGCCGCAAGTCATTTGTAATATATTTAGCGATTCGACACATGAAATCATATTTGCAATACAAATTTTGGAACAAATACTTTGCCCTGTATTTTTATCCATCGTAAAAATCATATATCACACTTGAGATGAACCGACAAAATCGAGCACTGTAGACAAAACTAAATGACAGATTGCGCTCAAATTCCACGATAGTAAAGAGGACAGTTGCGGCAAGTTATCGATAAAAAAAAGAATTTTGATAAGCGCTTTAACAGAGTTTCCTAATTAATCAATTTCCGGTACTTTTTTGAAACAATATAAACAATTCGTACGATTTTTATGAAATTTCAAACAGGCACCTTAGCTGCAGACAAGTGATGATCCGAGTCTACGTTATCATCACGAATCACAAGCACTTCCACAATACTGAAGTCATGCGTTTTTTCTTTATTTCGTGATCAATGAGGTTCTTCGTTTTAAGATCAGGAGGCAGGCAAGTTGTATTGAAATCTGGTTCCATTTACTACCAGTCATGCCTTCCATATTTATTTCATGTTCAACGTGGTTCTTCGTTTTCAGATCAGGAGGCAGGCAAGTTGTATTGAAATTTGGTTCCATATATACAGTTTGAATCTGAATCTATTGTCGTTAATGTTTTCGTGCAGACTGGTGTCGCATTAGAAACTATTAAAACGTTTTTAATATCGTGCCTGGGCGAGCTATGATGCGTTTCTCCCAAATAAAATATGTTTTATATTGTATTTGCCTTTTATCATAGTATTTACACAAAATGATATAAGCATGATATAAAAATAGTTAATCTTTATGTGGATTATATACAGTTGCCCATATTCGACGGACCCATGTTTTTTAAAAAAAAATCAAAGAAAAAAATAAAAATTTGGCGGTTGGCAATCTT
>JAHXMU010000019.1:125392-180871 GCA_019455685.1 Philornis downsi
ACCTTCTGTCATCGCTCAGACAGATCTGATCCTTCCCAACAATAAATTGGAACAAGTCGTTTTTTTTGTACTTAGCTGTGTTGAAGAAATTCGTATTAAAATAATTAATTAATAATATGAAAGACTTAGAAATGAATGAAAATCCGAATTTACTGAATAAGGCCTATAAAGTGGATGTGGCATCAATTCACATTTGAACCACGTTATTTTTTTGGCGAGGTTTATAGGCCTGGCATTGTCGTGAGCGAAAATCATGCCTTTGTGAGTAACTAATTCAGCTCTTTTTCCTTTCAGTGCTTCATCAATTATTACAGGTAGATCTTAGAATTTATTCTTTGCTTTCTTTGTAGCAGTTCAAAGTAAACCTTTCCCTTTAAATCCCATCAAATTATTAACATAATCTTTCCGGTGCAATTCAGCTTCGGTTAAAGTTTGAGCGCATTCGTCTTGCTTACATCCACATCTTTTTCGTTTGGCATTGTTGAAAAGAATAAACTTTTCATCTTAAGTGACAGTGCGTTTCAAAAAGTGGTTATTTCTTTAGCGTTTAAGTAATAAATTTCAAGTATTTATCTTCTATATTGAATGGTTTGCCTTTAGTTCGTGTAGAATCCAAAATATTGAGCTTTTCGACCAGTGCAAGCGGTTTGAAATGATTACCAATGTTCGTGGGCGACACTTTCAGTCTCTCTGTAATTTTTCCAATTGAAATATGTCGGTACAGCACGATAACACCTTTCATTTTGTACTCAGTAACCTCATTTGGCGAACCGCAGCAGTGGACATATTTAAGCTTGAAATTTTCAGAATGGATTTTTGTGAACCTATTTTGATATCATAGTGTGCTTCTATAACTTTTAGACTTTTCTGCAACATAAGATTAAAATATGGCGAAAATGCTCCTTTTGCTCCTTTATATTCTCAACGTGATTTAAATATAATACCGAAATTATTTTCGTGCCAACACACTACAAAGGGAGCTTCTGATGAAACTTATTGTTAATACAAAAATTTGTATGCCGTATTAATAAATATTTCCTACTATAATGTTGCAAGTTTATAAATCGAGTTTAAAAATTGCGAAAACCATTTGAGAAAGGTTATGAATACTGTAATCAGTTATGAATACTGAATATTGTTATCATGAGAAACTTCTTCAGAAATATTTGTTAGAGGTTTATAAATCAAACTCTCAAAATGAAAACATACTTCAAGCATTCAATAAATTACTGTAAATAAGACTCTTAAAATATATTATTTTAAATTAATTTCACTTTATCATTTGCTATTATAAAGATTCTATACTTACGTCAGGAAATCCGAATTCGTCTACAGATTCTGCAGTGGAAAGCCATTTTTTGGGCAATGAAAGTATTGACTCCTTCCAGCCTGAAAATTATAAAATAAGCAAAAAAGAAATTAGCCCAAGTTTAATTAATCGCAAGGCGAAATTTAATATATTAGCTCATGTTTAGTCTGTAGCCATGACATAAATTTCGTAGTGTCTTTATTAGGGACTGCTTTAGTCACCTTTATCCTTTAAGATTTATTGGTGTCGTCGTCATATGACAGATTTATTGAAACGCTTGCAGACATGTGTGAGAGAGAGCAGTCTCCTTGGTCTAGTGACTGAATTTAACATGTGTATTGGTGTTTGTCCTTCATTAGGAAGTGTTTCTGCCTCGTCTTGTAATAGTTTTCCTGTAAACACTGTGATGGTAATAGTGGTGGTGATGTTGAACTTAAATGAGATTAACTACTTATTTTGTGGTTGAATTAATCATTTTGCTTTCATTAGTGCTTTCGTTTTTTTTTTTTTTTTTGTATTCATATCACTTCTCGTTTTTATGTGTGGGGGTGGAAAAATTAGTGGTTCACATTACCATTTTGATGAAAAAATTGATTGGCACAGGGGAATTGCAAGGCATGCACAAGATTAGTAGGCATATCCCTGCAGGATAATGGGTTTTATGCCTTAATTAAACTGTATCTTTATGGCAATAATAATGTGTACCAGAATTTCTGTTACCAATGCTTTCCGTGCTGTTCCGATTACAACAATTACAATTTTCTTGCACCTAGTAAATGAGAAATAGGAGAGCTGGATGATGGATGAATTCTATTTCAGACTCACACAACGGGACCTGTAGTTTAACGACGGACGCCAAAATATGAGAAGCAGTTACAAGAATTGGCGATTACAGGACTACTCGAAGTGTTCGTCATATAGATGGCTGTATGCGGGGTTGAATCTGCGATCATGCGAATAACAGCAGCATGTATTAACCATCGCGTCACGGTCGGTGTTTCGATTACGACAATCGAATCTATAACAATTGTAGTAATGATCCTGACCATAGACTTCAACCTGTATCCAGTTTAAGTTCAAATTTTCATAACTGAATTCCTATTGTGATACCTTTTCTCTTGTTAAAACAGTACAGAAATGTCAGCCACGTATATGAGGGCGGTCTCAAAATTGTCTAACCTGGCGTATAGATGGTGCCAGTATTTTGAAAAAAAAAAAAAATTATTTTGGTGCAAACTGGCAACCTTATAAAATATACGTAGTCTAAGGCCTTTGATGCTCTGGCTACCTCCGCTAATTAACAATTTTATTATTGTTAGTTAGCAATACAAATAAATAAATAAATATAAAATATAAGTTTTAAGTTTGAAGACACCACGTTGTTTAGTATTTGTATTTGAGCCATCAAAAGTATACGATCCCAATGAAAAAATTGGTCATCGTTATGCAATTCAATATTTCCGTTTGAAAGGTCTCAGTCCAACCAATATTAAAACCGAGTTACATTCTACTTTGGGAGAGTCTGCTTCTTCGTTTACGACTGTAAAATATTGTATAGCAGAAGTTAAACGCGGCCGTACGAGCTGCCAAGGTGAACACCGTAGTGGTCGTCCAGTTGAAGTGTACACACCAGACACTGTTAAAAAAAATCCACAAAATGGTATTGGATGATTGTCGGCTGAAGGCGCGTGAGATAACTGAAATGATAGGCACTTCAAAAAGTGCTGTACATCGTATATTGACCGAAGATTTGAAGATGACAAAGCTGTGCGCCAGACGGGTGCCGCATTTGCTTTCAATAGACAAAAAACCGCGTTGTGAAGATGTTTCAGCCGAATTTTTGCGTCAATTATACCCATGGATGAGACATGGGTCCACCACTCCACACCTGAGGCAAAGGAACAGTCAAATTAGTGGAGTGGAATGGGAAAATCGTCTCCAAAGAACGCGAAGACGGTTCCATCTGCAGGCAAGGTGATGGTGTTTGTTTTTTGGGATGCGCATGGGATTATTTTTATTACTAATCTCCAGAAAATAAAAGCCATCAATTGGTGAATATATGTGAACTTATTGCAGCGTTTAGGTGATGACGAAATGACGCATTTGGCGAAAAAGGAAGGGTTGTTTCATCAAGACAATGCTCCAGCTGACATATCCACTATTGCGATGGCCAAAATTAATGAATTAAAGTTCAAATTGCATCGCCATGCACCTTATTCGCCAAATTTAGTCCCTCGGACTATTTTCTATATCCAAACTTAAAAAAATGGCTCGGTGGTCAAAGATTTGCCACCAACGAATAGGAGGAGTCCGCGGTTGATGGCTATTTTAAGGAGATTTAAACGGAGACTGTGTTGTTGTCTTCTTTGTTAGGTTGACTGGTTTTTTGGCCGCCCTCGTATATCTTCACGTCCTTTTGTATTGATACAAAAGTGAATGGAGTGTCAGTAGAGTGGCAAATCGATAGGAAATCGATTCTACCGGAAGTTGAACATTTTTTATACTTTTAAGATCAGAAGAATATCATGAAATGAAGATGGGAATGCCAATGGGATGCATTGTAAACAGTAAAATAGATTTGAATTTTGGAAATAGTAAAAACACCTCTTACTTGCTGGACACAGTAGTACAAGTTTGTCAAATGAAACATGGATTCCCTATGAATTCAATGTGTTATTTAACGCTCCTATTTCATTTAATCTAAAAATATGCACTTTTTGTTATTTTCTGTTATTAACACAAACCATGTGCAATATCAAACCTTGCACCACCAATTCCGTTATGATTAAGAATATTTTTATTTTCTTTTGACATTTTCCACAACCGAATGCCGCATAATTAAATATTACGCTTAAGGTGCTGTTAAATTGGATGCGTTAAAATAACACCGCAGAGCCGTAGCAGTTTCATTTACAATTCAAGAATTTTATCTTTGGCAGGAATCTTTGCATAGTTAAAAGTTATAAAAAGAACTGTTATTTTGTAACAATATTTTCTATTAATTTCTTATGGATATTAAGCTTAAACGGAATTTGTACAGTTTTTACTATAGATTCGCTAAGAGTAGTTGCTCTAACTATTTAAGTACACTACTGTGTTCAGAAAGTAAGACTGAATTTTAGTTTTTTCAAAATTCGCTTATTCGCCTACCTATTTGCCGCTTTCATAGCACTTTCTGTCCAAAAAGGTCAGCATAATAATACAAAATATTTACTATTCATTCAAATTTATTATATCGTCTTCAAAGTAGGTCCCTTCCGAAATAACGAATATTCCAATCATCAAAAGATTTGAAGAACGCATTATCTGGAAAAGATTTCAGTTGTTGCTGCAAATTCTCATTTATGTCTTTTATCTATTAAAACGGGCGTCTCGAATTACTAATTTAAGTTTAGAAAATGGAAAAGCTCACATGAAATGAATAAAATTCGGTGATATTTATGGGGTTTTTGACCAGAAGCTCGTTAATAATGATGGTTTTATGAGATGGTGCATCATCATGGTACAAAATCTATCACCTTTCTTTCCAAAAACCTGGTTTGTCGACAAATTTGCTCTATAAAACGCCGTATAACGTCCAGATAATATTCTTTATTTACCGTCTGGTCTTATGGCAAGAATTTTGAGTGCACAACACCGCACAGTGGGATTGCTTCATACATTTTTGTGCAATAAATATAAGGAGTTGTCGTAGAGTCTTGAAATTCGGCATAGAGCGTTTTATGACGTAGAGTAGCAAAAATATAAAGTTTCATCCAAATCGACCACGCCCATTGGTCACCGCCCATACAACTAAAAATGAAATTTTCGTATAAATTTTTTTTCTGTTAGGTAGAAATTCTTGTAACTTGGCAAGGACCATCTGTACTACGAAAACAAAATTTTTGGAAAGTTCCATCTAAATCGGCCACGCCCACCGCCCACCGCCCATACAACTCAAAATGAAATTTTCGTATAAATTTTATTCTGTTAGGTAGAAATTTTTGTAACTTGGCATGGATCATCTGTACTACGGAAACAAAAATTGTGGAAAGTTTCATCCAAATCGGCCATGCCCATCGCCTATATTATGCACCATATACGTATTTTGTCTTTATTTCTTTGCTTAATTTGTAGCGTAATTTCTTGTGACTTTTTTCATAAAATTTATAACTTTGTACAGCAGTATAAAATATTATAAGGATTTTTTTCTATAAATCGCAATAATATACTCCCTTCCTTCATTTTATTGCAATCAGAGCATAGAGGTCGCCGGAGCTAACCTTTTTTTCATCCAAGGAAAACTTAGAACACTGAAATTTCTAGGGCTTTTTTTAAATTTAAATAGTTTCGAAACTGTTTATGCTATCCAGTTGTCTTTTTTTTAAAGAATTACATTATACCATATTTTTAGAACATCATGACATAAAATAGTTAAACGAACAACAAATATGCATATACAGGCCCTTAAGTTGCATTAAAATCATAGTCGTTTTGCGCATTACTTCTCCCAAGCATTTTTAAGTAATTATTTTGCGATAAAAAATTATTTTTTCAAAAAAGCAATGATGAATTTCTTTTAATTAAACAATTCCGTACAAAATTGCATCATTACATTTTTAATATTTTACAGTCGAAAAATAGACTTTTTGCACTTAGAATCTCACTGCGCACCGCGATAATCAAAAAACATAGTCAACATTACATTGATTTGTGATCGACTTTTACTGTGTCGTCTCGAACATTGTTGATTGATTTCCATGTCAAAGTCGTAATCCCATATGCCGTCGTCAGTTAAAATGAGTTTTGTGGATCTAGCGTTGGAATTGTCTCGTTCCAGTATATCCTTACTGACCTTACGCGATTGAGTTTTTGAAGAAAATTCAGATTTTTTTCTGAACAAGTCAAGCGTCAACATTTGTGTAAAATGGCATGAATTAATTCATGTGACACAGTAAGTTCGACGATCTTAAACATAAATGACGATTTTCAGTCATCGCTTCCTTCAGTTAACTTCACATAGGAATCTGTGTGGAATCGATGTTAGCTTCAGTTGAAGACGCTGTTTGCTGACCAGAGCGAGCAAAATTTTCCACCACATTTCGACTTCTTTTGACTGCACTAAACCACTCCGAAGAACGTGTTTTTGATAAAAATTGATTAATCGTTAGCCTTTTGTAAAATTTTTAGCAATTCGGCACACGAAATTCCATTTGCAATGCAAAATTTGAGACAAATTCAAATTCATTGTTCGATACTTTTATCTGATGTACAAAATTTAAGATGAACTGATAAAATCGAGCATTGCAACCATATTAAATGATAGATCGCGCTCAAATTCCACGTCAGAATGGAGGAAAGTTGTGCCATTTTAGAGATAAAAAGAATTTTTAAAATCTCTTTAAGCGGTTTTTGAATGTGATACCTTTTTGACAGAATATATTGGCTCTGAACACAATACGGTTATGTCAACGTCTTGTCTAATTCTTGAAGTATGCCAAACAGTCGCATATCTGTATGGCCTTCAGTGGTTCAACTTCAATTTTTTTAATTGACTCAAAACGGTATCCATGGGGTGATATTTAGAGTTTAGAGAATAACCAGAAGTTACACGGTGCTAAATCAGATAACCGCATTCAATGTGAAGCGATATAAATTGTATTTTTGGCGAAAAACTCACGAAGAGCCAACGTAGTATGAGATTGTGTATTATCGTAGTGCAATAACGAAGAGTTGTCTGCCATAAATCTGGCCTCTTTTTGCGAGTAGTTTTAAGGGAAAAACATATAACTGTCTAATAATATTGCTAGTTAATAGTTTGTCCTCTCGAAGGAAATTCATAATGCCCAACACCACGATAATCGAAGAAAACTGTTACCATAACCTCAATTTTAAAGGGATTTTGGCGCCATCTTTTCGTTGTTTTTTCATCTTTGACATGATATTCGCTCGATTGATAGGTTGTTTTCGCATCATAAGCGTATATACACGTCTCATATTCCACAGTAAAGCGGCTTAGAACGTACTGAGAGCCAGATATGACTTCTTTACAGATTTTTCGAAATAATTGAGCATTATTGGTAATAATTGAAGTTTGACGTATCTGAGGCTCAAAATAACCTTTAAAATGGGCTTGATTGATCCGTCCATCATCAGCAGGGTGCCTAATTTCTAATCGACAAATTTTGAGTGCTAAATCTCGGATTTGTTGGACCGTTCTCGACCTTCTTTAAACTATTTATATCATTTCATAAACATTCCTCTCCGACAAAGCCTGACCACCGAAGGTGTTTTGCAGCAGTCAGCAGAAATTTAATTTCGTAAATAAAATTTAATGTAAATTCTTTGCTCAGAAGAATAACATGTTGCAATTCTCGTCAAAATCACTTTTTGCGTCGTATATGCAGTTCAAGGAGGCTCAAACACTGATAACATTTATGATGTAAAACTTGGCACAGATGTTTGTTACAGTGCTACCAACGTAGAAGAAAAATATTTGTTAGATTCGATATACTCGTACTATGATATAACTTTGATATTGAAAACTGTTCTTGCTTTTTGGACGCAGTTGTATACTTTTGATACTTTTTTTTTAATTACCAGGAAATAAAAAAATCATCAATTTGATCTTCCAATTTTGTTTTTCCTAGAATACCTGAAACAGCAGTAATTGTGTTCTTTTCATCTGTTGGATATAATTTTAAAATTTAAACAAACCAGATTCGTTAACGTTGTTCCTGCCGATGGGATGAAGCAAATAACGAAATTTGCTACTGCCTCATTTTATGCTCGTATCAAGTTTGTGTGGCAACATACATATATATATCTGTGGCACAGCAACATATGAACGAAGTGGTGCTGGTTGCACGTGGTGTTTTAATTTAAATTGCTTTGCAACGTAGGTGTTTGGATACAGTACGATGTCCTTTTGGGATACAAAAAATTACTTTTATAACATGGAATTATTCAGACTGTAGTTGGTTTCCAAGAAAGTAATTCGGTTTTATTTTTTTACACGGTTAAATTGTATGTTATATCGACACAAAACCGAAATTTCAAGCTTCAATTTGTACAGGGTGGCGCAACAGAACGTGCATATTTAAAATAGATTAAAAAATAAATACAAACGGTATGGTTAAAATAAATCTAAGGCATTGTAGAGTAATACATGGAGTTTATTTTTTAAAAATAACATCATCTAAATGGTGACCCTCTCTACGACGGCACTCCTCTAACCGCAAACGAAATTTTTTGAAAACTTTCTTCAGTAATATTGGTGTAATGGTTGCCATTTCACTACGGATATTCTCCTTGAGCTGAACGATGTTTCTTGGATTATTACTGTAGACTTTGTGTTTGAGGTATCCCCACGAAAAAAGTCAAGAGGCGTCAAGTCTGGACTACGTGGGAGCCATGGGATATCACCTCTTTTCGAAATCAGTCTGCCAGGGAACATCTGCTTCACCACCGCCATGGAGTCATTTGATGTGTGACAGGTAGCTCCATTTGTTGGAACCAAGTTCTGGAATTCACTACTCTTGAACTTGCAATTTCTGGAGCCAAAAATCCGTCCAACATCTCAACATAGCGTTCCGTATTAACCGTGACGTTTTGGCCCGGCGCATTTTCGAAGAAAAAAGGACCAATTATTCCTCTGCCAGAGATTGCTGCCCATACTGTCACTTTAGGACTATGCAATGGTTTGTGGTGTTTGATTTGGGGATTTTCACTGTTCCAGTAACGACAATTTTGACGGTTTACGAATCCATTCATAAGGAAATGAGCCTCGTCAGAGAAAAGGATATTGTCAAAATTGGAAAATCGATTAAGCATTTCATTAGCAAATGCGAGCCTTGCTATGAAGTTAGACTCTTTCAATTCTTCCATTATCCATTTCATATTTCCATTTAAAAGGTCTGATCAGTCCAACCAATATTAAAGCCAAGCTAGATTCTACTCTGGGGCGCTGCTCTGTCATTTACGACTGTAAAATATTGGGTAGCAGAGCTTAAACGAGGCCGTACGAGCTAGCAAGACGACCAACAATTGAGGTGTCCACACGCCAGACACGATTAAGAAAGTCCACAAAATGGTATTGGATGATCGTCACCTAAAGGTATGTAAGCTGGCTGAAATGATAGGCATTTCAAGAAGTGCGAAGATTTGAAGATGAGAAAGCTGTGCACAAGATGGGTGCCGCGCTTGTTTTCAATAGAGCAAAAACAGCATCGTAAAGATGTTTTATTGGAGTGTTTGGCGAGTGTTTTACCGCAATAAAGCCGAATTTGTGCGTCGATTTACAACCATGGATGAGGCATGGGTCCAACATTTCACACCTGAGTCAAAGCAGTGGACTAAAATAGGAGAATCGTGTCCAAAGAAGGCGAAGACGGTTCCATCTGCAGGCAAGGTCATGACCTTAGTTGTTTTGGATGCGCATGAGATTATTTTTATTGATTATCTTAAGACACGAAAAACCATCAAAGGCGAATATTGTGGTTAATTTATTCCGATATTCAGGTGATGAAATTATGGAAAAAATGCCTTATTCGGCGAAAAAGAAAGTGTTGTTTCATCAAGACAATGCTTCAGTTCTCACATCCACTATTGCGATGACCAAAATAAATTAATTAAAGTTTGAATTGCTTCATCGCACATTTTATTCGCCAGATTTCCAAACTTGAAAAATGGCTCGGGGGGAAAAAATTGCCAACAATGAAGAAGTGGAGTCTGACAGTTCTTACTATAAACAGGGTATAGAAGCAATTGAATATTGCTGGAAATAGTGTGGCGAGCTAAGAGGAGATTGTGTTGAAAAATAAAGACATTTTTTCCCAACTTTTTTCTATCTTCTTTGTTAGTTCGACTAGTTTTGGCACCGCCAAAAAGAATGGAATTGTGGAAAAAAAAATTGCCAACAATGAAGAGGTTTAGTCTGACAGTTCTTACTATAAACAGGGTATGGAAGCAATTGAATATTGCTTGAAATAGTTTGGCGAGCTAAGAGGAGATTATGTTGAAAAATAAAGAAATTTTTTCCCAACTTTTTTCTATCTTCTTTGTTAGGTCGACTAGTTTTGGCACCGCCAGTAATAGTGTAGCAGTGCATTCTGTTTTTGTTCCAAATTCAAATCCTCTAAAATAGCTATCATTGAGTAAAAGAAAACAAATCGAAGAATGTATGGGTTAAATCGGTCATTATTATGAGAGGTACAAGAAAGGGAGTGGTTAATCGATCGAGAATTACTAGTCAATACAATAAGTAAAAATCTATGCTACAGTAGCCTAAAAAATCGAAATTGAATTCCGGAAAAGTAGCCAATTTCTATTGAAGGTATCGGAAGCGTTGAGACAATTCACTCTGCTTTCATGCCAAAACACTGCTTTGGCAAACGTGGAACAAATTTGGCCAAGTTTAGCGCTACTAAACAAATGATATGTCATGTTCATTTTCAGGACATAGTTCAGTTCTGTAAATTCATGATGTGTACCAAATTTGACGAAATTTGCTAAAACTGTTTGATGTGAAGCTAAGAATATAAGTATGTTGGTAAAATAGCCTATTTGAATGGGAGGTATTAGAAGGGACATGCTTAATCGGTCTCTTATTTCGAATACTACCAGGCATTATAAACGAAGTGGTAGCTACCAGAAGGGGTGGGCCGACACAGTTTACCGTCCTCGGTTAGAAGGTGGCGAAAAAAGTTTCAAGAAGTTTCAGGGCAGTTACAGTGTCAATCAACCAAACAGCTAGACATACAGATGCCGCTCATTCGGCTTAAAATATCGTGAAAAGCATTTGTTCAAAGAAAAACAGGAGATTTAAAAGCTTCTTTCTGCGTGTTATATATTTCACGTATCAAATCAGGCATACCTTCATTCTATCGGATAAAGGTATACAAATTACAATTATTTATTTGTTTAAATATGTTTGATAAATAAACAACAACAAATTGTTGCCATGTTCCAATTTTGCTTACATCCCATTTGCAGGTTATTATTACGCCATTTTTTTTTTATTGCTTAAATCGTCCTGCTACCGTAGAACATGTTGCCAAGGACATTTGATATTTGCGTGTCATAAATTATACTGTAACCAAAGCTTCAAGGCTCTTAGCAACGCATTTTTAATGTAATTACAATAAATTTATTAAGTTGAGATTTTACTTGCTTGTCAGATTTTACTTGTTGTGAGATGTTAGTTGAAGAAAAAAAATTTATTCTCCGTTGATACTTACGGCAATACAAGCTCTTTTATTAATGACGCATCGATGTTAACACGCTCGAAGAAAAAATTTGTTCAGATCCAACAGCATTGCCGTAAGAAAGAATTTTTTGTCTGGTATAAAAGAAATTGTGATTTAGATTTTTTCAAAGCTGATTTTTTGGTGATGCAAAATCATTAATTAGAAAATTTTTTGCGACGTTATATTTCTACAACTAAATGACAATCTGAAGTGGAACTCCATAGTTTAATGTAAATATGTTTGCTTCTACAAGCAAAAATCTACTTCACTTTGAAGAAACCTACGATATGACTTTCTGCGGACTGTAGGTCACTATCGAGTTCGTTGCTAGAAACTTTTCACTTAGAAAATGTTTTATGTGTTTTTTCTTCTAGTTAGAGGTTTGCCTTTAGAACATTTTTATACTGCTGAATTATAATAACAACAATTTGTAATAAATTGTTATAAATAATAACAATTTGTTTGGAAGTACGATACACCATTTACTTAGTACATTGCGATTGTCGCCAAGCTTCACTTCAATCGTTTCATTACGATCTTTATTTTACCTCTTATTCTTTTATTCATTTGTTAGGCGCAAATGATTTATAATTTATCTAATGTCAAAGTTTCTGTTCTAAACAATTACCCGTACATTAATAGTGTTATGGAGCAACGGAAAATGAGTTCAATGTCTACTTAATAACAACTCTGTGTTTGTTTCAATCGTCAAATTTTCTATTTAAAACTTACTACGCAGCTCGAATGAAATTTCGTTAGCTCTTTTTTCATTTATATCCAAGCAGATAATAACTTTTGGAGGATTGTGAGGAAAAATCAAATTTTTGTGTTTGAAACCCTTTAAATTGATGATTTCGGTTTAATTTAGATATCAATAGGTTCTCAAAAAGTTTTGATATGTTCGATAATAGACTAATTAGTCTATATGATTCTACCTGATCTTAAGTACCATTGCAATTAGTGAGATCTTCCATTCTGGAGGATAGTATTGAAGTCGCAAAATTGCAATGAACATAAAAAGAATTAATCTTACTGCTGTACGGGGTAGCTCCAAGAGCATTTTGTTACTGATTTCATCAACGCCAGAGACCCTCATAGAGTTTAAATTATTTGTGGCCTTTTTAATCTCCCGAATTTCAAATCTTAGGGGTGCAGATGCCTCAACAACGACAAATCAATTATGTCAGTCGATATATTTGGGGTAAATACATTTTTTAAATGATTAACAAACAGATTTCCTTTTTAAGTATAATTTCTTGGCCAACCGCCGCACGAAGTTCCCAGGGGAGGGGGCTTACTTCAAAAATATATCGAATATTTTGAGTGTTGCAATTGTATGTACTAGAAGTTTTAATATGGCCAATCACAACCTGTTGTTCCGGGCCCATATCTTCGACGCTTTATGGCGGTATCGTCACAAAAAAAAAAAACCATCGGAGGCGCAACAATCAGCTGAGTCGAATCGGCTTCAAACTCTTCCAATTCCTATCATAAATTCTAATTGTTACCACATTATAATATATTTTCTTGTGACATTGCGAGATTATCACGGTTCCTACCTATCTAACATCAGTCTATATTATATATAATCCATATTTCTCTTTAACTTAAGACAAAAGACTATCTTTTCTTTTTCCTTAAGTGGCGGCTAGAAAATACACGACACTTTTCATGCTGGAGCCTTTAGAGTCCATTCGCACTTCATGAGTGAGCTATCGCAATCGCTGCACGTTTGCTTGACTACGTTAATGTCGGTATACAGCTCATACAGTTCGTGGTTTATACGACGGCGATTCTCTCCGTTAATGATGGGTCCATATACTCATATTTCCAACCCCAAATAATGTTGCCCCAGAACTAATTCAATCGCTTGCGTCATAAATCTGGATTATGCACTATACAGAATGGCTATTAGGACTAGTCCCTAGTGCAGTTACTTATATGCTCGACAAGAGATGGCTGTGTCAATAAATTGTTTGCTAATATTCTACGAATTTCCAGGCTGACATCATTCATATTATTCGCGGCTAAGCTGATGTGCATGACTTTATTCACCATTCACAAGTTAAAGTTGTCAAAGCTCACATAGTTTCCCAAACGAGAGGATTTTTTGTTTGTCGAAATAAATAACTTATTTTCGTTTTCTTTTACCATCATCCCTGTTTTTGCTGACTCCTTTACAATGCTTGTGAAGACTGCAGTAGCATTCCGCAGTTTTCGGCCAATGACGTCTGTATAATCCGCTTACGTTTTTGCTAAAGATGTGGTACCGGTCATGTTTATTGCAGCTTTTCTCATAATCACCTCCAACAGTAAGTTGTATGAAGAAGTTGCACTATAGACCATCCTCTTTTCTAAATCCTCGCGTCTGTACGAGTTATGCTCATTTTTACTGAAGACAACGCGTCAGTTACAGCGATTTTACAAAGATGTATAATCTTACAAAGACGGTTAGAGAGCCCAAATTATTACCCCGAAATTAAATCGGTTTCGTGAAATATGGTCAGGAGACAGCCAACTTGCCTTACGGGTGTCCTTTGGTTTGAATACATCTCCACATTCGTCGCCGCACCGAAAGTAGCCACTGTGAATCCATTGTCGGAAGAGACTGTGAAAATATTGATACCAAGCCAATCTTTTGCGTGTCCTTTTGCCGCTTTTTGTTCTTGAGTTAGATCCATTTATTATGTTGTCTATTAATTACTGTATTCTTTTACCATCAAACCTGTTTTTGCTGACTCCTTCACAGTGCTTGTGAAGACTGCAGTAGCATTCCGCAGTTTTCGGCCAATGACGCCTATATAATCTGCTTACGTTTCTGCTAAAGATGTTAATTGCAACTTTTCTCATAATCACCTCCAACAGTAAGTTGTATGAAGAAGCTGCACGATAGGACATCGTATTTTTAAAATCCTCGCGTCTGTACGATTTATGCTCATTTTTAGTGAAAGCAATGCGTTAGTTACAACCATTTCACAAAGATGTAGAATCTTACAAAAACGGTTAGAGAGCTCAAATTATTACCACGATATTAATGCGGTTTCGTGAGATATGGTCAGGAGACAGCCAACTTGCCTTACGGATGTCCTTTGGTTTGAATACATCTCCACATTCGTTGCCGCGTCGAAAGTAGCCACTGTGAATCCATTGTCGGAAGAGACTGTGAAAATATTGATACCAATCCAATCTTTTGCGTGTCCTTTTGCCGCTTTTTTGTTCTTGAATTAGATCCATTTATTATGTGGTCTATTAATTATATTTTAATATGTTTCATTTAGTAATTGCTTATTCCTAGTTTTATGATTTTAAAATCGATCGATCTTTCTAATTTATTTATCTATTTTATTTATCCAAACATATATATGTAAAGGGTGCCCCAACAAGAACGCAAGATTTAAATGACTGATGCAGCAATTGAATTGTTTCTCTGGCTGTATGACATGCGGCTCCGTCTTGTTGAAACCACATGCCCTCCACATTCATTTATTCAATTCTAGGCACGAAAAAACTGGTTATCATTTCACGATACCAAACATCATTGACTGTTTGCGCTTGACATGCCCCATTTTCATAAAAAAGGTCCAATGATTCCTCCAGCCCAAAATCCACGCCACACAGTGACACGTTGAGGATGCATTTGCGTCTCGTGAATCACTCGAGGATTTTCCTCGCCCCAAATGCGACAATTCTACCTATTGACGAAGCCATCAAGATGGAAATGGGTCTCGTCACTGAAGATGATTTTATCGGCAAAATCAGCATTTTCATGTTGTCTCTCCAATACCCAATTAAGAAACTCCCTTCGCTGTCCATGGTCAGCTGGCTTCAGTTCCTGAGTCAATTGAACTTTGTATGCATGAAGATGCAAATCTTTCGTCAAAATTCGCTGCATAGCGGATTTGGAGACACCAAGTTGCAGAATTCGGTGTCGAATTGATATGAATTGATTGGATAGAGTTTGAGCGACATCATCACGTACAGTTGCAACACATTCGGTTGATCGACCTGGTCGAAGGCGCGTTGTTGTCTTTGCATCACTAACAGACCCAGTTTTGGCAAATTTATCCATTAATCTCTTTACAGTTGACTCTGTGACCCCAAATTGATCGCAATTTGCGAACTGTGGCCGCAAAACTTTCACCATTTTGGTAAAAAAATTTCACGATTAGAATGCGTTGTTCATTGGTGTAGTGCTCCATTTTTACTAACCTCGTACCTTCTACTAGCAAACAATAATAATTGTTCAAATGTCAAACAATGACAATTCGAATGACGCCAAATTTAAATCTTGCGTTCTTGTTGGGACACCCTTTATAAGTATGTATGTATATATAAACTAATATTATCATCAATGTCGGCTCCCCAGGCGTAATTACAAAACGAAAAAAAAGAAATAATATTAAACAACAATATTAAACAAAATGAAATGAAGGTTATATCGATCCTAATTAGTAACAGTGGTACGAAATCATGCAGTTGTTAAATTTAATTGAAGAAAAATGTGCAAAATTTCTTAAACGAAAAACACTGTTAGAATAAAAGATTACTCTTAAATCATTAGGCAAATGGTTTCAATATCGAGCAACACTAATAAGGAAAGACTTCTCAAATGCCGAGTTGTTTATTGTAGGTGCGGGTATAATGATTTGCATATTTCTTTTTGAGCGTGAAAATTGAAACATCCCGTATTGTGAAACAGGCACTCCACTTGTGACGACGTTATAAAAATCATTAAATTGCGATATTTCACAAATTATTAAAAGAGCAATGATTTTGTTCCCGACACCACTTCTACCCCGTAAATAATTTGAGGCATTAGAAGCGCCCAAGCCAAATTGGCAGATCAATATTGGTTTAGTGGAGGCTACGTAATACTCCGTATACTTTGGCACGCATAGACAGAGTCGCCTACATCGTTGGGTTGGCGGGCTCATAGAGTCTTAGTCGCTATGAATCACTTCGACGGGAAGCGTCGCGCATTTTGCGTGCGCGCATTTTACGAGAACTCTCGTTCATATATTGCTACTAGGCGACTATATTGTGCTGAATATGGACTACGGCGAATTAGTGAAGCTCCGAGTGCTAATTTAGTTAAAATACGGGTAAAGCGTTTTGAAGAGATCGGTTCAACATTTAAACCACAAGCAAATGGTCGCCCAAGAACATCTAGGACCGAAGACAATGTTGAGAGAGTTATGGAGTCAGTACGAGGAAATCCACAAATGTCGACTCGCAAGAAATCGTCTGTCTTACAATTATCGCGACGAAGTTTGCAACGAATTTTAACATTGGATCTTAAACTGCATCCATATAAGCTGCAATTAACACAACAATTGAAAGAGTCTGACTTCATAGCAAGGCTCGCATTTGCTAATGAAATGCTTAATCGATTTTCCAATTTTGACAATATCCTTTTCTCATTTCCTTATGAATGGGTTCGTAAACCGTCAAAATTGTCGTTACTGGAACAGTGAAAATCCCAAAATCAAACACCAAAAACCATTGCACAGTCATAAAGTGGCAGTATGGGCAGCAATCTCTGGCAGAGGAATAATTGGTCCTTTTTTCTTCGAAAATGCGCGGGGCCAAAACGTCACGGTTAATACGGAACGCTATGTTGAGATGTTGAACGGATTTTTGATTCCA
This sequence comes from Philornis downsi, assembly GCA_019455685.1. Classification (NCBI taxonomy): domain Eukaryota; kingdom Metazoa; phylum Arthropoda; class Insecta; order Diptera; family Muscidae; genus Philornis; species Philornis downsi. The sequence continues at coordinate 142,574 of JAHXMU010000019.1, forward strand.
GAAATTGAAAGTTCTATTCTTAAACTTTGAATTCCAGAACTTGGTTCCAACAAGATGGAGCTACCTGTCACACATCAAATGACTCCATGGCGGTGGTGAAGCAGATGTTCCCTGGCAGACTGATTTCGAAAAGAGGTGATATCCCATGGCCCCCACGTAGTCCAGACTTGACGCCTCTTGACTTTTTTTTGTGGGGATACCTCAAACACAAAGTCTACAGTAATAATCCAAGAAACATCGTTCAGCTCAAGGAGAATATCCGTGGTGAAATGGCAGTCATTACACCAGTATTACTGTAGAAAGTTTTCAATAATTTTCGTTTGCGGTTAGAGGAGTGCCGTCGTAGAGAGGGTCGCCATTTAGATGATGTTATTTTTAAAAAATAAACTCCATTTATTACTCTACAATGCCTTAGATTTATTTTGACCATACCTTTTGTATTTATTTTTTAATCTATTTTTTAAATATGCACGTTCTATTGCTGCACCCTGTAGAATAGTTCCAATTCTGTTTAAGTTTTTCTATCACCCTTCTATGACATATGGAGTTGAAAGCCTTAGACAGATAAAAGAAACCAAAACACTATGCATGTCCTTTCTAGTAGTATCGATTAGAGACAAAAGTTAGAAACAAAAAAATTTTAAAAACTTCTAAAATTCAACATTTTCTGCTTTTATGTATTGGTAAACATTTCAATAAATCAGTTGCTGTATAGGCATGTTACTGTCCTAGCACGTTCAATGTGAACAGAATGACCAAATTGTATTTCATTCATTTAGTTCAAAAGAGTGCCCAAATGTTTACTTTACATCATGCACACAAAAAAATAAAACTGAAACTCTTAAACAGGCAACGTATCAAATTACCTCCGGACTACAAACTGAAATAACCAAATATATTTATTATCTTTAAAATGCTACAGTTTTTTCCCCTCTCTCCACAGCGATATTTCTTTCAATTTTACACACAATTTCCTTGGACCAACGTTGCTTTATTTAGTTGCACTTCCTTTGCTGGCAATTGAACACAAAGGATATGTAACGTCTGAAGTTTTCGAATGAAATTATCGAGGATGTTCACATTTATAGTTTCCTTTTAAATTTATTTCATTTCTCTTTCCATTTCGATCCGTACATTTTCAAATAAAACTGTGAAGTATCATAGACGTGGGTCGAATGGGAAGAACTTTAGTAAATAGGGAAAAGTGTCGTTTTGAAAAACAATAATCCTTATAAAGGGAAGGGATACTTGTGCACTTGTTCCTATGTTCAGCGGTAATATTATTTCCAATTTCCTGGAAAACAATGAAATTTCGACAAATTGGTATCTGTTTTTGAAATCCATTGTTATGGAGTTTTGCACAAAAAAATACAATGCTTTGGGAATTCATTCATGTGTATGAAAGTAAAAGGAGCTAAGGAGCCAATTCGCCTTCCGTTTGTTGTTTTTTTTTTTTTGATTAGAGTTACAGTTTCAGTTCCAGACATTTTTCATATATATGTAATGCTGGTGTATTCTATTGCCGGTGATGATGCTTTGGTTGTTGCGCCAAGTAAGCCCCAGAACCTGGAGAGTATAAGAATTGAAAGGAAAAGAGAGAGGGATGCAAGTAAAGGCGGACAGTGAGTTTATTATAGATAGCTCCGTCGATGTAATAGCAAATTTCTACTTAGAAAAGTAGGAATTAGGGAATGTAAAAGTTCTAATTTCTAATTCATAACTAATAACTTTCAATTTTCGGATAAGTGTTATGAGGTAATACTGCATGATTACCATGACCTGAGAACCCTTTACAGAGAAGATGCCTCTATACAACTTAAATTGAAAATAAATTGAATTATAAAGCTGATAAGCTATAGTTAATAGTGTTATAGTTATAGTGTTATACAACTGTGTTATAGTTAACCCATTATAGCTGCTATAAGGAGAGCCTTGAATTCGGATTTGGAATCGTTGTAGATAAAAAACTTGGACAACTTGTCTCGCGATTTCCTCCTATAAGTGACCGTATAATAATCCACATTAAAGACAAAGTATTTTTTATCACGCTGATTTGTTCATACGCCACGATGGAACACAAACTTGAGAAGACTAAAGGCGCGTTTTACATTTAATTTTGTTAGATTGATTCTTTTTAATGCCCAAATAGAAGGGAAGAAGCTCTTAGTCCACACGCCGAAAAAGTTTACATAGCAACATCGCTGAAAACTTATTTAGACCGATTTTTTGCGCCGCGACACATCATGTTATGTGCAGTAGTAAGCGAAATGAGTTTCCAGCATAAACATTTTCATAAGGTAACATGGCTATCCCCTGACCATAACACGAGAAACCAGATTGGTTACTCGATAGTAGATGGAACGTTTTTCGTACATGGATCTGTGGTGGTAAAATAAGTTCGGATCAGCACCTGGTTGCAACTAGACGTCGCCAAGTTTCATAACTCCGGGATAGGTGCAGCCAACTCTTTTAATTTTTATAACAAAAAGCTCCTAATACAGGTGTTCTTGCAGCACTGTGGTAACTATAGCGCATTCGATGGCAGCAGTTATAAACCTCATATGAAAAACTTCGCTCAGAAAAACTTTCATGGGGTTTACAATACCGCATTACGCATCATACATGGCAACGCTGTAGCCAATTGTAATGCTTGCGGTGAAGGAAAACTGTTAGGAAAAAAGAATGGAGGCACACCGACTTTTTAATTGGAGGAGAGGGGAGATATAAGAAGGTACAGAGGTAGGGGTGAAGTCCTAAAATTCTTTCAAGGAGTATTATGTGAAGGATATGGGATGGAGCTCCCCTCCAGTAAGATCAACATTGAAATTTGGGGCACAGATAGGCTGAGTGTTCTACATTCATATAAGCCACTAATTCTGAATGGCAATAGAAGTGATTATTCACAATAGAAGTGATCGCATTCCTCCAATCCTTTACAAACCAAAACCCCATAGAGTTGGAAGATTTGTTTATTTTCAATATTGAATGCTTCATTTCCGTTATGTTGACATAATGAATATCTCATGTCAGAGACCGTTTAAATTAAAAATTCAATAAAGTCAATAAATGCATAACCGAGGTTTGGGATCTATTTATATTGTGTTTTGTGTACAAGAAAGCGATTCTGATATATGCCAATTACTCGTATGTATATCAGCTTTATTGATAGAATTTATGAGGTTCCGTCGAGTGTGATATATGAAAGACAAAAAAAAAAAAAAAAAAAAAGTCTAATGTATATAACTCGATTTAACTTTTTTACTGCGGCTTTAGACCTGATAAATTCACAACTGACCAGATATTCACACTATGGCATATTCTAGAGTATAACAAAGCAAAGCAGATCGATACAAAGCACCATCGACTATAAAGCTATCTTCGACAGTCCGATATGATAAAGGCTGTGTAAATACTTTGTCCGAGTTTGGTGTTCCTACGAAGCTTCATACACTTTGTAGGATATTACTGACGGAGTTTTCTATAATGACAGGTAAATATCTTAGTGAGCCATTTTACATCAAACGAGGATATAGACAGAGCAATAGCCTATCGTGTGACCTGTTTGGAGTGATGAATGAACTAATTTATCTTAGGTCTGCGCGAATAAAACTAATGACGTCAATTTGGGTATTAGAAGAACAGAATCCCGATGAATCTGTTCTGGGGACTATCGGCGTCGTATGATCCATGAGATGTACATTGAGATTGACGTGACCAAGCGTGTTAAGGTACAGCGGTAGCGTTGGCTAGGTTAATTTGTGAATAAAGGATTGTGTTTTTTTTTCTTTTTAAAATATGTTCCATAAATGTCGAATTCTCTATATATAATCGAAGGATTTTAGTATTTTGTCTTTTCACTATGATCTAAAGTAAAGAACGTTAAATGTCCGTACCTGTATTAGTTTAGGCAGAATAGTGATTGAAATCTAATTTAATAGCGCCATTTTCGAAAAATACGATCTAACGCCACCTCCAGACCACAATGGGCATCAAATAATCAATTTCTCAGGATGCAATGGATTTTCCACAATCCCTTCTGGGTTCTCTGAGTCCCATATCCGTCAATTTTACTTGTCACTTTTTCTGGATGTAATGGATTTTCCACAATCACTTCTAGGTTCTCCGATCCCCATATTCGACAATTTTACTTGTTGACGTAATCACCTAGTGAGAAATGAGCTACATCGCTGAACAAAATTAAAAGCCTGTTGCTGTAGCACGCAATCAGCATATCTACGGCGTTGTGAATGATCAACTGGCTTCAATTGTTGCATGAGTTGGACTCTAAATATATATAGGTATAATCCAAATACGAATTACACCACAATGTGCCGTAAGATAGACCAAATTACTGAGAGTACCGTGGAATCGACAAATTCTGTAACGCTTCTAGTCTGTCAAATTTCTGTGTAACCCTGCCAATTCCATGCACAGCAGTTCGATTATGACGACCATAATCTCCCCGTAATGAACGAAAAGTGTTCATGTTTTAATCACCACTTTTGTAGTAAGCTTGAACTATTTTCATGCTTTGTTAAACGACCCATATTTACAAATGCAAAACTTTCACTTACTTTTGAACCCACTAAATGGATAATCTTGTACTTTCTATGAAATGGAATAAGAACCAGATTTACGGGAGGAGCTGTTCAGATTTTAAGGGGTGCAGACTTTTTAAAAATTTTAGTTTTTTTTATTTAAAAGTGTTGAAAAGGTGGCAACATGCATCATATGTTATTGTCTATTATAATGACATTTTCTTTCTTTCCGTTGTAAATAATCTTCTTCCATTTTCTTCTGTAAATAAAGTCACATGTAATTTAGATTGCTCTGTTTTTTTTTATTTCATCGAAACTGCGTAATCCTAACAGGTTATGGGCCCAGAGTGCCAAAAATCAAATAAATAAAACACGGCGATATTAATTGCAATAGTATTTACGTTGCAAATTAAATAAAGATGTCAACAAATTTAGTCCAAAGTACTTCACGCATTGAGCTTCTCTCAAAAGAGAATTATGATACATGGAGTATGCAAGTAGAAGCACTGCTTATAAAAAATGACTTGTGGGACTATGTGAATGGGAGCAATGTGAAGCCTGGTGCAAAGGAAGATACGTTTAGTTCCTGGTTAAAAATGGACAAAAAGGCAAAAGCAGATCTCATCCTATCAATACAGCCGTCTGAATTAAAGCAGATTCGTGGATGTGAGACTTCTCACGAAGTGTGGCTGAAATTGCAGTCGATATATGCGTCTAAAGGTCCAGCTAGGAAAGCTACATTGCTGAAACAGTTGATGTTGCAAAGATTGGAAGAAGGCGGTGATGTTAAAGATCACATCGCAAGGTTCTTTGATGCAGTTGACAAACTGGAAAGTATGAATGTACAAATACATGGAGACTTACTTTCGATTATGCTTTTATACAGTCTGCCATCTTCATTTGAAAATTTTCGCTGTGCAATCGAAACAAGAGATGAGCTCCCGGATGCAGAGGCATTAAAGGTGCAGATAATTGAGGAGAGCGAGGCACGAAAACAATCTGGAAATGTTGTAGCAATGGCAGCCAGTTTTCGGGGAAATTTTTCAAAACCATTTAATGCTGAACCAAAGAAAAGGTACATCAGATGTTTTAAGTGCGGTGAGTCTGGCCACAAAGCGAATGCCTGTTCTAATAAGAAGAAGCATAAAGATAAACAAACACCAAAAACAGCCGAGAGTACTTTTGCAGTGTGCACAGCAGCATCAAGTGAAGAAGTTTTGTTTGCAAATAGTAATATTAATAATCGTTCATGGATTTTGGATAGTGAATGCTCTATTCATTTATGTAAAGATAAAGGTAGTTTTGAAGACATGCAAAAATCCACCAAGATGAACTTGAATCTTGCAAATCAAACAAGTACACAGGTGTGTGGCGAGGGACTAGTGCGTTTTGTTGCGACGTTTGATGGGTCTGAGCGAAAGATCAAATTAAATAATACGCTGTTTGTTCCCGATCTGCGGTCAAATTTAATGTCAGTATCCCAAATCACAGATAAGAATCACACTGTTAATTTTTCCAAGGAAGGTGCGAGGGTTCTAGATGCCAATGGAAACACAGTACTTGTTGCTCAGCGCAGAGGAAGCCTGTATTTTGTGAATGAAAACATAAATTGTGGTTTAGCAGAGTCAAGCTGCTCAGATTTGTTCAAGTGGCACGTTCGTTTAGGACATCTTAATGCAGCAGATTTGATTAAAATGGTGCAATGTGGTATATTACCAGATGTTAAGGCTGAGGATCGCGAGCAGTTGACTCGATGCGTTACTTGTATGAAGGGCAAGATGACCACTTTACCCTTTAAGTCTACGCATAATCTAAGTCTAGAGCCATTGCAGATAGTGCATTCAGATGTCGTAGGACCCTTCAGAGAAGAAGGTACAGGACGAATTAAGTACTTCGTTACGTTTATTGATGACTGCACTCGATGGTGTGAAATTTATTGTGTGCGGCAAAAATCTGCAGTTCTTGAGGCGTTCAAAACCTATCAGCGAATGTTTGAAAATCAAACGAGTCGAAAAATCAAATGTTTGTAAACTGATAATGGCCGTGAGTATCTTAACAGTGAATTTGACAAGTATCTTGCAGATGAAGGCATACAAAGAAGGTTGACGATTCCCCGAACTCCTGAGCAGAATGGGGTTGCTGAAAGGCAAAATCGAACTTTGCTTGATATGGCAAGATGTCTTTTGCTACAAGCTGGGTTAAATACCTCTTTTTGGGCGGAAGCTGTGGCAACTGCAAAGTATATTCGAAACAGATGTCCTACTAGCAGTTTAAATGGGCAAACGCCGTATGAGAAGCTTTTTGGCGTGAAACCTGATTTGCAGAATTTAAAAATATTCGGCAGCAAAGTAGTGGTGCTTGACAAGAACCCAAACAAAAATAAATTGTCTCCGAGGGGTGTAGACGGTATTTTTGTTGGATACCCACGTGATCAGAAGGGGTATAGAATTTGGATTCCTACTTCACACCAAATAATATGTGCTCGAGATGTACGTTTTTTGGAAGATTGCACTGGCAATGGGCAGACACAACTTGAGGTGGATACATTTTTTGATACAACTGAGGAGCAACCGAAATACATCGAATTCTCTAATATTGAAGTAAGAGATCCTGAGCCAGCTATTCCAGCAGAAAGTTTGAAGACTCTTGACAAACAAGTAGAGTTACCTTTAAGGGCTCGCGGCAGACCAAAACTGGTACGTACTGGAAGCAGAGGGCGTCCCAAGAAACTATTTAGTATTCGAGAAATATCATCAGAAAGTAATGAAGTGCCTACTATAGAGAGGGACAGCAGTGATGATTTAGAGGACGAAGTATTTTCGGGCGTGGTGGAGATCAAAGTCAAAGATATTTTAAAGGGTTCTGAAGCTGAAGAGTGGAAAGGCGCCATTGAAAATGAGGTATTAAGCCTTCTCAAGAATGAAACCTGGGACATAGTGAAAGCTTCTGAGAGCAAGGGCATTATTGGCTGTCGATTTGTTCTAACAAATAAATATAATTCCAACGGTGACATCGACCGAAAGAAGGCACGTCTGGTAGCAAAAGGTTACAGTCAAGTAATCGGAGTCAATTATCATGAAACTTTTGCACCAGTAGCTAGACTTTTGATACATTGCGTCTGTTGTTAGCTCTTGGAGTGCAGTTTGGTCTTTTCATATGGCAGTTTGATGTGGTAACTGCGTTTCTAAATGGAGTTTTGAACGAGAAAGTATTAATGAAAGTTCCTGATATGCTGGGGGAAATGTTAGAACGAATCATTTCAAAGTACGGCGAAGTTTCTGATGTTGGTAAGCAAGGCAGAAAAATGCTTGGGGACCTGCATAATGGTGGAAATGCGTGCCGACTAAATAAAGCATTGTATGGTCTAAAGCAAGCTGGGAGGCAGTGGTATGCGGAACTAACCAATAAACTGGCTACCATGGGCCTTAAACCACTTACTAACGAACCTTGTCTTTTCCGTGGATATTTTAATGGCAAGTTTATACTTTTATTAGTTTATGTTGACGATCTTCTCATTGCAGCCCAAGATGTGGCGACTATCATGGCAATAAAAGCTCAGCTTTCAAGATATTTTGAGATCAAGGATCTCGGCCGAGCGTCTTACTGTCTTGGACTCGAAATTATTCAAGGGGATGACACCATTGTATTGAAGCAAAGCAACTACATAAGAGACTTGTTGAACGAATATGGTATGCTGAATTGTAATGCAGTCAAGACTCCTGCCGAGTTAAGTGGGTGTGTTCGCACGGAGCAAGAGAAAAATTGTGATAACTGTCCCTATAGAGAACTGATTGGATCGTTAATGTACCTATCGGTAGCCACACGGCCTGATATATCTAACGCAGTATCACGACTGGCACAATTTGTGAATAATCCGAATTGGAATCACTGGTGTGCTGCAAAAAGAATACTGAGATACTTGGCTGGGACTATTGAAATAGGATTGAAATACCAAAAGGCTGATAAGCTAGTGATTGGTTATTGTGATGCTGATTGGGGTGGTTGTACCGTTGATCGTCGCTCATATACTGGATATGCTTTCCTATACTCCGGTGCAGCAATATCCTGGAAATCACAGAAACAACGTACGGTTGCACAATCATCCACAGAAGCAGAATATGTGAGTTTGGCTGAGGCGGCCAAAGAAGCACTTTACCTAAGAAACCTTTTATGCGAACTCAATATGGAATCGTTAGCTGACATAACGATGTTTATAGACAATCAAGGTGCTTTGTACTTAGCAAAAAATCCAGTTTTTCATTCACGTACGAAGCACTTAGATATCAAATATCATTTTGTTCGCGAATCTGTATCTAATGGATTAATTAAACTCAACCACGTTCCAACGCAACAAATGGTGGCCGATATAATGACAAAGGCGTTACCGAGTTCAACTCATGAAAAATGTTTAGAAGGACTTGGTTTTTCGACATAGATGACCTGCATGTTGAGAGGGCGTGTTGAAAAGGTGGCAACATGCATCATATGTTATTGTCTATTATAATGCCATTTTCTTTCTTTCCGTTGTAAATAATCTTCTTCCATTTTCTTCTGTAAATAAAGTCACATGTAATTTAGATTGCTCTGTTTTTTTTTATTTCATCGAAACTGCGTAATCCTAACAAAAAGCTTAAAAGGTACAGATTTGATTCTGTTGTTTATAATTTCTAGAAGTATAAGAGATTGACCTAAAAAATGTGTGCCAATTGAACAAGAATACATTTTTTTCATTATTTACTTATTGTATCTTCAAAATTAATTGACTTAACAATAAGTTTTCGTATCTTAAACCAATAACTAATATTTAATTAAGCCTAACCATAGCTGGACCAGAAGCTATGGTCTACTGTTGTTACTGCTGTTATCTGCATTCATCCTTCTAGAAGTGGCGGCTGAGAAAAATCGCATCCCTCCTTTTTAATCACATGTATCTCCTCTGTCATTTAATATGTTGCGGGCTAATGGATATGGATGATGCTCCAACTTCCTCAAATATGCTGTCACATACCTTGTGACCTCAGTTTTCACCAATGACACGTTTAAATCTTTGTGGATGTTTGAGTTCTCAATATACAAGGTGACGACTGTGATTATTTGTAAAATTTTATTTTATCTTTCTATATTTGAAACTGAGGCGGTGCCCCATTAACTGTATGCCATAGCACCATACAAGAATAAAATTTATTTATACGCCTGTCGTTCGATAGATCACGTTATGTATGAAACTGTTCCAGACAGTTGGGGAATTACGTAAGAAAGTTTCATTATAATCGCAAGTATGCAAGCATATACGAAACAGACACACACATACATCATCTGTGTGTCTGTTTGTTACTTTTAAACTATCGTACCGGCCACCTGATTATGGTAAAATTGGGGAAGACTATTGCTTAGATATCTGAGGTAAATTCTAAAGTAGTTCCACTATTGTACGAGCTAAAGAGCGCACAGTGTGATATTCCACTTCTGTGGTAGTAGTGGCTACCATATTTGACCTATAGGGGATAGCCAGGAAAACTGTTATCACAGTCGGTTGAACTGTGTAAGAGTAGACCGTTGCAACAAATATTAGGTGGTGTTTATGATTGGACTGGTTATTCTTTAAATGTTTCTGGAGGTTTCCAAAGAGGTTCGAGTGAATGAAAATCAAATGTTGCATTCCGTTCATACTGTAACCCACTGTACCGTACTGTACAGAGCCCATTCCAGACATCTTGGGAACAAATAGCCGAAGTATCGTCGAAATTATCCAAATTTAATGCAAGCATATTTGAAATATAGGTGATTGCCAGGAAAACTGTTATCACAGTGGGTTGAACTGTGTAGTTGTAGTCTCCTGCAACGATCATTAGATTGTGTTGATGATTTGACTGGTTATTCTTCGGATGTTTCTGAAGGTTTAGAAAGAGGTTCAAATGGATGAAAATCAAATTTTGCATTCTGTTCGTACTGTGAGTTGGATGGACCAAAACCTATTCCACACATTTTGGGAACAAACAGCCGAAGTATCGTCGTAATTATCCAAATTAAATGAAATATTGCCAAGTTACTCTTTGATTCTCTGGGATTGTTTCTAGAGATGGCAAAGCAAAATATGTACTAATTTTCCTTGATTATTAGCGTGCTCCCTAATCGAGGGAGATATGCTAGCTTTCTTCAGCAATGCCTCCCGTTTCGAACATGAAGTTCTTTCCACCCAAATTGCAAACTACTACCGTTCTCTATTTTGTCATATTCTTTTATCGTCGGCTCGATTTATAATGTCCGTTCTGTCAGAAAAGTATACGGAGTTGTTCACTAAATAAAACTATTTCAAGGGATTGCCAAATTTCTTTTTGTATCTAGGACTACTCTATACTGACTCGGAGTTTGAGTGCAACCTGTCATTTAGTTTATTTGCAGTGTACGATTTCGTCACTTCATCTCTAATGTGTTTTTCGATTTTTACAAAGCATAAAAGCGTCGAACAAAAAAAAGTTGTCTCATATCTTGTATCGCAAATGGAATATCGTATGCCGAATCACTGAAGATATTACAGAAGACTTAAAATTAATCGATTTTATTAAAGTCACCTGCTTAAGAACGGTACAGTGCATTTAATAGCAGTTGACAGGTGGTAGTAGATTTGCTCTGCTTTGCTCGGCTATTGGCGTTTTCAACTGAGGTTACATACATTGAAAAAGTGAAGGAAATGGTGACTGAATATCATAATTTACGTTTATGAGGAATATCCACTAAACTTTCTGTGTCTCATGAATTCTTACCATTTTACATGATTATTTGTGTATGAAACGTATAGCCGCTCGATTACTTCTTCTTTCTTCAAGAACTTAATCGCATAAAGGTCGCTGAATACATGTTAGAATGAGTAAATTCCGACCTCATATTAATAAATTGCATAATAACTGGTGATGAGACATGGGTTTACAATTTTGACATGCAAAAAACCATGTCAAGATTAATTAATAGTAAAGGTAATTTCGATTGTTTCCTTTGATTATCGCGGTGCTGTGCACTTGGAGTTGGTGCCAGTATGTCCAACGATAAATAAAGAATATTTTGTAGGCATTATGTGGCGTTTGGGAAAGCAAATTCGTCGAAAAAAGGTAGACTTGTGTTGGAAAAAACCCATGAATTTTACTCCACTATAGCAAACCATTTCACAGGGCTGTCAGTGTGAATGAAACTCCAATTATAACTAGACAAATCTCGTCGGATAACCATCTTATTCTTTTGGTATAGAACTCGCTTTGGCTGGTTTTCTTAAGTTTAGTGCCACAGAGTGATAATCAATATTTTGGTGTGCTTAAAGTATACTGTGCTTTTACAAAGTCTTTTTTAGTTAAACACATTTCCCTTACATGACAGCAGTTGGAATGAGAAATTTAGGTTTCGAAAATCATTATAATTCGATTTACATTTGCTGAAGTAAATTGCTTTTACATCTAAATAAATTACGTACATATTAAGTGAATTCTGGTCCTAAACTATCAACAAATATTAAATACATTTTGGGAGACAGTCTATGGTTTTTATTGCTCATTTTCTCAACGAGCAAATCGTCCCAACTATATGATTCTACAATTAATGTATGAAATTTTCAGCGCTCAAAAACCTTTTCACAAATTATCATCATCGTTTTCAATTCTGTACGTGCAAATCCTTTTCTACGAAATGGACAACATTGCTAATCTATGGTGCTCTTTTCTATTACCCCACCTTCTCCGAAAACCACTTGAATACCAGTCTCTATAGTCCTTTCAGAATTGCTTTGTAATCGTAAATAATGGGTATAATAAAATTAATATGAAATGGTTTTTCTTATTAACATCATGATAAAAAAAGCCAATTACAAGTTACATTTATTTTTGACAAGAAACAGGACATGAGGCCAACTGTCAGATATGAAACTAATGATGATGTTTGGATAGCGAACTGACAGAGTCACTACAACAATAAAACCAACCAATGATAACCTAATGTAGCCAGAGAGATAGACTTGAATGTCATATTTAATAAAATTTATTATCCTTTTTCCATTATCTCCAGTATAACGAAAAGTGAATTGCCTTTGCCATAATACCCACTTAACAAACTGAGGTCTACTCTGACTCTGACTCTGAATTGTAGGCACAAAATAATTTGATTGTTTAGTTTTACTGTAAAATTGTGGAACTTCAGTAAAAACACAATAGCAGAATAAAGAGAAAGGTTGGAGTCACGTGGCTGCAATTTTGGCATCTCCCTTTTTGTTTTCTCTGTAATTTTTGTTATGGTGTTTTTATTGGACTGGCGATAAGAATGGAGAGGAAAATATGTGAGAGGAATTTAAAAAGGACTTGGCAATATCGAAGTAGATCTATACTTCGTATATTGGTCACCGAATCATTGAAAGATTGAATTATTGAGTAATTGTAGCAATGGGTAATAGATTCCTTTGGATTCTAAAGCTCATATTGCATCCCAGTAAAAAGGAGCATCAAAAAAAGTTGAAAAGATCCGCCAATCATAGTTTAGAAGTGGTGAAAAAATGAACAATCATCGATGAATTCAACATGGGCTTGTCATAGAAGGGGTGTTGTTTTTTTTTTTGATACATTCACACTGCCTTTTCTTCAGAACCTCTAAAGCAATGACAACCCTTTAAATCATTTTTCATAAAAATTTTCTTCTTTTAATCAGAATTCACATAATTGATTAATTGAAATAATTAATACCGAATAATAGTTGAAAATATAAGTTAGCACGATACAAGTTGGCGACCACTTTGTTGTTAATCTTTTTTATTCTTTATTTTTTCTTAAATTACAAAATTATTCTAGTATTGTATCTGCATTGATAAATGCAAACACATCACTAACGATATTTTCCCAAGTAAATATGACGCAAGACAGTGACCTGAAAATCAGGTTGCTATTAATTTTTTGTTCTGTTATTTTTCTCTTTAAAATTGCAAAATTATTTTAATATTCCAAACATTTCATTTTGGGGTCTTTCCAACGGAAATACCTTTTATGCAACGTCTGGCTTGAGCAAATGAATTTTGCAGTAATAAATTTTAACTGAGCTAAGCAGCTAATAAAAAAAATTGCTTTGTAATAAGTTTAAGTTTACTTTTAAGTATAGAAAATATTTGTGATCATTCAACTTTCGGTTTTGAAAATAAAAAGTTCGCTGTCCGCGTAGCTTTTGATAAGCACGCGCAAACAAAAAAAACTTGATTTAAATTTATCGGACGGACTTTCGAGATAACCAAACTTATATGTTAAAAAATTTTTAATCTTTGCATCAGAAAAAAAGAACTAAACACGTGTAATGTTTGTACAGTGACTGAAGCAATTATAACGCTTTAATTTTATCGATCCTCCTGGGGTAATTGAAAAAGTTATGAATATACTATTATTTGGAATGACTTCCACTCTTTTTGCCGAGATTGATCAATAGCGCCCTTACGGAACATATGCCAAATCTAACGGCTAATACGAACAACGAAATCCTTGATGGTTTGCCTGGCCACTCGACCTCAGATTGATACTTTGGAAAAAACACAGACGAAAAGGATAAAACAAAAGCAGAATAACTACCCAACTAAAAAGAGCATCCGAAGATGGCAAAAGGATCCGCAATTCGCGGTCCAGCAGCAGTGAAAATTTGAATAATTATAGAAGGAATTAAGCTGTTTTTGACTCAGTGCATTTTTACCAGATCTCATAAACCAAACCAGTGGAAAAAATCTGTGTTTTTATGCAAATTTATGTAGGTGAAACACAATATTTTTGTAAGCGCTTACGAAGTAAAGCTTAGTTCGTTTTTCGAAAAGGATGAAAATCTCCATTAAGGAAATAATTTTAATGTTGCACTTCAGGATCGCATTGGAATTTCAGAAAAGCATCTAAAAATACATATACTATTCCACGAAATATTTCATAATTGAGTTCATGATTATGTTTAGTAGTTTTTTGCAAAATGAAATTTAGTTGGTAAAATCAGCTTCCATAGTAGTACAAAATATGTTTATACAGCATCCGCGATGCTATAAAACTGCTATTCTTGGGAATGACTTCCTCCTTTTTTTGCTGGGTATTGCAAATCTTTTAATGACCATAATTTGAGGACGAGCATCTGTATTATTTCAACACTTAATGGACAAATTGTCTCTGTGCTATTATTGGAAGGTCTCGTATAGTATAAAGATATAAATGCCGCCATTAAAGAAATTAGTTGGATGGGCGCGATAAGGATTCACACAATGAAAAAATTGTGAAATTTTTAGACTTGCAATGCATAAGGACATGAATTTGGATATGAATTTGTATTTGGCAGCCTACTGCTTTTCTCGTTGAATATTCCCGAAAGTGATTAGGGAATGCACTGTTCTCAAAATGTTCATCATGTTTCATTTAATTGAAGAATTGTTTACATCACATGACTGTTTTAGATGATCCAGGATTTAATGCTTGTCGTGAGGGATTTGAAATCGCGTGTTAAATACATTTCCTCATTAGACGAAGTCGTTATGTACAGATAATATCCTTTTTTCAAAATAAAATTAAATTTTACTTTTACTTTTAATAGGTATACCAAAAAATTTACGTGATCGCATAGTTATAGAAATCCTTAGGTGATTCACAATAAATTAAATGAACTATTCTAGTTGCTGGTCCTGGTAGTTGCTACTAAACTTTCTGGTGGTGTGTTTATAAACTAATTTTCTGTCATATTGAAGTTGTCATGAAGGTAATAAAAATCCAATAATTTCCAATGCAGATAAACTTTTTGGACGTAAGTAATATTGTAACATAAAATACGAGTATGTTCTCTATTTATATTATTTGAGAATTAATACTAAGCAGTATTGATGAAACGCGTCCAATGGCGAACAAAGTGTTTTATGTAAGTTTAGTATTTTATGCAGAAATAAACTCTAAAAAGATATGTCTTGTGCTGTTTGTATAAACAAGTGTCCTGGAAGAAACTTTTCAAATGTAAAAATGTCTTGAGAACATTTTTCACATGAAAACTTGTCTTAGAAGGCACTTTTCACATGAAAAAAGCTCTTTGGAAGACATTTGTCTTACGAAGACGTGTCTCTTGTTGGAACATTTTATGTGAAGTGAACAGTTTTCTGTAGTAACAATATATTTCAAGGTTGCTTCTGTATGAAAAGTGTATTCCAAGGCAATTGCCAAAATTAAAGCTTTCATTTAGGAATAGTTTTTTTCTATATGGAAAGTACCTTTTATGATGCCTTTATAAATGGATAATGTCTTTCATTACATTTTTCTATGAGAAAAGTGTCTTCCATGAAACTTTTCTGTATCAAAAGTTTCCTCCACGATAGTTCTCTATAAGAAAATGTTTGTTTCATTACATTTTTATACAAAAAATGTGTCTCCTATTACACTTTCTATAAGAAAACTATTTTCTATAATGAAAAGCATCTAACATGATTATTTTTTATAAAAAAAATTGACTTCCATGACACTATCCTATATGAAAGATGCGTTTTACGGTGCTTGTCTGCATGAAAAGTTCACATTTCAATACACCTTGCTATATGAAAGATAATTCTCTGTATGAAAACTGTTTTTAACATAAAGAAAAGATACTTTGAAAGAAGCTCCTTAGATGAAACATATATATATATGTATATATATATAATTATGATAATGTTTTACAAAAAAAAAAAAAAGTTTTATACGGAAAAATATTTTAGTCTTCTAAGTGTTTTTAAAAAATTCATTTCCTGTGTCCCAACAAGAACGCAAGATGACTGATGACTGACTGACTGATGCAGCAATCGAATTATTTCTCTGGCTGTATGACATGTGGCGCCGTCTTGTTGAAACCACATGTCCTCCACATTCATTTCTTCAATTCTAGGCACGAAAAACTGGTTACCATTTTACGATACGGACACCATTGACTGTTTGCGCTTGACATGCCTCATTTTCATAGAAAAGGTCCAATGATTCCTCCAGCCCAAAATCCACACCACACAGTGACACGTTGAGGATGCATTTGCTTCTCGTGAATCACTCGAGGATTTTCATCACCCCAAATGCGACAATTTTGCCTATTGACGAAGCCATTGAGATGGAAATGGGCCTCGTCACTGAAGATGATGAACTCCCTTCGCTGTCCATGGGCAGCTGGCTTCAGTTCCTGAGTCAATTGAACTTTGTATGCATGAAGATGCAAATCTTTCGTCAAAATTCGCTGCATAGTGGATTTGGAGACACCAATTTGCTGAACTCGGTGTCGAATTGAGATGGATGGAGTTTGAGCGACATTATCACGTACAGTTGCAACACATTCGGTCGATCGACCTGGTCGAAGGCGCGTTGTTGTCTTTACATCACTAACAGACCCAGTTTTGGCAAATTTATCCATTAATCTCTTTACAGTTGACTCGTTTGGAGCATTATTGTGACCCCAAATTGATCGCAATTTGCGAACTGTAGCCGCAAAACTTTCACCATTTTGGTAAAACAGTTTCACAATGAAAATGCGTTGTTCATTCGTGTAGCGCTCCATTTTTACTAACCTCGTACCTTCTACTAGCAAACAATAACAATTGTTCAAACGTCAAACAATGACATTTCGAATGGCGCCAAATTTAAATCTTGCGTTCTTGTTGGGACACTCTTTATAAGCGTCTTAAAAAGAAACGTTCTTTACAATTAATGCCTTTTAGAGAAATATTCGTTTATAGAAATTTTTCTCCAAGAGACTTGTTTGTGAAAAAGAAAGAAGACTTTCTTCTTTATAAACCGGCTGATTTTGCTATATAAAAAGTTTGTTATATAATATATGTAGGAAATGTTTCTATCCGAAAGATTTCACTAAAACATAATACGATACATGGGGTCCACCATCCAAAACAATTTGATCAGAAGAAAATTGTTATATAGAAATGGTATTTCTTAAATAATGTGTATAATGCTTTTAAAGAAGAAAATAATATTTCATTTAGACTAATAAATATAATTTCTAAACAATTGTTTGGTATTCTTTTGACAGTTCATACGAGTATATGTAGTGTAAAAAATCAATGAACGTCCAATAAATGAAGGATTTGATTAGTTACTTAATTTACTACTAAATGGTTGTTTTACATCAATTGTCACTGGATCGTCAATATCAATTACGCTCTTCTTTAAATTGCTTATATTAGTAAATATCAACTAATTCGCATCAGCTACGTATTAATTGCAAGAATATTACTTACGATATTGTTCAAATTGTACTTCATATCAACTATGAAATTTTTCGGGGGAAAAATTTGGTTCGAATTGATGACAAATTTACATTAAATTGAAGAATGATTTTAATGGAAGATTCATAAGCATCACTTTGATATGAGAGTTTCTTTAGAAATTTCCAATTTTTGGGAATAATAGCTTAGAGTTTGTTTATAGAATCTAGATGGGTTAATTCTACAGAGATAAGCCAGCACTTGAAATCCTCCAATATGCGACTCATGCTTAATAACATATTGATGGCCAAATTAGTATGTAAGTAAGAGTGGTTCAATAATTGAATAATTACTTAAAAAACAAAAATCAATTAAATAATTACAACTTTGCTGCTGTTCGGTTATTATTAAAATTTCTAATGTAGCGCTCTTGATTGAACAAACATAATGATAAAACATAATGATAAATGTATTAATGTAAAGGACATAAGACAAAGATGTTGCTGGTCTCTCTTTTATTTGCCTTGTCGTTGTTATCCTTCCTCGACATTGTTTTGATAGTAAATTAATGTTGTAAACCCCAAACACTAACAAGGTTTATTTCATTCTACCGTCGCACATTCTGTCGAGTGCATACGCAACACACAGCCCTCAATGTGAGGCACACGACCAACCAACCCACCAGCGCCTCCACCCCACTTGCACTTCCATCATGACCTAAAGGTATGATTAAAGAGTTCCTTTTACTTTGATTGTATACCAGCGCCTGTCGGTGTGGTGTGTTGAGACCGACAACATCCAACAAGCCAACCAACAACCACCGTTTGAAAATGTTCCGGGAGCAAAATCGACAACAATGTGAACGTGGCAGAAGAAGAGCCACAAAGAAATTCCCGGTTGTTTGAAATTACAATAACTGATTATGGTTTAGACATAATAGCGGAGTTTTTGGAATCGGGGGTGAAAGAAGACCAGCAAAAACTAATTATAATTACATAATTACGATTTATCATGTGGATGGGGTTTTTTTTGTGTTATGGACAATTTTAAAATTAATTACAATGTTTTAATAAAAGAAATTGTGCCAATAATTCGTTAGTAAATTACAACCTTTGCTCATGTTCACAAAGGAAAACGGTACGTAATTTTGTACTATAAAATGCTATCCCGAATTATACCGATTTGGATGCTCTAAAATCTAATGTCACTTTGGTACGAGGATGTGTTCATTCCTTACAGTTGTACTTTTTATAGAAACGAAGTTATTTCGTATCTGTCTACGAATTAAGAGTTACAGGAAGAAAAACTTAATTTCGAGAAATTATTCAATTTGTGTACAAGGTACCAAAAGGAGCTGATCGATATATATCTAATCTGGAGAAATACGAGTTAATGGTCAGTTTTAAGTAGTTTCATAAAGATTTACGGCAGTTATCA
Source organism: Philornis downsi (assembly GCA_019455685.1). Classification (NCBI taxonomy): domain Eukaryota; kingdom Metazoa; phylum Arthropoda; class Insecta; order Diptera; family Muscidae; genus Philornis; species Philornis downsi. Next base: position 161,747 of record JAHXMU010000019.1, read on the forward strand.
TATTTACCAGCCGGACAGACGGACATTGCCCAGGGACTTAGAAAGTCTTGAGAAACATTTGACCAAAAAATACTTTTTACCTTAGATGCCTCTTTCTGGGTACAAAAATTTTTGCCGTATCAAATGTACCAGTAGTTATTAACTTTTTCCATTTAATCTGTTATTAAATTTTTCGTTATATTATGCAGTAGCTGTACCTTTCAATTAAAATTATAATTCCGTATTTTAGGACGAAAAACATACAAAGTGAAATATTCTAATAAGTGAATATTGTATATTGAATATTGAATATTATTTTTCTGCTATTAAGATACACAAAATTTTTATATCATTAGTATTGTAAAATTGTGCTCTTATTTGTTATTGAATTGTGAAGAAGATATGCTGCAATATTGTAATTTAATCAAATCGGCCTTAAAGCTTAAAATTACAATCCTGAATAAATAAATTAGAATGTTGCATACGAGGGCACTCCCAAAACTAGACGACCTGACATAGAGATGGTGCCAGTATGGAAAAAAAGTTACTTTGGTGAAAAGCGGCAACCTTATAAAATACATGTTTTAAGTTTCAAAGCGCAACGTTGTTTAGTACTTTAATTTGAGCCATTAAAGGTAGACGATCTCAGTGAATTTGTAAACATGGAAAAATGGGTCACTACATTGGTTATGTAACTCAATATTTCCATTTGATAGGTTTCAGTTCAACCAATATTAAATCCCAGCTAGATTCTACTCCGGACGAATCTGCTCCTTTATTTACGACTGTAAAATATTGAATAGCAGAGTTTTAACGAGGCCGTACGAGCTACCAAAATGAACACCGTAGTGGTTGATCAAGACACGGCTAAAAAATCCACAAAATGGTATTGGATGATCATAGGCTAAAGCTGCATGAGCTGGCTGAAATGATAGACATTTCATAAAGTGTTGTACATCGTATATTGACTGAAGATTTGAAGATGAGAAAGCTGTGCGCAGGATGGGTGCCGCGCTTGCTTTCAATAGAGCAAAAACAGCGTCGTAAAGATGTTTCAATAGAGTTTTTGACAATGTTTCATCGCAATAAAGCCAAATTTTTCCGTTGTTTTATAACCATGGATCAGGTTTGGGTCTACCACTTCTGACCTGGGACAAGGGAACAGTTAAAGTAGTGGACTGAAATTAGAAAATCGTGTCCAAAGTCAACAAAGGCAAGGTAATGGCATCTGTTTTTTGAGATTTGCATGGGATTGTTGCATGTATTAAATATCTTCAGAAAGGAAAAACTTTCCAAGGCGAATATTATGCTAATTTATTGCACCGCTTGGGTAATGAAATTATGGAAAAAGACCGCATTTAGCGAAAAAGAAACCATTGTTCCACTAAGAAAATGTTCTCCAGTTCACACATCTTTCATTGCGATAGTCAAAATTAATGAATTAAAGTTCGAATTGCTTCATCACGCACCTTATTCACCGGATTTAGTTCCCTTGGACTATTTTCTAATTCCGAACTTGGAAAAATGTTTGGGTGCTAAAAGATTTGCCAACAACGAAGAGGTGGAATCTGCGGTTGAGGGCTATTTTAAGGAGTTTGACAGTTCTTACTATAAACAGAGTATTGAAGCTATCGACTAACGCTGGAAAAGGTGTATCGAACTAAAAGGAGATTATGCTGAAAAATAAAGAAAACTTTTCTCAGTTTTTTTGTGTCTTCTTTGTTAGGTCGACTAGTTTTTCGACCACTCTCTTACATTCATTCCTTCTGTCGAGGGAATATTTAGGATTGTACGAATTAAAAATAATAATAAGTCGATTTTTTCTGTAAGCACACATACAAATTGTAGATCACTGTAATTTTGTAAATAATACAGGGATTGTTTGTTTTAATCGTCTATAGAAATTGGCAGCCACTAATTGCCGAAAGTTAATTTAACTAATAACAATCTGATAAAAAGCTCCAACAGTCTTCCAAGTTTCGTAGAAATTATTGAATTATCTCCGTAAGACAGAGAGATTATAATTGCGGCTACAGGGCAGCAGCAATGTAATTAGTATAATTCGAAATTTATTATCTTATTACCACCATTAACAAAAAAGCAAGCCTCGTACGTTATGGACACTCCATCTGAAAGGCGCATCATCCCCTTATCACCACTTGCTGTCAACACCTTCACATAAATCATGTTTTAATGTTAGACGTGCAATAAAAGCAACATACTAGATTAGTTAATTTGCCGATATGTGAATCTAACTATATTTCATCATTTGGGATAGAGAATGAGAAAGATGTGTAAAAACTCATCGACATCAAACTAATTTATTGATTGATTGATCGCATTGATAACAATTTGATGTGACGTGTAATTATTGACACAAGGGTACAGCTAATACCATGAAAGAACAACCCCCATTTCGGCACGTATTTTGTATCATAAAAAAGGAAAAGTCTTACGGAAAGCATTGAGAAAGGTATAAAAAGGAAAACTTTCCTTTAAAATACAATCTATGTTTACTTCTGTTGTAATATGTTCTAGCAGGATGATAAAGACATAAATTTGTATTTTTGTATATATGTATGTACATTCGAAGTACACAAAACCCTTGGATGCCTTCTTCAATTTTGTAATCTTTCCGTTTCCGCTTTTGTGTTACTCCAACACTAGACATGAAAAACGACACGCGTTTCTTTTTGTGTTGTGTGCGTCAGTCGTGTGTGATGCTTTTGTGCGGCCGTAGTGTAAACTTCTAATGATGATTGTGAATACAATTTATCATGTCATGTTTGAGATGTTGAGTGGAATATAAGATATTTATTAGCTTATTCGGATATATGTAGGTGTGTATTCGAATTTCTAATATAAATGTTATAGCTGCTTCCGATTACATGTCAAAATTCTTTTTGTCTATAAATTGGAACAACTGTCCTATATGCTACTGCGAAATTTGAACGCAATCTGTCATATAGCTTGTTCATAGAACTCGATTCAACCAAACAAGTACCGGAGATTTATCATTTAAAAAAGTCTGCTTAAAGAGATTGCCAAAATTCTTTTTGTCTATAAGTTGGCACAACTGTCGTCTATGCTGATGCGAAGTTTGAAGGCGTTCTGTCATGTAGCGTGTTTATAGTACTTCATTTTGTCAGGTAATCTCAAACTTCTTTTTCGCATTTACTTTATTTGCAATCTATTTTACAATGAGAATAAGTAAATGCATTATAAATGGAAATTCTTATAAATTTACGTAAATGAAAAGAATACGTACTTTTATGTACATATATATATATGTACTTTTTTTTAGGTTTATCGAAGCCAAATCTGGCATTAATGCTGTCAATAAGAGATACAACAAGAGGATTGAAATGGTTTCCTAATCTTTGCACTTCTTCTTTTGCGGACAGAATTTTGAGATTCGCTGATATCGATTTGGAACGTTTTGGATTAATGTCATTCTAAAATATTCATTTTATGTTTATTTTTCCCATTTATTTATCCCATATACGAGGTGTGATAAAAAAAAGCGTTTTTTTTTTCAAATTTCGTAAATTACGTATGTTCGTTTCTGCATTTTCTATTATATTGGTACACATGTCTGTTATATATGTTGACAATAACAGCCATTTTGGATTGTCAGTTTGTTTTTGACAGATAAAAAGGTTAGTCGTGTTTTGGTGTGCTCTTCGATTTTTTACCATTCGAAAAAATGATCGATCAAAGAAACGGTATTAAGTTTTGTGTAAAAAAATGAAATTAAATGTGCAAGGACATTTGAAATGTTGACTGTGACGTTTGGCGAGTCTACTATGAGCAGAACACAAGTTCAATTGCGGTATAACCGGTTTAAGGAAGGCCGAAAAGATGTCAATGACGATGCTCGTCCTGGTCGCTCGAGCACGTCAAGTTCGATCAAATGTTAAGGTTTTGCTCACTGTTTTCTTCGATTGCCATGGCGTGGTGCATCATGAATTCTTGCCACAAGGTCGTACGGTCAATAAGGAATACTCCCTTGAAGTTATGCGCCGTTTGCGCGAAGCAATTCGTCAGAAACGCACAGAATTGTGAAGAAAAACCAATCATGGATTTTGCACCATGATAACGCACCAGCTCACACATCGATGCTTGTGCGTGAGTTTTGGGCCAAAATCAAAACCGCAATCATGCCTCAACCACCGTATTCATCGGACTTGGTCCCCGCTGACTTTTTCCTCTTCCCAAAACTGAAGACACCGATGAAATGAACGCGTTTTGCTACGATTGAGGAGATAAAAGAAAAATCGAAACAGGAGCTGTTGGCGATACCAAAACGCGCGTTTTTGAAGTGTTTCGAGGATTAGAAGAAACGCTGGCACAAGTGTATTATATCTGAGGGGGACTACTTTAAAAGAAATAAAATAGAAATTGATGAATAAATAAATGCTTTTTGAAAAAAGATTGAAACTAACGGTATTATTTGATCGTACATGTATTTCGTCCATACTGGCTTAAGGATGGCTTTAGGTTCTTGGGAAGGGATGTCCAGTTGAGTTTTCGGCCTTATTATCCAATGTAACTTTCGAATTTTTATTTTAGGATGCTGTAACCTATTTATTTAAGGTGATACCAAGACATTTCACAGAATCTGTCTTCGAAATTGGTTCACCGAAAATGCTGGCCAAACGCCCTGTCTTGGAGAGAATGCAATTTGATTTAAATTTCCAGAATTAGCTCTTATGTTCCATTTCGACGATAATTTTTCGATGTAATGAATTCCATTTGAAAGAAATTGCGAAGTCTCTATGTGTTTATAATGTGTTTTACAATTTTTACAATGGAAAGTAGCTGAAAATGTTATCGAAGGCTGACATTGAATTGGTTTTATTAAAAACATATGCATAAGAGTGGTACAGCGTAGTCAAAAGTCATCGCGATATGGTGGAAGATTTGCCTGGCTCTGGTCGACCACAAACGTTTTCGATTGAAGTTAACATCGATAAAGTGTAGAAAATGGTAACTGAAATTCATTTAGCATTTAGCCGATGAATTTTCTGTATCTCACATATCAATTCGTACCATTTTACACGATTTTTTGGGTCGATCGACAAGTTCCGAAAAGCTTGAATTTTCTTCAAGAACTCAATCGCGTAAAGGTCGTAAAAGTGGATGGATTTATGAGTAGAAAATAGATTTATGAGTTTAACATAGAAACCAGTCAACAAGCTTGGGAATAGCGCCTCCAACTTAGTCCAAAGCCAAAAAATAAAAACGCGTTAAAATCGATCAAAAATCAAGGAAATGTTAACGAGTCAACATGGACATGGATTTATGCGTTTGACATAGAAACCAGTCAACAAGCTTCGGAATAGCGCCTCCAACTAAGCTCAAAACCAAAAAATAAAAACGCGTTAAAGTCGGTCAAAAATCTAGGAAATGTTGATGACTCAATTCTGGCACCTGACTTTATAATTGACGCTGAGGCATGAGTTTATGTGTTTGACACACAAACCAATAAAAACTCTTCGGAATGGCGTCTTCATCTAAACCTAAAAATCACAAAAAAAAAGTGGATGAAAAGTCAAATGTTGGTTGTTTCTTTTAATCATCTTAATTATCGCGGTGTTGTGCACTCGGAAATCTTGCCGGAAGTTTAGACGATAAATGAAATACATTATCTGAGGATTATGAAGTGTTTTAGAGAGTAGATCTGTCAAAAAAAAAAAAAACAGATTTGTAGAAACATAGCTCATGGTGTTTGTGTTTGACATACAAACCAATAAACAAAATCTTCGGAATGGCGCCTCCAATTGAGCCTAAAAATCAAAAAAAAAAAAAAAATGGATAAAGAATTAAATGTTGGAAATGTTGGCTGTTTCTGTTAATTATCTTAATTATCGCGGTGTTGTGCACTCGGAAATCTTGCTGGAAGTTCAGACGATAAACGAAGTACATTATATGAGAATTATGCAGTGTTTTAGAGAGTAGATCTGCCCAGATTTCTGAAAACACAGCTCATGGCTATTAATGTGAACGAATTTCTGCAAAAAACTCAACAAATATTATCACTTAATGTGACTCACTTGATATGATTGCGACTGATTTTTTTTCTCTCTTCAAAACTTAAATTACCACATTGAGGCAAGGGTTTTCAGTACATAGAAGTCATAAAAGGGTATTTGCGGTGAGAAATGAACTCGTTTCGAGGAAATGCCCTTGAAAAGTGTTGATGTTGATGATGATGAACTATTTGTAGGCATAAGTGCGTTATTTTGGAAGCGGTTTACTTTTATAGATGGGCAGTAAACTTATATGAATAATAAATATTTTGTACTGTGCTGCCCAATTTTTTGCCAGAATGTCTGATTTGAACCACTGTACCATAAACCATTGTCCAATACGTAATCATTGAGCGTATATAAACATTTTTGATAATTCATCGGTCCATCAAGAGTGATCATTTTACCATCCTCATTATATGTGATACAACCCCAATCAATCCCAATTCCTACTAATTTATTTTTGTTAAACGAATAAATCGCTTAGTTATCCATCATTTGCACACGAATAAAATTTCAGTGGAGGTCGTATATTCTTGTTAATCTACGAGGTATAAATTACTTTTATGGCATATCATCATGTTTCTTTGATCTTCATTGAAGAGTAACATCATAATAATTGTTGAACGTAGTTAATCCTTCCCATGAATTGAAAAATGAATTTTATAAAGTAAATTAAATTATGAGTTATAAATTATGAATTGAATTGAATTTAATTTTTGGAAAATTAAATTGAATTGCATTAAATTAAATTGTATTGTTTCAAATTAAAATTGCATTGTATCAAATTACATTGAATTAAGTTGAATTACATTGAATTGCTTGTATCGAACAAATTGTAAATATTGTAAATTGTAAAAATTAACTATTTATTTGTTTGTGTAAAGGCTCCTTTAAACAGCCATGTAACTATAAAAACCCCTATTTTTTGTTACGCCCATATGGCAACCCAGCGGGTCACGGAGGTCTGCTGGTTGAAGTCAGCGAGATACTTGTTTTCTTTTTCCGCCAGCCGCCAACCGGACCACTTCGCCAGTCGCCCCCAACATATGTCTTTTCCTCTCTTCCAGTACGAAACTCGGTCGTAAGTACACATATCCCGCCAAGAACCGAAATACTTCCACAAAACCTCCAATTTCTCTCGCGGAACCTAAGTTCCAAATTAAATCTTCAGACCAAATCTGACAGATTTATTCCCTAGCATTTGCATTTTACAATAATTGATTTCTACCTCCAGTTTTTTTACAGGCAATTTAATAATTTTTCGCTGGTACGAAACCACCTCGTAAATGTACACATCCCGCCAAGAACCGAAGTTCTTCCACACAACCTCTAATTTCTCTCGCGGAACCAAGTTCCGAATTAAATCTTCAGACCAAATCTGGCAGATTTACACCCTAGCATTTGCATTTTACAATAATGGATTTCTATTTCCAGTTTTTTACAAACAATTTAAAAATTTTTCGCTGGTTTTTCTTTTACTGTCTAGAGGTTGTTTATTTGTTAAGGTAACTAACTTTGGCTTGGTTTAGAATCAGCAGTAATCACAGAAATTGGGAAATTAGTGGAACTTATTAAAGCGGTGTCTTTAAACAGTGCCCCTTGTCAAATTTTCATTTTCTAACCAAATAAGTTCACATCAAACAAAAATTTTAGGTGAAATAATAATTCAGATATCAGGTACGAAATGCCTGATATATATATGTAAATAAATTTATATATATGTTTTTTTTTTGAATTCTCCATCATGGAACAATGTATGATATTTTTATTTCGAATTTCAATTGATAGTTGAATAAAATTACCGCAAACAATTAACATCTCAATATGGCCCGCAAATTATTCGAATTAATGAGTTCTTTTACATGCAAAATAAGTCTACATTTGCAATTGCCTTTAACATTTTGTAAACTCTTCTCCTCAATAGTCCGCATCCCGAAAAATCTGTTTCTCAGAAAAAAAGATAAATAAAATAAAAAAATAAAATTAAATAAAAAAATAACAATTCCCCACAATATCTTAATTGCTCAATCGTTACCGCAATTGTTAAACCGACAAAATGATTGAATTAATCCTAAAACAAACATATTGTTAAGCTACAAAAATCACGCTCAACTGCCAATAATAACCATAGCAAACGACGCTCCACCAGCATCAGCCAAACCTCCCTCATCAGGACCTCCATATTCCAAATATAAGAAAAAATAGACATCGACAGAAACCCGCTGTCGTTTGTCACACAAACGATAAAAATGTAATCCGTAAATGAAAAATAATGTTGTTGTTTCATTGTCGTGATTCCCAAATGAAATTCCCCAATGCCAAAGAGACGAAACGATTCGCGCTGTGAGCCCTCTCATTAACAGCAGCATTTAAAGGATATTGACGAAGGAACAGACGGGCCGCCCGGACAGCCTATCAACCAGAGGGAAAGACATTAAACGAAAGCCCGAAATCAACCAGAGCAAATGAAGAAGAAACATTTAAATGCCAAAACAAATCCGGTTCATTTGGAATTTATCATTAACAAGAAATCTAAATGCGTGCACACAAAGGATACCCGAATGCCAGCCAATAAAAGCATCAGCGTTACAGGACCCCTCACCGTGAGCGTATTCCACCCGCATGGTTGCACGTATTACTACGTGTGGCACCCACTCGTAAAGCTCAGTGGTAACAAGTTCTGCAGAAGGCAAGTCTGCTGACGTCCATCCCTTTTTTTAGCTCAAAGTCTTTACGGCTACAACACCACAACATGGCAAACAAAGAGAAACCACAGCAAGGCTGGTACTGCTGATCTGGGCTCATAACATTACCTTACTAGGGGATGGTATGAACATATAATTTGATAAAAGTACTTTTGAATTTTTTGTGGCAAAGATAGAATATTTTCGTAGAAATGAAAAATATAATATTACATACATCCATCTGCAAGTGCACATTTTCCAAGGGACTGGATATCTGATATCTTTTCAATGTGAAAATATGTCGCTAATTTCGTTTTCACAGAATAGAGCACACTTTTCCGTTTGTTACAAGAAACGTATTTCGCAATGGAAACTTTTCATTTGGAAAAAGCAAAACCCACAGTTTTATTAATGACTAAAGGGCAGACAGTTATCGAATGCATTTTTTTTCTATTTGGAAAGATTCGACCGAATTTGTCCTTTTAGGAATTTTTAATGGAATACTTTTTGCCATATCAGCGAGAACAGATCGGAATCATCATTATGTTCAGGTGAACCAACCGAGTTGTTCTATGTGGAAGAAATGCGCATAGGTATTTTGTTAGAAACCTACTAGAAAGAATCATTCGAAATCATTCTATTGTTATAAATCGACCGAAATTATTCCTTATAAGTATGGCCTAATTAGTATGGCCTAAAAGAATTCACAGAAATTTTTCTATTGGAAGGAATGAAAACAAAAACGTTCCGTAGACAAAAATAAACTAAAGTCGCTCCTTTGGGAAACATTGGTCCAAATTGTTTTTTTAGGAAAAATCGATAGCAGTCACAGAATCGATTGAGTTCTTCCTTTGGGAAGAAGGAGTCAAAACCATCTTTTGTCAGGAAAAAAACGTCTGAAATTGTTCCAAAATCGTTTTCTTAAGAGAAGAATGGAGACGAATTAACTTTTTTTGCTGAGCGGAATCACTAGAAATCGTTCTGTTCGAAAGAAATAACCCATATCGTTCTATTGAAAAGAATCGAACTAATTTGTTCAGCTGGAAAGAACTGACCAAAACCGTTTAGTTGCTAGGAATTGAATAAAATTTTCCGTTGGAAAGAAGTGATCGTTATATTGAAAAGAATGGATCGAAATCTTTCTGTTCGGAGTAGTCGAGTGCAGTTTTTCTGTGGGGAAGAGTCCCCGGAAAAAAATCGATATCTTTCTTTGGAGAACAATCGATGCAATCCTACTGTTGGAAAAAATATACCAAAATAGTACTTCCGTTTGTTAGGAAGAATAGAATAGAATCGATCGATATCATTTTGTTGGGACGAAATAACCGAAATCATTACGAATGAGGCGAAAAAATTTATAAGGATGGAATCGATCGACAGAAATTATTCTGGTGGAAAGAAATGGCCGGCATCACTCTGTTGAAAAGAATCAATCGAAAATGTTCCAGTGAGAAGAATCGTTGCATTGGAAAGTGTTGAACAAAATTGTTCGTTTGTAAAGAAAGTTATGAAATAATTCTGTTGATAAAAATCGACGAAACTGGTTATATTGCAATGAGCTGAAATCCTTTTGTTTAAAAGAATGGCCTAAACTACTTATATTTTGGGGATGAACCGACCTAAATTATTCAGAAGTGGTGAAGCGACTGAAATCTTCTTGTTAACAGAAATAGGTCGAAATCTTTCCGTTTGTTCACAATCGGCCGAATTGTTCGCTGCGCAGAATTGACTAAATTATACTTGAAAATGTATTTGGTAGGAGCAACTTGTGGTGCTGCGGAGAATCGACCGGAATCATTTGATTAGGATGAAATGACGGAAATAGCTAAATTATCAAGGACTAGCTGAATAAAAATAAGAATAAACTAAAATCATTCTATTGGGAATAATCCACCTAAATCTTTCTGTAAGAAAGAGAAGAAGGAGGACAGAGCAAGTTCATTTTGTTGGGATAAATCGTTCTACCATTTGGGAGGAATTGGGGAAAATCGCTTTGGTAGAAAAGAATCAGTCAAAATTATTAAAGTTGTATTAACTGATGGAATTCAAAATCGAGTAAATCGTTCTGTACATAAAGAACCTACCGAAACTGTTAAGTTGGGTGGTATCAACTGAAATCTGTTCTGTTGAAAAGTATCGATTGAATTATTTTTGTTGATTTGTGTTGACTCAAGTCGTTTTTCTGTAAGAAGGAATTGATCGGAATCATTCTGTGGTGAAAGAATTCATTGAAATCATTGCGGTTGGGAGGAATTGGCTAAAATATTCTATATATGGGAAGCATCGCTTCGACTGAAGTATTTTGAAAAGAATGTTCTTTAAAAGAATCGACCTAAATTGTTCCTTTGGGGAAAATTGACTGACTTTTTTCTATTGGGAAACAATTGGTCGAAACAGTTCTCTACGAAAAGATTCAACTGAAAATTATACGTTAGAAATAATAAAATTCTTTCTGTTGAAAACAATTCACCGAAATTACTCTGTTGGAAAAAATCGAACGAAATCATCTGCAAAGATTGAACCGAAAATTATGTTGTTATATACTGTTCCTTTGGGAAGAATTTATTGATTTGTTTTTATTGGAAAAAAAAGACTGAAGTAATTTAGATGAGGAAAAATCGATCAGTGTCATTCTCCGAAGATGAGACGGATGAATTCAATCTAGTGGTAATAATTAATCGTTTTTCTTACATTGGTTAAGTCAAGCGAAATTTTTCTGTAAGTAAGAATCGATGCAAATCTTTCGATTCTATGAACTGACTAAAGTCTTTTTATTAAAAAGAATAGACTGAAAATTTTCTGCGGGATAGAACTGTTCAAATTTCTACTGTTGAAAGGAATTGAATGAATAAATGATTGATAATAATTTTATGAAACCGTTTTGTTGGGATCAAAGTCATTATATTGGAAAGAAAAGACTGGAATCTGAAAAATCGGAAAACTCGTTTAAAGAATTGTTTAAAATCGTTCGGATCGGAAGAATTGCTCTTGCAGTTGCTCAATTGCAAAGAATCGAATGAAGTCGTTAGTTTGGGTAATACCGCCTGAAATCGTGCTTGCGGGTAGAAATCAATCGAAGTTAATTAATTGAGAAGGGTCAACAGAAATATTTCTGCTGGAAAAAACAATCCCTGTTGTTCTTTTTTGAAATGGCGATCGAAATTGACAAGCTGAGAATTCATGATGGAAATTGATTGGTCGAAACCAAGTGACCGAAATCATTCTGTTAAGAAAGCTTTATCGAAGAAAAATTATGACTAATGGTGTGCTTTGAATATGTATGTGAACATCATTTGATTCTCTTATTACGCTAGATCCTCTTGTCATATCGGTAATATTAAGTTATATTTTCTGGAGAAGTTTGGTTTTTTATTCTTAAAAAAAAACAAATCCTTCACATGTAAGTACTCATAATGTACTGACTAGTGCCAGAAATAGTACCAAATCTTCGAATTTATCATCTTCGACTTTTCAAATGTCTATCCAGCCCGAAGTCTGCTTCGTTTCCTACTTTTTATCGATGTTTCCCTTTTCTTTTGTATTTTTCAGGTACATTTTTACTTGACTCAGTTTTCAGACATTCTTCGTTTATTGGATTTATTCCCTTTTTATGTTTCATTCGCACTTGTTAGAAGTGAAAAAAAAAACAAAGAAAGAAGCCTCTGGCGTCTTTGTTTAAATCTTTAGCGGTTCTTGTGAGGCAACATTGTTAACGACGTGACGAAGAGAAAAAGCGGAATGCCAAGCACATTTAAGCAATTTCACATCCTTCCGTTTCCGTTGATATGATTGTGACTGTGTTCAGCCGTGATGAAGCCGGTGCTTTTTTCATTGTTTTCATCCTTTCCTTTCCTTTGTTTTTTTGTCGTAATTGTAATCGTTCTTTTTTGCTCTTTTTGTACTTATGCGTCAATTTACGGAAAGGGATTTTGAAATTTTATAGTATATCCGAAAATGTCAAATACCTAACTGAACTGCCAAATGGTTTAGTGGTGAAACGGAGGTAACCGTTACTGGTAGAAGGATGCGAATACAAGTCAAAGCATGATTTTTTTTTTGTTTTTATTAAATTGCCAGTTGGAAAAGGGTTGCATGGCAACATTTCAATTATATTAGATGTGTTGCCTTAGAAATCCTTTGGTGGGTGGAAATGTTTACCATTAAGATTACTGAGAATTTCTTGTGTGCATTTAAAATAATTTAATAAAACTTTTGTTATTAGGTCTTGAGGTTCTGATATATGTTCCATCTGTTCCACTGGTATAATCCATAGAAATGGCTCAAGGAACTAAATGTGCTTTGACAACGTAATTTATTAGTATTTGTGGGAATTAGTATAATGATGCAGAAAAGTGCTTGAGGCATAACGCATTTCTAATATGTTTTATAGGCTTATTTTCAGGTATTGTTCTATGGGATAAGAACAGACCCTTTGTTGATATCACCATTAAGGGCGACATCTCAGATATGTACCCACAGATGGCTGAGAGCCTGATTGAAGTTGGACTTTTGGAATGTAGTTCTTGGATCCGTTTTGATTATTAAAATCTTTAGGACAATTTTGAAATCGTGTTGCAAGCACTATAAGGTCGATGTTGGTTGTGTCACCCCCCATCCAAGCTCCAATATTTGTTGTTTAGTCTGCAAAGATGTGGGAGGTCTACCGTTGCCATCGTGAAAAATTGCACCTTTGAAATTTACCAGCTCAGTATCTTTTTTCCAGAGCTTCATCAAACTTTGACAATTTTTGACAATATATCCACTAAATCGACAACATAACCTATTTTTCGGTACAATACAGACTTTGGTGAAATTTGAGCGCATTCATATTGCTTGGATCAGAATTTCCTTCAGTTGGAATTGTTGCAAGGAATACAATTTTCATTTCCAGTGACAGGGAGTTTCAAAAAGGGATCATTTTTATTTGTTGTATGCAATAAATCGCAAGTGCATCATATTAGCTTTGTTAAGCGGATTTCTTTCAGCTCCTGCGGCATCCAAATATTGAACCTGACGAGTCCAGGAATGGCATTTAATTGTCGTGAGCGATATTTTCAGCTTCTCTGCAATTTATCGAATAGAAACGCTACGGTTCGACTCTATAACGGCTTTGATTTCATTCATTTTATTTTATTTATTTTTTTATTTAAAATGGGTGGCTTTTCAGGCCACTGCATCCGATCCTAGTGTTGGGGCTACCAACGACCACTAGGCTGGTGAGTTGAGTTTCAGTAACAGAAGTCACCGACTGGCCTAAGACGCATCGGTGCTAGCATGCCATTTAGGTTTCTCAACTAGTCGCCTTCTCACTTTAGCTACCATCAAACGGATGTCTGATGACATTACCAGGGATTACTTGCCCGAAGGTCGGAAGTCGTGAGCTGCTTGGGAAATTCTGAAGAGGGATCTGGTTATTCCCAAGTGAATAAGTATCACACAGCCCAAATTAGAAATTTCTCCATTCCCATTTTACACCAAACGAGGATTCAGGCATGGCGACAGTCTATCGTACGGCCTCTTCAACATACTATTGGAGATGATTATGAGGAAAGCTGCAATTAACACGACTGGTACCACCTTTAATAAAAGCCATATGTTATTCGCATATGCAGATGACATAGGCTTTCTCAAGCATCGAGAAGATAGCAGCGAAAATGGGTCTGGTGGTAAACGAGGACAAAACAAAGTTATTGGTTTCAACGAACAAAGAGTCTACTCGTTTGGGACGCTTTGTGAACGTCGACAATTATAATTTTGAAATGGTGGAAGAATTCATCTACTTCGATTCCGCTGCAAACGAAACGCTAACAAACTGCCAACAGGTGTTACTATGGGCTAAGCAAGCGATTCAATGATAAAGCCCTCTCTCGACAAACAAAAATCCGACTGTACCAGACGTTGGTTCAACCTGTCTTGTTATATGGCGCAAAATTCTGGGTTATGACGCAAGCGGATGAATCAGTACTGGCAGTTTTCGAGAGGAAAATACTCCGCAAAATACATGGAGAGTATCGTTAACAGAGAGTATCGGCGTCGCATGAATAATGAGCTGTATGAGCTATATGCTGACATCGATGTGGTCAAACGTATTAATATATATACAGCGATTGCGTTGGCTGGGTCATGTTGTGCGGATGGACCCAAATGATACGACACAGAAAGTTTTCGACAACGAACTCGATGAACGGCGCAGAAGAGGGCGACCAGAACTCAGTTGGGAAGACCAGGTTTTTGAAGTACTATCGAAACTTGGTGTGACGAATTGGAGTAGAAGCGCAGAAGATCGAAGCGCTTGGAATTATTTTCTACGGGCGGAAATTCCGTCTAATAGATAAGTATGTCTATTCCAGTCGCCACTTAAGAACACGAAGAAGCTTATCAGATTTGTTAAGCGGATTTCTTTAAGCTCCTGCGAGTCCAGGAATGGCATTTAATTTTCGTGAGCGATATTTTCAGCTTCTCTGCAACTTATCGAATAGAAACGCTACGGCCCGACTTTATAACGGCGTTGTTTTCATTCATTAATTTTTTTTTTTTACGAATTGTAATCATGGGGGCCAACTCACATTGTACACTTATTGTACAAATTGTAATTTCTAAGCCCAAACTGCAAATCTAAATAAAATTATTATATAAAACCAGTTGGGAAAAAACTACTCTCTCATTTCATTCTAGTCAACCTCAATTTGCCCATCGCTCCGGTAGAACGGAATTTCGTAAACATATTGTGGAAAATTCGTTGTGTTAAGGCATGCAAATCATGGCTTTTTTTGCTTAGAAAAATCAAAATATGAGAAACGTTTTTCTTTCTTACCTCCCCTTTAACAATGTGCCAGCTATATTTGTTGATTTAATAACAGTTTAGCTATGTAAAAAACCAAAATTATATTCTTGCTAACCCAATAACTGAAACCTTAAAATAGTGCAATAGCCCATAAATAAAAATAGTATTAATTTTGTAATTTGTATGCCTATTTAAGTTCAAGAGCACTTTAGCTTTTTCCAAAGCTGGATTGATGAAAAGAAGTTTTGGCACAATGATATTCTCAGACTGCAAGGCTGTCTGTACAGCTATTTCGGATCCAGCCATGGATCATCATCAGCAATTTATCAAGTTTTATGCATTTGAAATCCTCCATTTAATCAGAATTCTTTCTTGACTGCACAGAATCAAAAAACATCACAAGCATTCACTAACGGAAAACATTCGCAAACTTTTTCTGTTGCAAAAAGACATCGGCTTTTAAAGAACATTATTTTGTTATTGATTGAGAGTTTGAGAAACTGTTCAGAATTATTGTTCTCAGCATGCTGATAAGCTTCCCTTAGTCTTATACGAGATGAAAAAGTATTAGGTATAGTAAGAAAAAATCCATTATTTTTCCAGTAGATGACTAACAATCTGTACCTCACATTGTGTAGTGTTACCCGTTTGGCAGTTTCAGAACCACCGATCAAGCAAGGCAGTCAGCTGTTCAATACCTGGCATCTGAAGTGTTATTTATTTAGTGAAAAGTTTGCCATTTGCGAATATAGATCGTTTAACAATCGAAGAGGAAGTAAAAATAATTAAAACTTATTACAAAAGTGGTGATTCAAACGTGTGCTTTAAATTGAACAAAATTTTCTTCAGCGATGAAGCTCATTTCTCACTCGCTGGTTACTTCATTAAGCAAAATTATCGCATATATAGGTAGAGTCTGGAGAATCCAGATGTGATTGTGGAAAAGCCATTGTATGCGGAAAAAGTGACTGAAAATGAAAAGCGACTGAAAAAGAGAAAAATAAAAATGACGCTGAAGTAAGCTCAAAAGGATTCACTGCTACAACCAATCCAGAGGTGGTCATTTAAATGCTTGACTCAGTATTGTTTGAGCGCGCCAAGAAGGGCACCATATTTTACAATTTTATACCTTCACCCTGAATAATGAAGGTATATATCATTTGATACGGCAGAAATGTAATTCCTAGAAGAAAGCGTCTAGAGTACCTAGTATCTTCTGACAAAATATGTTTCACAACGTTTTAAGTCGATTGAGTCCACCTAGCTGGCTGGTGAACAAAAAAGCGGTCGCAAATCTTTACTAAACGTATTCACACGTGGTGTAACCTAATATTTAGCAAGATCGCAACCGGTTATTGTAAAGGAGCTGCAAGTGGTTCACTTATAACAACGTTAAGAAGGCACGGTTACGGTCGAATCGCGATGAGTCAGCGCCATGACACCAGAGGAGCAATCGCACAGAAACACCCAGTTGTGGCGAGAGGAGTAGAATTGTCTCCCATCAGGGAAACAACCTATACCTGGCAAATAACTTTGATTTTGAAAAAGAAATGCTTGTGCAAAACTGCTGTTCCAGAGGCGTAATAGAATTATCTTCAAAATGATGCAACAACTTAAACGAAATGAAGCATATTTGACATAAACCAAATTGTTTTAACTATGCTAGAAAGCCTTTAATGTCATGTAATAATAATGAATTCGTTCATTTCTCCTTAATTTTTGTTATAAGACGAAATAGATATGTTTTTCAAAACATACCAACTAATAATATTTCACAATTGTCTCATCTAAAAGAATTTCAAATTACGTCACATCAATTCTTAATAGCATGATATCAACCTTACCACATATCCCGCTTCTTCACCTACCAAGGTATTCGTAGAAAATTGTCACAAAATTACCTGTAATGATATGACAAGCAAAAAAAGGTAGCTGTTAGTTATTAATTAAAATTCTCCACAGTTTGCACAGTTAATTCTGTGCAATTATAATGATAAGTTAGTATCATCAATCTTTATTAACCACACCAAGTTATATTAATTGTCATGGTGACTGATGAATGTTGGTACATTAAGAAACCCCAATGACTTTTGTTCTTAATTCATATAAATTATGAATTTAGAAATTATAACATTTTGATTGACTCTTTTTAATGACTTTTAAAAACAACTGAATTAAAATGATCTTTGGTCTTGGTGATGCTTTAATTACATTGATTTAACTATCGTTCCAATGTATTGCTTTAAATCCTCCAAATTTGTTGATTTAGTTTTGTAAACATCCTGTTTGCAATGACACCTCAAGAAGCCATTAGGTTCAAGAAGACGGAAAACCTTAAACCTTATTTCTTGAAACCAGCGTATAGGAAAATTTCCTTTGCGATTTTGTAATAACAGGCCTAGCTATGTGGCAGTTTATCACATTTTTTTTTTTGCAATCACAAAGATTTCAGTGTAGTTCTCGATAGAACAACTCTTTCCACAACTCTGAGTAAAATTTTGGTATCAACATTCCTCAGCCGACCTGTATTATGTTTCCTTCTCTACTCTACATCTTTTGCCTTAGTTTCGACGTAATTCTGATAAGAAAAACTCTTTCAACATCTTCAAGCAACATCTTGATGGTTGCTATTTATCAGCAATTTGGAGCTAAGCTTCCTTTTGTACACAACACCAAATATGGTGGTGAGTCTAGTGGTTAAGTACGACTGAGTGCGGCGTATATGGATCGATCCTGAATTGTTTTCTGTATCGATTAAACGATGCCACTGAGTTCATGCTGGTCACAATTATGAAACCATTTCATTCCATGATCCATGGCCTCATAGAGCTACTTACAGAAGAGACGTCCAAGGTAAATATCTAGCAAAAGGAAAATTGGAAATATAGGACTATCCATTTAGTGGCTTGAAAACCGCCGGTATGGCAAGGCTGTCAGTTGTTAAATACCTGTCAACTGAAGTGTTATTTATTTAGTGAAAGGTTTGCCATTTATGAATATGGATCATTTAACAATCGAAGAATGCGTAAAAATAGTTAAAACTTACTACAAAAGTTGTCATTCAAACGTGGGCTTTCAATCGAACGAAATTTTCTTCAGCGGTGAAGCTCATTTCTCACTCACTGGTTACGTCAACAAGCAAAATTGCCACATATGGGGTGCGAAGAACCTAGAAGTAATTGAGGAAAAGCCATTGCCCATCATTGGGCTGTATTTTTTTCGAAAACAATGCTGGAGGATCCACTGCTGCAATCAGTCCAGAGGGTTTAAATTACATTGTATATAATGAATTATAACGAAATACAAATTTTATCAAAATATAGCTTTATGTGTGTTTTATTTAATTTTACTTTTGAAATCGAAACATGGATTATCTTATACTTCAAGAGTCAAAACGTCTTCGTTAGTACCAGATAAGTGCAAAGTGCTTCCAAATATAGGGTGATTTTTTAAGATTTAAGTTTTTCAGGTTTGCAGCACTGCTTGGTAATGGCGGCCAAACGGTATCTGTCAATGTGAAAAGTGTACAGCATACTCTGCCATTTCATCATGGAAAGGCTAACAAACGAGCAACAATTGCAAATCGTTGAAATTTATTATCAAAATTCGTGCTCTGTGACAAATGTATATCGTTTGATACGAC
>JAHXMU010000019.1:185871-199506 GCA_019455685.1 Philornis downsi
CTATATATTTAACAGGCTGCACAGTGATATTATAGAAAAATGGGAAAACAGTCAGATGAACTGACTTACATCCTTTTGTGTTACTGCAAAAATACTCGGAATGAATAAAACAATAAAAAATAAAAAATGGAAGATTTTAACTTTCTGAAATCCTCCGTTTGGGAACTGTGATGAGAACACCCTAAGAGGCGTAACAGTGCAATCTATTTTCATTCGCCTGATGTGAAGTCAGTTATATTGAACATAGTGCAACTGAATGAAAAATACGTATATATAGGGTGGCGCATAAGCAACTTTACATACATTTTGAATTCATTTTTTGTTTAAGTCTTCTTTTTTCGTCTCTACAGAATTGACTAAATAATACTTGGGAAATTTATGATTAAAAGGCTCAGCATAGAGCAAAGAACCAAAGTTGTTCAATTTTACTTTGAAAGCCAGCATTCGATTATTCAGATCATATCAAAATTTCCTTCAAGTTCGAAATGCTCCTAGCGCTTCAACAATTTAGCGATTGGTTCAGCGTTTTGGGTAAAAAGAGGCTGTCTGTGATCTTCCGCGTGCTGGAAGACCTCATGTAGTTCGAAATGAAGTGACCGTTGTTCGAGTGTAAGCAAGTATTGAGGAAAATTCTGAAATTTACACCAGGCGACGTTCTCAGCAGTTAGAGATGTCTAGGCGGTCTTTACAAAGAATTTTACATATGTTACATCTTTTTCCATATAAGATGCAATTAATTCATGAGTTAAAACCAAATGAGTTAAAAACAAGAACGCATTCAATATAGTCGCTGTTAACGTTACTAATGGGCCACCCTTTAGAAATGTATAAGCTAATTAAAGTAATTTGTATGGGAGATACCAAAGAGGACGTGCTTATTCTGTGTTTATTAAGTAAATTCAGGCTAAGAATATGGCCTCATTTTTCGGTTTAGAAAGTAAAGTTAAATAAAACACATATAAAGCTATGATTTCGATAACAATTTTATTTCATTATAATGCTTGTACTTCGCTTTTATGTATGAAATACAATGTCATTTAAATGACCGCCTCTGGATTGGTTGCACCCGTGAACCCTTTTGAGGTTGTGTTCGAACACTTTACGAGCTGTACGAGCTATATGCCGACATCGACGTGGTCAATCTCATTAATGTGCAGCGATTGCGTTGACTGGGTCATGTTGTGCGGATGGACCCAAATGCTCTGACATGGAAAGTTTTTGACAACGAACTCGATGGACGGCGCAGAAGAGGGCACCCAAAACTCCTTCGAAAGGACCAGGCTTCTGAAATACTATCGAAACTTGGTGTAACGAATGGGAAGAGAAGCGCAGAAGATCGAAGCGCTTGGAATTATTTTCTACGGGCGGCATATAATAGATAAGGATGTTTATTCCAGTCGCCACCTAAGAAGAATATACTGTAGTGTATAATTTGTGAAGAGATCTACTTTGGATAGAATAAATTTAAATGAGTAACAAACATGCTTTTTGTTTTAGAGACCAACTCCCGGTATTTTTTCAATTTATAGAATATGCTGTACTTCTCGAAATTGTTCTAAATTGATCATATAAATGCAATTAATACGTGTATGAATTTTTTGTTTTAAAATTTTTGTGATTTGTATATCATCATCTACTACATCATCTACTGTAAACGTATTTAAAATTCTCACAGTTTGCGTAAAAATATTCAAACTGTCACAACCCTTTTTTAAATACGACTAGCCGACCCGGCAAACGCTGCTTTGCCTTCAAATTTTATTTTTATTGGAATGTTTCATTAGCAGGAGCAGAAATAATTGCTTTTTAATTTGTGGTTTGTATAGGAGGTACCACTCCCCATTGTCCAATCCCGCCCATATTTGCAGCAGCACTTAAGATATGTACACCAAACCGATGTACCAAATTTTGTTCAACTATCGTAAACAGGAGCAGAAATATTGGATATTTAATTTATGGTTTGTATGGGAGGTACCACGCCCCATTGTCCAATCCCGCCCATATTTGCAGTAGCACTTAAGATATGTACATCAAACCGATGTACCAAATTTTGTTCAAATACCGTAAGCAGGAGCAGAAATAATTGATTTTTAATTTTTTGTTTGTATGGGAGGTACCACGCCCCTTTGTCCAATTGGACCGAATTGTAAATCTAAACCATCGCAGGCACCACCCAGACGCATATACAAAAATTTATGCAAAGCGGTCCAGCCGTTCTGGAGTTTTAAGCATCGGAACAAACCACGATTCATTTTTATATATATAGAAGATTTCAAAGATGGGGTTCTATTCTTGACTTCATAGCATTCTAAAGATTTTGTTTTTTTCGAATTGGTTAGACAAAAAATTAATTTTAAAAAGAAGTTTTAGAACATGGGTCTAAAGCCCGGGTTAATTACCACAATTCATATTTATTACTAATTTCTAGTAGCTTTTGTGATTGAAATTTGAAAATGTTGACGTGGTTAATTTCCTCAAAGTCTTCCAATTTTTGTTATTATGAAGGGCGGACGTCTAACTGCATTACCAGCCTATCCAAAAATAAAGACGGAGTCATTCCCGAAAAATGGCATTTTTATAGCTTCAGCGGATGCTATATGAGGATATTTTTCATTTCTTGCGAAACTCTTTAACAATATATAATTACAATTATGTTTATAATGCAGTTTTGAAATATGTTTCCCAGTAGAATTCACTTTGCAATAGTTAAGCAATGCTGAATTGAATTTATTTAAAAATAAAAACTGATAAATATACCATTAAATCATAAACGAAATAAATATTTTTTCAAAAGCCACTCTGAGTTATTTTACTAATATTTTCGATGAAGCGATTTAGTTTAAATAAGCAATTATAAAGATTGTAGCGGGCATGGAGTAATTTATTTATATGTTCTAATATATATAATTTATTTATATGTTTTATTAAAATTATTCAATCGTTCATCAGTTTTATTAATTTCTAAATGAATTTAATTTATGTTAGTTTTGTTTGTTTCAGTAATTAACTGACATAGTTTTTCGAGAGTATTCTTATATATTAATTGAACTAAAAACACTCAAATGTATGCAAAATGCTTACTAATGTAAATCTCCGGCATAATTCTCATTTGTTGCATCATTGCATTGTTCCTAATTTTGTTGTTGAGCATATATCACTCAAACTTATAACTCCGAAATCGCAGAGGTGATAACAGAACTCTAAATTTTGTCTTCTTATATTTTAGAACTTTTGGTTTCATGTTTATGATTACTTTGTGTTCTGTTCATTCGCTAATATCAAACACTGTTTCAAGCGGAAGAAACGGTCTTTCCCTTAACAAATAGTCCTCTGATCAATGAATAAATAATAATAAGTGTAGACCTTATTGGACGTTATTGTCTGCTCCGACTCACTTTTAAATAAATTTCATAAAGAAAAAGGCAAAAACGTTCTTGGACGGATTCGTCTGGTCCGTTATGCTTGATTTCGGATAAAACACCAAAAGAATCCCCTATAATGAACATTGAGGAATTGTGGTTACCCACGATTCCTACAATATAGTTTTTTTTTTGCTTATATAAATTTGCGTTACAATCAAGGCATTTTTACTGGTTTGTCAGATTACCAACTCTGAAATGAAGCGAAAACAACAGCATCTCTTGACTAGCCCATGTTATCCAAATTTTCACTATTCCCAGTTCGCGAGTTGTGGATCTTTTTAATATCTTTGGATGATCTTCTTTTGCTGTAAAAAAATAGGCCCGTACTTGGTGCCATATGGAGATCAATTTTATTCCATTTGAGTTCATTTTGATCTCCATATGTCGCCAAGTATCTGCTTACTTAAAACAAGTAAGACAATTATTTGAGAAAATTTGCGTACTTAGTTTAAGTACGTGTTATTTTCACGCGTACTCAAATCAAGTAGAATTTTGTTAACTTAAGTTTCACTACTCTAGTATTCAGTATAGTAGTATAGTACATGTAGTATAGTAGTAGTAGTATAGTATATGTAGTATAGTAGTAGTAGTATAGTAGTAGTAGTATAGTATATGTAGTATAGTAGTAGTAGTATAGTATATGTAGTATAGTAGTAATAGTATAGTATATGTAGTATAGTAGTAGTAGTATAGTATTGCTAGTATTAAGTAGACTTAGTAAATTTATTTCGATTATGTTTTCAACTCAATTTATGTACGTGCTTATTTTAGTGCTAGTATCGAAGGCCGTAAGTTGTTTGCGGAATCCTGCAAAAAACTTCTGACTATTCCCCAATTGATTACAGTAAAGAAACCCTAATTAGAATTCTTTCCTCCCACTCCCATTTACTTTAGTCCGCCCCAGAAATGGAGAGTGGCTTTTATGCGATATATCGAAATCTATATGTATTGTCGACAGCAGAGGAGCTGTAAATTTGTTTGTGCAATAACAAAATCTTTAAAATGCCCCAAAAAATGGAAAATTTTGTGCAATAACAAAATGGGACGTTAAATCTTTAACTCTTTCTCTTTATCTGCTCGAAATTTTAACAAATTCTAATTAACCACATTCTAGTACCTGTAATCACCTTTGAAAATTTGGAATCTAATTGAAATATTTATGATATTGTACCCCTTAAAACTAGCAAATTATTCATCGCACAAAAGTTACATTTCTCAAATAACTTCAGTGGAAGAAGTCACTGTACCACCATCAACTGAAAGTTCCCCAGTTATTCTTTGGAAAGAAAAACAGCCTGAGGCTTTGCACATCTGTTTTTGCCATTTTCACGCCCCACCTCGTCAGACGCCCCCTTTCGACATAGCCATCTAATACAGGCCCGCCGGACGACACGTTAGTGAAGGCATAAAAACAGCATCATTTGGCTTATTCTTTTTGCGTAGCGTTTAAAGGGGTGTTGCTGAGCGACCGACTGACATCTCTGATGTTTGTAAATGGGATTTTACCCCCAAACATTTGCTTGCTGGCATCAGTTGTAGTTGGCGGGTTGTTTGCCACATTTTCACTTCAAGTTGATTTTTCATTTTTAACATTTCTTGTTGCCACTGCTGCTCGTATTTGTTTATAATTTATTTATGGCATAAAGTTGTTTTAGTGTTGTTGTTGTTTTTCTGTTAGCAATGAAATTTGGGGGAGTCGTTGCCTGTTGTCTGGTCTACCGGTGTGTCTGCCGGTCTGGCAATAAAATTCGCTTCATCATGTTGTTATTGCCAACATTAACACAATCGTTGTTGTTTGGTTCCCAAATGTTGCATGGGGTCTGCTACTACTTGGCAGGTCTGAAGGAGGCGTAACATAATGGATTTGTCATAGATAATGAAAATACTTGTTGTAGGCTTAGAGGTTTGTTCAAAGTGGGGGGAATTGTGTTTGTGTTTTGATGTGTGTCTAATGCAAAGGCAGTTGTTTGAATAGGGCATTGCAACTAGAGTGTTCAAAATCGCAACCGACAACCGTCAAACCAGTTTTTTTTTTTTTTTTTGAACGAAACGGTATGCTAGTTTTTTCAAAATCATCAATTTCGAATGACTGGTTTAACCTGAGTTTTGGCTTCGGCTAATTGGATTTTGAGAAATTACAAACATGGTTTACAAATTGTTTCGTGTTAAACTAAAATTTAAAATTCACGAAAATAATCGGAAATTGATTCTGACTAAATTTGATAATTTTGTATTTTAGATTTTTCATAACTACGAAAAATTCAAAATGCATGAAAATAATCGGAAATTGATTCAGTCTAATAAATTCGATTATTTCTTTAAAATTTTCTGATGAACATAACTACCAAAATACATATATTGTCAATATACAACGGGTTATCCATTTTCGGTTTCAAAAGTAAAGTTCAATAAAACACACATAAAGCTATGCTTTCGATGAAACTTACTATGTTCATTATAAAGCTCGGACCTTGCCTTTATGTACGAAATACAACAGCCTCTGGATTGGTTACAGCAGTGGATCGCACATTTCGGGCAGTATATCGGCGATAACTTGATGAATGTTGGTTTTCAAATATTCCAACGTTTGGGGATTATCCGCCTAAATGCGATCTTTGACGTAGCCCCACAAAAAGTGTCCAACGGCGTCAAATCGCATGATCATGGTGGCCAATTAACATCACCAAAACGTGAAATTACGCTTTCTGGAAACTTCTCATGCAATAAAGCCAAATTCGATCGGGTTGTGTGACTCGTGGCAAAGTCTTGTTGAAACCACATATCGTCTAGTTCATCATCTTCAATTGCAGGCTAAAACGCCATAACGCTCTGAATTGAAATTCAGTTTATCCGCCACACTTCCACTAACAGAAGCGATATTTTCGATAGTGCGTACATTGCGATGATGCACAGGTCTGACTACATCTGCAACGTTTCCAGTCTCTTCAAATTTCTTTATAATCTTGCCAATTCCTTGCACAGTAGGTCGATTATGATGACCGTAATTGCCCCGTAATGCTCGAAAAGTGCTCACGTTTGAAGTTTAGTAAGTCTTAACTAACTATTTTTAACTTAACTATTTTTACGCGTCCTTCGGTTGTTAAACGATCTGTATTCGTAAATGGCAAACCTTTCACTAAATAAATAACACTTCAAATGACAGTCATTTAACAGCTGACGGCCTTGCCAGACCGGCGTTTTGAAATCACTAAACGGATAGTCCGTATATTGACTGCTGAGTTCAATTTGATGGTAAGGACATGATTTCGTAATGATATTGTCATCATTAATATAAAGAAGCCACTTTCCAAATAATTTTTTGAAAATTAAAAAATTTGGATTGAAATAATTTTCAGTATTTACTTCTAAAAAAAATTAAAAGCCGTCGTGGAACAATGCACGTTATTATCGTAAAAAGCAGTGCGGCCAGAACGGTGAAAAAAGCTAAAATTATCGCGAAAAAATGCAAAATAAAATAAATCAAATTAAATTTTTATTATAGAGGTGCGTTAATTTTTATTGCGTATAAGTTGGAGCTTAAAAAGTGAAATCTTTATGCGTGTTTAAAATTCTTGTTGGATAGAAATACAGGGTTGCGCACGAAACGTGCTACCGTCAACTGTCGGCACCGTTATTTAAAGAACCGGCCCGAAGAAGTATCCGTTTCAACAGAATTTGGTCCCAGCATTTGGTCCCTGACCTGACTACACCGGACTTTTTTTATAGGGTTATGTTAGGCAAGAGGTGTACGAAGCAAAACCAAGGAATTTGACTAAATTAAAGCAGTCCATTAAAGCAATAATTGAGGCGATCCCGCAATATATAATTTTCTGATCAGGTGTCGTATATGTATGAATGAACACGGAGATATACCATCTCCAAAACAAATTAGTTATATAAAATAAAATTAAATTTTCTATCCAAAAAAATAATAATAATAATTATAATAAATAAATATCAATTTATCAATTGTTATCCTGAATATTAATCAGAAACTTATTCCTAATGTATTTTAAACAGATTTAGTGTATGAAAACCGAAACGATAAACTGAACTTTTTTGAAGGTTTCTGAAAAATATATTTATATTTTTGTATTTTTCTTACTGTAGATTTTTTTTAATCGTTTTGATTTGATCTTGATTTCATTTGATCATTGTTTTATAAGATATGGACTTTCAGATGTTCGAAAACCACACATTGTTTGAACTTTGACATCTCATTTCTCATGCTAGAGTAGGCAATCTAAAGTTTCTAAAACTGTCCCGGAACCTGAATTCTGGACGGGGCAACATTCAAACATTTAAAATTTAGCCCCTGTACCATGATGTCTCATTAACGATCACAACTATTGGAATATATATATATATACAGTGCCGGTCAAAAAAATAGCACCAACGATGAAATCTATTTGCATACCATTGAAAAAATAAATTGTGTGCTTATTATTTGAACATAACTAAGCGATGACGTAGTACTCTGTTTACTCTCTTTAAGAGAAATTTTTTTCCTCAGCTTAGTTAACGATTCCTTAGAAATGATCGATCATTTCGCAAAAGTTTAACATCAGTGCAGTCACAAAAATAGCATCTCGTATGAAAAAATCGTTAAACAAAATAAATATTGTTTCAATAATTAAAAGTGAAAAACACTAAAGGTAATTCATATTGCAATTCATAATACCTATTGATTTTTTTAATATATATTCATCAGAATGGGACGTGGAAAGCACTGCACGCACGAAAAAGGTGTTTTTTTAAAAAAAGCATGGTTTTTGAAAACAAACCATATTCGGAAATCCGAAAATTAGTTGGTTGCTCAAACAAGATGATTATCAACGTACTGAAATTTACCCAGAAACCAGAAAAACGTGGACGAAAGCGAGTCTTGTCACCTTTCATGGTTAAACGTTTGGTCGGAGAGGTAAAGAAGGATCTACTCAAGCCAGCTACAGAGCTTAAGAAGGAACTTACTGTAGCTGCAAGTGTCGGGACCATTTGCCGAAGACCGCGAGACAACAAGCTAAATACATGTAGTCCTCGAAAAGTGCCACTTCTATCTCATAAGCACGTTGCTAAAAGTTTGAAATTTGCAACATCTCATTTGAAATGGACAGCCGAAATGTGAACAGATAAATCCAAAATTGTTTTATTTGGTCACGTTGCTACGTTAGAAGACCCTCTAGTGCCGAATACAACCCAAATTATATCATAAAAACTATAAAACACGGTGGGTCTAGTATAAAGGTATGGCCATGCTTCTCTTATTATGGTGTAAGACCCATACATTGGATAAGAAACATAATGAATAAAATCATTTATGTTAATATCCTTCAAGAGGTTATGCTGCCCTATGCTTCAGACGAAATGCCGCTGGTGTGGGTCTTCCAGCAAGATAATGACCCTAAATACAGCAGCAAACTTGCAACAAAGTGGTTTAAAGACAATAATATCAATGTGGTGGAGTGGCCCACCCAAAGCCCAGACCTCAACTCCATTGAGAATTTATGGGCAGATAGTAAAAAAGGAGTTGTTAAAATTCAACCAACGAGCAATATAGCGCACAGTGAGATTCTAAGTGCAAAAAGTCTATTTTTCGACTGTAAAATATTAAAAATGTAATGATGCAATTTTGTACGGAATTGTTTAGTTAAGAGAAATTCATCATTGCTTTTTTGAAAAAAAAAAATTTTTATCGCAAAATAATTACTTAAAAATGCTTGGGAGAAGTAAAGCGCAAAACGATTAAGATTTTAATGCAACTTGAGGGCCTGTATATGCATATTTGTTGTTCGTTTAACTATTTTATGTCATGATGTTCTAAAAATGTGGTATTTTGTGATTCTTTAAGAAAAAAAGACAACTGGATAGCATAAATAGTTTCGAAACTATTTAAATTTAAAAAAAAACCCTAGAAATTTCAGTGTTCTAAGTTTTCCTTTGATGAAAAAAAAGGTTAGCTCCGGCGACCTCCAATAAATGAAGGAATAAAATGAAGAAAGGGAGTATATTATTGCGATTTATAGAAAAAAAATCCTTATATTTTATACTGCTGAACAAAGTTATAAATTTTATGAAAAAAGTCACAAGAAATTACGCTACAAATTAAGCAGAGAAATAAAGACAAAACACGTATATGGTGCATACTTTTAGGCAAACGTATGGTCGGCGCTCAAAGACGAACATAAGGCTATGAAACAAGAAAACAAAGTCCGAATTTACAACGCATTTAAAGACCATATGCATTTACGTGTTGATGAGGTTCAGCAAGGCACTGGGACCTCCAACGACGGCAACACCTCAAGATGTTTTTTTTTTCCAATCTGTCACTTGTAGCTGACATAACTGAAGTTGAAGAGGAATTAATTGATAGGTTTCGCATAATATTACAAATAATCACATGTGGCCGAAATATTAATTCTTCGAAGTTGAAAAATTACTCGCGGGATACGGCGAAACTTTATATCGAAAAATACAGCTGGTATTATATGCCAGTTACTGTGCACAAAATATTAATGCATGGAAAAGAAATTATCGATGCAGCTACTCTTCCTATTGGTATGCTATCCGAAGAGGCAGAAGAAGCGCCCAACAAGGATTATAGAAAATATAGACTGATGTTTTCAAGAAAATGCAATAGAATGGCAATTAACCCTGATATTTTCAACCATCTCTTGGTGTCATCAGATCCTTTTCTTAGTAAAATTAGGCGTCAACCTCGTAAACAACATTTGGAGTTAGATGATATTGTATAAGAAATGATAGACGAATAAGTAAATAAGTTTCCTTACACATGTAACTAATTATTTTATTTCAGGCAATCCTACTAAATATTTTTACAGAAAATAAGTGAGGCGGGTAGTGGGTGAAATGGTTATTTTTACTGAGTAATATAGGCGATGGGCGTGGCCGATTTGGATGAAACTTTCCAAAATTTTTGTTTCCGTAGTACAGATGATCCATGCCAAGTTACAAAAATTTCTACCTAACAGAATAAAATTTATACGAAAATTTCATTTTTAGTTGTATGAACGGTGGCCGATGGGCGTGGTCGATTTGGATGAAATTTTATATTTTTGCTACTCTACGTCATAAAACGCTCTATGCCGAATTTCAAGACTCTACGACAACTCCTTATATTTATTGCACAAAAATGTATGAAGCAATCCCACTGTGCAGCGCGTTGGAATGCGGTAAAGCAAATATGGGATGAAATTCTAGTGGAACGTTGTCAAAATCTGGTTAATTCAATGCCAGAGGTTGTCGCAAATCAAGGAAATGCCATGAAGTATTGATTATAATAAATAAATAATACTCAGAAGTAGTGAATTCATAATATATTGTTTTTTTTATTAATTTGTGCTTAGTTAAGTGTATACTATTACCAAAAATTAAACTTAAGTGCTATTTTTTGACTGATTGTTTTTTAAGTTCTTTTGAAAAAAATTAAAATTTTTTATCAAAATAAAAAGAAAACGTAATGTTTTTCATTCAATACAGTTTTACAGTTTCCTAAGTGTCTAATGCTACATTTTGAACTTAATCAGTAAACACTATTGCAAAATAGTAGTCTACATATATTTTCTTTAGGCTTGGTGCTATTTTTTTGACCGCAGCTGTATATATGAAAACATCTTACAGAAGGCGTTTTTAATTGGGCCTAAAGTTGGCTTTGATAGTTGTTTTATATAAAACGTTAACTTTCAGACATGTTGAAATCACGCAATGTTCAACGCAATGTTTGTTCGAATTCTTCATGTTGACAAACTATAGGTAATTTAAAATATCGGTGAATTATGACGGAATCTGCATATTATTTCTGGCAGAAGTTATATTCAAAGCTTCAGCGTACGTAAAAAAGGGTAAAAGGGCATTGCGATTTATGACGACCTCAAATATTTATGCTGCCAATTCTGTTGCCTCAAATTGCCAAATTATCCTGCAAGTATTGGCACAGAGGAGTATAAAGCAACAAAAGATTTGCATTTCGGAAAGTCGATCAATTTGTATGAGAGGTATTAGAGAGGTGTTAGTTTCCATAACAAAGTTATTCTTTTTAGGCGTTGGAGGCTAATCCCCTTTGGTAGAAATTCCTTTAAATAAATGATCTTTTTGGCAAAGATGTGCTCTTCTCCCGAATATGTGTGCAAAAGTGAACTGAAAATTGCCTTCTTCCGCCCCTTAGAAATCAAACTCTGTAAATCAATATATATTTTTTTGGTTAACAATTATATTTTTCAATAGTATTTGTTTTTGTTTAGTTCTTTTGTTTGTTGTTCTGGTAATTTTACATAATTTT
The DNA here is from genome assembly GCA_019455685.1 of Philornis downsi. NCBI lineage: Eukaryota > Metazoa > Arthropoda > Insecta > Diptera > Muscidae > Philornis > Philornis downsi. The sequence continues at coordinate 197,590 of JAHXMU010000019.1, forward strand.
GTTTATATTCTTCTTGTTGGTATTCTTGTGTTATTGTAACATCTCTCTTTCGTGACTATTATGTTCAGATATTTGTAATTTTGTTTTGTTTTTTTCTTCCATTCATTTTTTCTTCGCATTAATTTCATATAACATTTAATATAAAGTATAATAATATCTTTATAGTGTTTGTTTTTTTTTTCAAATACGAACGTATTAAGTTTAATCAAGATGTTTGTTTCAATTTTTTTATAAAGATATTTTTTTTTCTTTTATTTGACTAATATTTAAATTTGTTTTTCAATTTAAATAACGTAATTGAAACATTTTTTTTTTTGGAATTAAAACCACATAAGTATAGGAGGGCGGGATAGAATGAGATTTGGAGTAGATAGAGTATTGAGAAGTAATTTCTAAGAAAATATGGTGGAGGATATGCAAAAAAAAAATGTGTATGAATTTTTATCGTTGGCATAAATTGGGGAAATCATCACAAGATCATGTTAGAGAAGTTAATGAAAGGCCATATAAATTACTTTTATACTAAGAAATAAATTTGGAAAAGATGTTGTTATTTAAAGGAGTTGAAGATCATATGCTTGCTTCTGAATAAAAAAGTTCATTGAACGCTACAGACAACAACGAAACCTTTAGATAAGACCTTTAATAAGGTGATGTTACTTCAGTCCGCTCAAATATTCAGAAAGAATTATTGGCAACGGTTCCGATTAACAAAAAATTGGTTCCTATATGTTTTATTTTTGTTTGTCTTGCTACAATTCCCAGGAACAAAGCAGATAATACCGTTGTGGAAGTGTTCGGAAAAAAAAATTAATTTTCAAAATTACAAAAGGAGCGGCCTTAGAATCAAAGCTTAATTAATTTGCAAACGACTGCAGAAGATTAAAACAATAATTGTATAAAAAAATGCTTGCAAATGGACAAAGAATGGCCAGAGCGAAGGGTCTATTTAAATGATGTTGCAAAGGCAGCAGAGCTGATCGATCAACAGCATGTTGAAAAATAGTATGTTGAATACGTTATGTAATGATATAAACCGTGGAATTGTTAATTCCATTTGTTATCAATACCAGCATTTAAAAAAATTAATCTGATCCGCATCACTTCCAGTTTAATATTCAATAAATTTACTAAATATAATGTGATACGAGTTTATAATATGAATAAATTTTTGTGTCGTTTGAGTATTGTTATCACTTCCTATTATGATGGTATCTGATTTTAAGTTGGCATTTTATTATTGAAAAACAAGGTTTTGTGATAGCTGACATTTCAAAGCTGCCGAAAATAGAGTGCAGTGCGCTAAACGTACAATGAATTACGTTAGCAACAATAATTTAGTTTTCGAACAAAATCATTTTCAGCAATGAGGCTCATTTTCAGTTGATAGTTTCAATTGCTTCTTAATTTCTCGATTGGTAGATGATTGAATCCTCAGTATGTTGAGGCTTGTTGAGCTTTCATTTTGATGCAAGAAGCAACTGCATCCACAATATTTTCCTGACGTGTTGTAAGGGCTCTGATCTATTCGTAAGAGTCCGAAGTTTAGTTCCGACAATATGCAGAGAAGGTACCTTTATAGAATTAGCTGACATACCTTGCTGATGTCACCAAACTTCTCGATGTTTGGATGGACAAAGTAAAGCTATACATACTTGAATCGTTAATATTTACTATTGGTGATTAGCAAAGCGGCATGAGTGTGAGCTCTACACATCTATTTTAGGTTTGTAAACCCAATTTTACCTCAACTTCTACATTGTTGTTATGATTGTGAAGTTTAGCAAGTCGGCTTTTTATAACCAATCCCAGTTTAAGCGCCAGTTGCCTTTTGATACGTTATTGCTTAATATTTAAAGGCTTTGTAAACCCAACTTTACCTCAACTTCTACATCATTGTTATGATTCTGGAGTTTA
>JAHXMU010000019.1:211443-262447 GCA_019455685.1 Philornis downsi
AACTATTTAAGGGATTACAACAGAAAATAGAAAACTTTTGGACAGAAAAAGCATTTCTGTCTGTAACCCCTTAAATAGTTGTGAACGTTCGACAAATTTTTTCTTTAAGTTCCCTTCTGAATTAAAAAAGCATAAGTTCTTTGGAAAAATAGCTCATATTCTTATTTTATATGTCAGAAAATCGCTAAAATTGATTTCCTGCACATGAGTTGTATAAAATATTTCGTTCTAATCATATTTCTTCTGTGACAAATTGCAGGCATTATCAATAGACTACAAAATTGGTTATTGTAAATAAAAGATGTATTTGAATTCAATTCCATGACTTTTATCACAGAAGGCGAAAAACGCAAACTAACGACGATGTGTAAAAATTTTCTAAAAGTTTGAAAGGTTGAATAGATTACATTTTTCCGTTTTGTAAATGTAAAATTGTAAACAATCTCTCAAATCTTGGAAATTTTTTTTTTCTAAAAATTCGATTACTATTAGAAGTTCGACAAATGTTCCATTATAAGCACTCTTTTCATTTAATTAGTAATTTTTAAACAATTTTTTATATCGATTATTTATTACGTATGAGTGATATTAATCATACTTCCTCTGCGATGTGCTCTAATCGTTCAGATATTTTTTCTTTCTATAACTAGTACTGTATGATAGATAATACATTGCGAACTTGTTTAGTGAAATTGTCGTTTATTGCAAAAGACAAATTTTATTATTTTACATGCAAAATGTATTTAGAAAAAAAAAACATAATCGTACGAAATAGTCATTTGAATTAATTTCCTACGTATGAGCGATATAAATTATTTCATATTAATCATACTTCCTCTTTTATGGCCTGCAAACGTTTAAAAGATTCTTCCATTATTTAACCTTTTCTTCCCATGAAACTTCTTCCTTTGTCGAAACTTCTTATATTGCAACAGGAAAATTTCATTTTTGTAAGTGAAAAGCACACTTTTAAAGAGTATAATCATATTTGAGAAAAGAAAGATGTCTGTATATGGATTAGTACAAAGACTATTAACTTCTTTTGAAAGAAAACTATAAAAATAAATACATAAAGGATAGATAATTTCCACTAAATCTATGATATTTGGTGGTGCGCAATCTATCGTGGCATAAAATGCATAAATAAATTGAATATCTCATTCCATTCTGTTCGACTCAATTGATTGATATTAGTTCTCTGCCAATGATTTTTATGAGTTATTTCATGTGACCCATTTGCGTCTAAGTTCAACGACTTTCGACTATTAGTTTTTTCATATTTTGTTATACTTTTAAACAAAGTTTGTTGTAAAAACAACTTAATGCATTTCCAGCGATGAATATGTTATCCGTTACACCAAATTGTTAGCTGCAGTCGTATTAATTATCCTAATTTAATGTTTATATGTGATTTATATTATATTGATCAAGCAACAGTTCTTTTTTACCATGTGCCCGGATTAGTATGATTAATATTATTTTATATATCAAGTGGGCGTATTAGCATTTTGAAATATAATATGTATCACACGCAAATAAGGTCAAAGAGTAAAATTGAGTTCAAAGTCATTGTAACTCCGCTATCCAATTGTTGGAGTTTTCAGTATCTTCTTGTAACAGTTTATTAGATGTATATAATTAATTACTTTCTTTTTATTATGTTCCAGGATTCGTATGATTATTATTAATTGGTATATCAAGTGAGCATGTGTGTATTTTGAAATATGAGATTGAAGATAACTGAAACGTGGCTGTTGTTGGAATATCTCCAGAATAATCTTATAGGAGTTTTTCTAACGTGCATTGTTAGTTGGATTGAGAAATAAATTGAGGATCACTAACGCTCTTCTTGGTCAAACCACATCAAATTCATATTCATATTTCATTTATGAATTATAAATAAATTCACAAATTCATTCATATTCATTCGTAATGCTTTTAGCATTTCACTTTTGTGTGCAATTTGTATTGATAGATCGAAATACCATAAACAATTTAAAAATTAGTTATTGCAAACTAATATTATAATACCAAAATCGTTATGCATTATTGTTAAAAATTTCTATCCGATTTCGCAATTCTCATAATATAATTTGTATTCTATATGTGTGGGAAATATTAAAGATTTTCTTTGCCTTAGTTATTGAAAAAAAAATCTAGTGTTTCACTTTCAATCCCCGTAAGCCTTTTCACAATCAGAAAACAGAAAATTTAATAAATTAAACTAAATACTTATTTCCAAAAACATCAACACCCGAAGAAAGTGTTGTTTCGTTTTTTTGTTTCTTTGTGCACTGATTATGATATGTCTGTGATATTGATGTTGCATGACTTATGATGCTTGTAAACTTCTCAAGATTTCCACTTAAACCTAAATTTATGGGCTAAAGATCGTTTTATCCTTTTGTGATATGATTACGATTTGTTTAGTCTTAAATTCTATGTTCTTTGGTTATTTAGCTTTTTAGTTTGGTAAAATGTTTTTGTTCTTTTTTTCAAGATTTTTGAGATTCTGTTACTGATTCCACAATTGAAAATATGCACAAATCCTAGATATATGAATATAGTAATAAAATCATACATAGGAGGAGAACAAAATTGTATGGCGTAGTTTGATAATTCACGGGAGGGTTTTTGGTGATTTGTTTTATTTTTCTTATTTGGTTTAATTATGAAGGAGAAGATGTCAAGCTTTTAGAAATGGGAAAATATAAGCGATATATAAAATAACAACACGATTTACCATATGGAAGCGTTCAAATTTAAAACTGTACATTTAAAACAAAGTGATGTCGTTGTCTTGTGGTCGAACTGTCAATCATGAGATATTAAACTGAATAATATTCTTTATACCGAATCTACAAATTTTTATATCATTTTAATAAACAACTTGTACTCTAGAAGAAGTGGTGTCTAAACCTTCGAAAAATTTTAGAAATATCAAAGGATTATTTGTAACATATTCGCCGGAAATATCATTATTAAACATTTAACCATTTTCCATTGATGTCGCGTGATCAAAATTTTGAAATTTTGATTTTTTACTTTAGAATGGAAACTGTAGATGATCTGTCGTGAACTGTTACACATTCGACGTATACTTTTGCAATTCTAAGGTCGCGGAATTAAACCTATACACCATATTTCTGACTTGTATGCATATTTGTGTCATAAATACGGAAATGGTCCGGCAGATTAAACTTAGACAGCCCATTTCCAACTATATACGTTTGACACCCAATGGATGAAAGAAACCAATGAGTAATTTTCGCCGCTGTAAAAAATTAAGTGCAAAATTCGACATACATTTTAGATTCTGATTTAGAAGGCTTCCTTCTTTGCACCTCTTTGAAAATGTAAACTTTTTTTCCTCATTTAACAACAGAAATGATACATTCCGTTTACAAAATATTATTAAGAAGCTTTCTAAAGGTCACTTTTTCAATCTTTATGATATTTTTGATATTAATTACTTCCATATGTTGCTTACGTTGTTACTTAATGACAATAAATTGAATTTTACATAAAATTAAATACAATTTTTGTTCATATTTCGAAATTTCAGAGTTAATTTTTGATAACTTTTGTGTCAAAAGGCGCATTCTCCTACTGTATAACATTTCCTAAAATTGGTTGCGACACCGTATACTTGATATTGATTAAATCCACGTGTAACGTATGAGTGACGTATAATTAGTTAACTACGTGCAATTAATTTAAAATTCTGATCACATTTAAAACTTTCTGTCTCAAATTTATGATAAATTTCGTGACTTAAAATATCTTGCCTACAGTTTAGTAAGCCACACCGTACACTTGACATTAATAGCTTTCAGCTATGAAATATACCTGATATGAAATGTTATTCACATTTAGGATAACAATAAATAATTCCATTGACAAAATAATATCAAAAGCTTTTATATTTCGCGATTTAAAAGACTTTCAAAACATATAGATTGTAATTGCAATGAAACACTGGAAAGTTGTTTACTATAAGTAATTTTCTTTGATATATAATGAAAACAGATTTGTGCTGTTCCTATCTACTGTGTACAGTCAGTGGAACGGACTAGGAACAGTTAGTGGGGAACAAAGACCCTGTTGAACTACTAAGAGATCGTGTCACATATTGCAATCGGAGAGATAAGCAATCTTTCAAGCCAGATCAAAGTTTTCGAAAATAAAATGTCGGCAATTTCATTCAATAAATCACAAGTTTTTGAAAAGTTTGATCATTTCTCTGTGTTGGTATGAAAAGATATCAACTTTTAGACATTCTTTAGCTTTGAGAGAACATGATTCGCTAACATCTTCGGCTGCAAAAGATGGTGATGTAGATGTTATTTTCTACCAATTGGGTCTTATTATCCCAAAAACCAGACCCTTGTCCAAAATCTTCTAAAGATCAGAACTAACGTTCTTTTAATAGGTAGCAAAGGGACAACTTCGTGTTGTGTCACAGCTTCTATTAACTTATCCCTTAAATGTTTAGGTCCACATAATTATTTACCACAAATTTTTGGGAAGAGGTATTGACTACTGCTAACTCTCTGAAGTTGGAAAATCGTTAAAAACAGTACTAAAGTATTAACTTTATGTCTACCGTGGTTTAGGAATTTATTAAAAAATTCCATTTATAGCCCAAGCGTGATATGTATTCAGTTATTTAATGAAGTTTAATCATACCTTACTTCTAATTAAACGGTAATCTTTAATCACTTTTGGAAATTCAAATTTGAAAATTAATTTAGAATACATTGCCTTAAAACATCTTCTCCCTTTTACACCACCACAAAAAAAAAAAAAAAAAAAACAAATCACATTAACTCTACAAAATAAAAAAGGATTTTCATAAAATGACCTACTTATTTCCTTCAAGTTATGGTAATTTCTTCCATAATCCACAGGCGAATATATTATATCTAATAAGTAATGGTGTGTGCCACGCGAAAGCCTTCCACAGATATACAATACATTCACATCGATAGCAAATTACATACATAGGTGATAGGACTATGTATGCAAACATATACTGAAACGATGTATATAATGTATACTTCATACTGATATGTATGTGATATGTGATATAATGATATTTGTTAATACCTATAGATGTATATGTCTAGTTAATCATATATCCTTATCCTTATGCTTATCCTTATCCGATAAAATTAGAGTGCCTAAACGCTACAAATTTAGATAAAATGTTTAATGTAAATTTGTTGTTGTCAGTGTATAATACATTTTTATATAAAAAAGTGGTGTTGCTTTTGCATTTCATCTTTTGTTTTGTTAGATAATTCTTTAACTACATATGTATGAAACAAATTGGTTTTTGTTTATTAATTTATTTATGTATATATAATATTTATATGTGGGTGGGCGAGGAGGAGAGGAAAGGAGAGGGGAGAGAGATAGCTATATTATAGTGTAATAGAATCACTTTTTCTTCTTCTACTTCTTTTTCAGCTTCATTTTTGGTTTAACATTAACATTAATTAGTTTATTGAAAACAAATTGAGTTTAAATAACTAAAACAAAGAAATACACGACGTCATCAACGAAATCTGACGGCTATGCGATCGATAAAATAGAAACAGATATAAATTACCGCTAATTTTGTGTAAGACAACAGTTTAAAATCCTTGTCTAAATGGATTTGCTGGACCACCAGAACCGGCGCCTGAAGATGAGGGCCCGATTCGGGCCCCTCCCGCATCGGCCTGCTGCTGTTGAAATGGATTCGCCACGCGTTGCTGAGGAAGATGTCGGGTCTCCGAGGATGGCTGCTGTTGCTGATACATGCCACCCTGCTCCTGATAGCCGGGCTGGTATTGTTGCTGCTGATATTGCGTGTCTTGCTGGTAGCCGCCAATGCCACCCTGCATTTGATAGCCGCCGCCCTGTTGTGATTGATAATCGTAGCTGCTATCATCCACATTCGTTTCCTGTTCCTGCTGGTATTGTTGTCCATATTCCAGGTGATTTTTGAACTCCCCGTCCACGGGCTTTTGATCGTGCATAACATAGGTCTGATACTCCTTGTTTGGAGGATCTTGCATCAAGATATTCGCCTCATTTTCGAACGGCTTGAAGTCATAGATGTTACGCAGTTTTCTAAGCACCGGAACGTACAGGAGGTTCGCAAACGCTATCAGAAAATTCAAAGCGGTAAAGCCGATGGCCTCCACTATGCCGCCGGCTATGATGGGACCCACAGCGTACGCTATTGAGTATGAGATATCGGCTATGGCATAAATGGAGCCATACACGGACACATAACGCACATCCACCAGATAGCCCAGTGTGGGCAAGAGGGCAGTATCGATTAGGGCAATGCCGAAACAAATTACACAGATGGGAATCATCAGCATTTGGTAGGAGCTCGAGAAGGGAATGATGAAGCAGGAGAGACCCTCCAGAGCTAGGCCACCTGCAGCCATTAGCCACTGATGCTGGGGATACTTCTTGGCCATTTTCACGGTGACCACCACACCCAGTACGTGAGGGAAGAAGGCGGGCAACCACACCATACCGATCTTCCAGTTCTCGGTCGTCAAGTTGTCCTCCATCCACAGCGAAATGGTGGGCTCAAGGAAGGCCAATGCCACATTGGACATGGTGAGGGCTCCGGCACATACGGCTATATAGGGATCCATAAGCAACCGCCATATGGGTATGGTTTCCTGTTTGACTTCTCTGCTTTGCGCCAGCTGTTCTTTGACAGGCTTCATCACTAGGAGCAACATGAGGCCGTCTATGAGGCACACGAGTGCCAGTATTAGGAAGGGCACTTCCTTGCCGGCAAATTGATAGAGAGCACCGCCAAAGGGGGGTGCCACTAGGCAACCGAAGCTGATGAATGCCAACGCTATGCCCAGAGCTTGCGATCGTTCGTTCTCTTCGGTGAAGCGGTCGGCAATCATAGCTAAGCCTGAGGTATCTGCAAATGCGGAACCGGCTCCTTGTAGAGATCTGGCAAAGAACAAAACGCTGTAGCTGCTGCCACAGGCGAAGACGGCGGTCGAGAAGAACATAATTGTCAGGCCTATCATCATTGGTATGTCATAGCCGATTTTGTCAATCAATCCCCCGGAGAATGGATTTACCATCAGTTGCACAATTGCCTTGGAGGCGAACAGAACGCCTGTGGCCGAGTCCTGACCATGATGATCGTGATGGACGGGTATCACTTTACCTGTGCGGTTATCTCTTATAGGCGTCGGGGGAGTTTCATCCACCTCAAAGCTACCGATCTCGCGCAAGTAATCTGGAATAATGGGTACAATAACCATATACAACATGTTGTCCAAAAGTAAAGCTATTGATACGATGACCAAGATCAGGCGTCTTTGGTTCACCGGCTCTTGGATCTTTTCCCAGACAATCTCTTTCACCTCCTTGACCTCCAGATTGATAACGGGTATGGTAAACGAAGACATTTTGTACGGGTCAAACTAACGGTTGCGTTTAGAAATTGGAAAATTTATTTAACTAAGTTGTTAACACTAAATGCTAGCAATCGCTTTCTGCTTCGTCCTTTGTACTTCGAGTGTTATTCTCTTGGCTGCTTCTCTTTGTGGCAGTCTCTTTTCTCCGATTGCCTCTATGCAGCACGGTTTGCTTCTTTGATTATATTTGTGTGCGTGGGTGTGTCTGTGTGTGTATTTTGGGCCACTACTATCCTTTGTTGTTATTTGTTTTCACGCCACTAACAGCATCAAAGTCCATTATAACCGTTTCCGTTTCAGGGAGGGTTATTTCTAATAGTTCAGGCACATGGTTGTTTCATTGGTTCGCTGCTGTACTCCTTGTGGCAGACCGGTTTTAGCTCCTTTATTTCATGTGTTAATGGGCGTTTGGGCGGAACGATGGCTGTTGCTGGGTTTCGTTTCGTTTGTTTAGTGGCCACAACCTTTAACGACACAGAAACAAGATTTCAATTATTATTTGTATGAGACATTATTTTTCTTTCGTTTCTTTCGAGGTTTCTAAGCAAAAATTCTCATTCAGTTTATGATAGGACATATTTTTTTGATATTCTTTCATGCAACTATCTCAAGTAAAGTCTAATTAGGAGGTATTTTCGTTTTGTTTTCTCCGTTTCTTTTATGATTTTATGATTGAAATGTTGTTTCTGTGCAGCGAAAGGTGTATAGCGTTTTTATTCTTGACTTTTTCATTAGTTTTAGTTTTATTCTTTTCATTTGCATTCTATTATAAAATATTAAAATTTAAAATTTCCACATGTAGTTGTTTCAATTTGTTCTTTACAATTCTTTTTTTTAGTAATTTTCACAAATATTTTATGATTTGGTTTATTTACAAAAAACTTTTTTCCTTTCTTGTTTTGAAAACGTTGGGCATCATCATCATTTGATTATGGTTACAAAAATCTACATTTCACTGTTTTAACATACATTTCAATCATAAAACAAATAAGTTTTCTAGAAATTGTTTCGATGCTACTAATATTTTATTATATTTTTCATTATTGATTATAATAATAATTTGCGCTGTCCAACACATTGTATGAAAGTTTTCTTTTTATTACTCCTTTAGAAATACTTTTCACTTGCCCATAGAAACTGGGATGCAAATGGAATTTTCAAAAGTATTTTGTTAGTTTGCCCATGAAGATGTCATAAATATTTTCCATTTTTCTTGGTCAGCCTTAGTTTCATAGTTGATACTTTGTTAGTTTGCGTCATTTCCGGTTGTAGTTATAAACAACGGATGTTAATTTGGACAAATTGCGTATAGTGAACTCGAATGAAAACTCAAAACCTTCAGATTGGAGTGGAAAATTGGCCCATATTATCAGGAAACAAGTTTTTTTTTACTAGTACTGCATTTGTTGCTAACCATACCTTGGAGGCGATGAAACAGATTTGAGCAATAAAGATTTTTTGAAAAAAAAAAATATTTTTGGACACATTGGTACGCAGTCAAAAATATGAGGCATTGACTTATCTAAATTGCCGTAAGTACTTTTATTTTGTAAAAAGCTTTAGAACACAACCCCTATTACCAGAGTCAATAACAGAATCACATACATGGAAAAAAATATTATATAAAATTAACTATGACTTGAATGTATTATAATTATTTGAAACTCGTTTTATTCTACAAAATAATATCAATATTGGATGTAAATAAACGTATCAGTTATATCAAATATCTGTGGCCTCAAGCCGTAACAGCATAACTCGAGTTAGGACGCAATTGAATTATTATCACCATCGTATTCAGCGTATCTAAATTTATTTGCTCTAAATTTTTCATGTTTGTATCTCTTCTAGGAAGGGAATTAATCCTAAAAAACCTAATAGCTTAAGTTATTTTTCTAAATGACTGTTTTGGCATAACTGCCTAAGTCAATTTAGGATTACAACATTATTTTTTCATCATTGCCTAAATCAACTTAAGTCGTCAATCCAAAAAAATAAAGAATCAATTTTATTTTCCTAACTTGAGTTAAGCTCTTATTCCGAATTACAATTTCGTTTTTGATAAACATAAATTGAGTTAAGGTCTTTCTCCAAAGTTGAAGTTTTTTATTTAATCTGGAATAATAGCCTAACTCAACTTGAACTTTTTGACTTTCTTTCGTTCAACAATTCATAAGAGCCTAAGTGTATTTTTCGATAATATCTTTTGACAGCGAGAATAAACAACTATTTTTTGTTAACAACTAAGTAAAGAAATTCGTTTCCTTGGAATCTGTAGCAAAGTTTTACAAAAAACACCTTCTCCTGATTTTCAGTGAAGATTCAAAACTTTAAACTCCTGTACTGAAAATATTGAAAAACAGACTTAGGCTGTTATGGGTTGTGACCACAGATATATCCCAAATTTAGCCACCTGACGTACAGATGGTGCCAGTAATTTGAAAAAAATTATTTTGGTGAAAAGTGGCAACCTTTTTAAACATATGTTTTGAGTTTCAAGGCGCCACGTTGTTTAGTATTTTTTAATTTGAGCTATCAAAAGTAAACGATATCAGTGAATTTGTAAACATGAAAAAAATTGGTCGCCGTTATGTAATTCAATATTTCCATTTGAAAGGTCTCAGTCTAATCCATATTAAAGTCGAGCTAGATTATACTCTGGGTGAGTCTGCTCCTTCGTTTATGATTGTAAAATATTGGATAGCAGAGTTTAAACGAGGCCGTACGTACTGCCAATACGAACACCGTAGTGGTCGACCAATACAGGTGTCCGCGCTAGACACGGCAATGGAAATCCACAAAACGGTTTGGATGATTATCGGCTGAAGGTGCGTGAGCTAGCTGATATGATAGGCATTTGAAAAAGTGTTGTACATCATGTATTGACCGAAGATTTGAAGATGAGAAAGCTGTGCGCCAGAAGGGTGCCGCGCTTGCTTTTAACAGAGCAAAAACAGCATCGTGAAGATGTTTCAGTAGAGTGTTTGGCTATGTTTCACAGCAATAAAGCCGAATTTTTGCGTCGATTTATAAATATGGATGAGACGTGGATCTACCACATCTCACCTGAGACAAGGGACAGTCAAAGTAGTTGACTGGAGTGGGAGAATCGTGTCCAAAGAAGGTGGAGACGGTTCTATCTGCAGGCAAGGTCATGACGTCGGTTTTTTGGGATGCGCATAGGATTATTTCTACTGATTATCTTCGGAAAGGAAAAATTATCAACGGCGAACATTATGCTAATTTATTGCAACGTTTAGGTAATGAAATTATGAAAATTAACCGCATTTGGCGAAAAAGAAGGTGTTATTTCATCAAGACAATGCTCCAGTTCACCCATCCGCTAATGCGATGTCCAAAATTAATGAACTAAAGTTCGAATTGTTTCATCCTGTGGCTTATTCGGGAGATTTAGCTCCCTCGGGCTAGTTTCTACTTTCAAACTTAAAAAAATGGCTCGGTGATAAAAGATTTGCCAACAATGAAGAGGTGGAATCTGCGGTTGATGGTTATTTTGAGGAGTTTGACTGTCATTATTATAAACAGGCTATAGAGGCTATTAAATATCGCTGGAAAAAGTGCATCGAACTAAAAGCAGATTGTATTGAAAAATAAAAAAAAGTGTTGCCAACCATCCTCTTAGAAGAAAACTGTTAAAAAGCTCAGTCACAATAGCTGTTATGCCAGTCGAAATCATTATCAAAATTTCATTTTGGCTCAGTATGGGCGTATTTCCTTATATAAATTGCAATTAAAACAGAATTTTTTATCTATTATGCTCCACACATGGAAAAGATGAAAAGCGTCTCCGTCATCTACTTCCCTTTTCCAATTCATCACTGCAATTTTTTACAGCGATCCAGAAATTTAATTATTTTAACTAAGTTTTGAGATGATGATGCTTATTTCTGTAGAAATATTGTGGTTTCATAGAGATCACTGTGGAATAGTTTTCATGCTGGAATATGTCTCAATCATTGAAATCGCTACGGTTTGATGTCGTTATACAGCTTCATTAACGGAGACAGGTTCATAAATTTTACGAAGAATTTTTCTTTCTTGGTATCTACCAAGAGCAGATTTATCCATTATCATTGCAGGACAGAATTCTCCGCTCTGCCTTGAGATGTCTTGTTAGTTAGTATCTGATACAGATGGTCATTGGTTGTCTTGTTCAGTTCACAATAGTAATTGTTTATTTCAGAGCAGATAAAATCATCCACTATTCTAAAATTATTGTTGTCGACAATGCGTTCCAAAAGAGCTTTTTGTTTGACGGAATAAATGATTTTATTTTACTCCCACAACGCATGAGAAGGCTGCAATAGCATCCCAAAGTATTCAGCCATATGCAATATCTTTCCATGTAATATTTATTTTTTGTATTTTGTGATTTATTTAATATTGGCCAAGAGGTTTTAAATTACAAGATTGTTAAATAAACGAGAAAAGAATATTTCATTTGCGCCAGTATCATTTAGAAAAGACGTCTCAACTTCACATGAATACTAACTTCAGTTATGTATTTTATACAATTGTTGCCGAATCGGCATGTTTGAGATAGCTCTATAATACGTTGCCATTCTATCATTCTTTTTTAATACATGTTATGGGTTACAATTATCGGGTATGCATTCTTTTAACTTCGTCATGTTTATCGCTACCGGTCTTAAATAGATCCGCAGTTAGACCACCTTCACGTCGAGCTTTGATAGTCTTTATTCGTTTTATTGGTGATACGGATTTCCATCGGTATCCCTAGATGAGGAGAGGCTTCACCATAGCCTTTACCTTTTTCTTGTTTTTCTCGTTCGCATTAATACTAAATTCAGTCATGTATTTTAAATAATTGTTGTCGAATCGGCATGTTTGAGGTAGCTCTATAATACGCTGCCAACCTATCATTATTTTTAAATACATGTTATGGATTACAATTATCGGGTATGCATTCTTTTAATTTCGTCATGTTGATCAGTTGAAAAATACCCTTTATCAACTTATCGCTACCGGTCTTAAATAGTTCCGCAGTTAGACCACCAACACGTCGAGTTTTGATAGTCTTTAGTCGTTTTATTGGTGATACGGATTTCCACCGGTATCCCCAGATGAGGAGAGGCTTCACCATAGCTTTTACCTTCTTCTTGTTTTTCTCATTCGCATGAATATTAAATTCAGTCATGTATTTTAAATAATTGTTGTCGAATCGGCATGTTTGAGGCAGCTCTATAATACGCTGCCATCCTATTATTCTTTTTAAATACATGTTATGGATTACAATTATCGGGTAAGCATTCTTTTAATTTCGTCGTGTTGATCAGTTGAAAAATACTCTTTATCAACTTATAGCTACCGGTCTTAAATAGTTCCCCAGGTAGACCACCAACACGTCGAGTTTTGATAGTCTTTAGTCATTTTATTGGTGATACGGATTTCCATCGATATCCCCAGATGAGGAAAGGCTTCCCTATAGCTTTTACCTTCTTCTTGTTTCTCTCGTTCGCATGAATATTAAATTCAGTCATGTATTTTAAATAATTGTTGCCGAGTCGTCATGTTTGAGGCGGCTCTATAATATGCTGCCATCCTGTCATTCCTTTTAAATAAATGTGATCGATTACAATTATCGAGTATGCATTCTTTTAATTTCGCCATGTTGATCAGTTGAAAAATACTCTTTATCAACTTATCGCTGCCGGTCTTAAATGGTTCTGCAATTAGACCACCAAAACGGCAAGTTTTGATAGTCTTTAGTCGTTTTATTGGTGATACGGATTTCCATCGGTATCCCTAGATGAGGGGAGGCTTAACCATAGCATTTACCTTTTTCTTGTTAGTAGAACTTTCAGCATTCCCCTCTATTCATGCAGCTTTTTATGTCCTCATTTCCTCAATTCTCTCTCGTAAAGTTTTTCCTCACAGCTGCTCTACAATATGTGCAACGTTTTATGTATCCAACGTGTTACTACGAGAGCAAAATTCTCCGTAAAATTTATGGACCTATCAGCATAGTAGCTTCATTCAAGCGTATCAAAATATACTAATTCCGTTGGCTGGATTGTGAAGAGGGATGAAAATATTCCAACACAAAAATCATTGACGGTAAGCTCGGTGGACGGAAGAGAAGAGGGCAATCAGAACTCCTTTTGCGTGAACATGTTTGTGGATTTGTGTAAAAAACGTGATGTGATGAATTGTAAACGGAAAGCAGAAGATCCTGCAACCCCGGTCGCCATCCACGTAAATAAGTGAGTTCATATTGTCAATCTGAAGGCATCTAATAAACATCTGTCGATTGTACAAAGAACAATCATGCTAACACTGTCTAGGATCGCTTTGTCAGAAATTGCAACTGAAGGGTTTATAAATTTTTATCAGTACATCTTCAACAACAAAATAATACAATTAAATGTGATGGGACTGGAAAACATTCTGATTCGGAATATTTTACTAATGTTTGCTTGAAATGCTTTTAGAAATATCAATTTTATAACATTTATGTGGTTGATAAAATTAAATGTTCAATCTTTATCGCAATTAAGATGTACTTTGCAACGGTTCTATGTCCGAAGTAGTAAGATTAAATTAAATATTCGCCATATTTATGTTTGTATGTTATTAGAAATTTTATAATGTGGCTCGTTGGAGTTTCTTTAACAATTTGGTGAGGTTATAAAGCTTCACAGCTTAAATGAACAATATCTTGTATTCAATAGAAGTCTTAGACTTTAAAATAATACCAAACTTTTAGAAAAGCGGCATCTCTGCCATACGAGCAGTCGCCACAATTGCAGCTTTGCTTGCAAAAAATACTGTTGAAAGATGAAAAGCATCTTTATGCCTTCTAGCGCTGTTGAAAAACCATTTTCTACTAGATATTTCTGCAATCGTTTCCTGTTTTTGATGCCTTTATATATCGATTTCCATCAAAATCCCCACCATCTAGGACCTCCTTCAGAAATATGTATTTAAGGATTTCTCATGACTTAACATCGCGATGAAATATTAATTTTTGACTTTGATTATGATAGTTAGACTCACTATTGTAATATTTTTATCGCCAAAGTCAAGAAAACTGACTGAATTCCTCATTTTTAATAATCAGAATTTTACAAACTGAACGAAGTCGCCAGAATTTTGAACATTGTAAACCATATATAGGCCAAAGTCTTCCATAGAAAGATTTGTATTTCTTTTATTTGTAAGTATTAAAAATATTATTGCAAGATATCACAATATTAGCCACTATGTTGACATAATTTGCTATGATATTTGTAAATATGACTATGTTTGAGGATCACTTCAAGTCTTCCTGTCACATGAAGGGGACATGAATTCCCAGTAGCAATTTTGTAAAATACTTTTATGAAAAAAATTTGAGTTGGCATTTATTTTTGCTTAGGTGTCATATAAACCCTGTTTTAAAAGTTGTTACTTTGCTCGGAAAAGCAAATTAGTTATTTATCGATTCCGATTGAAAATTTCTTGCTTATCGAATTTTGTTCAAATATTGACATGACATATAATACTCCGAGCTTCCCTAACACAGCAATTATAAACAGATATTCTTTACTTTTCCAATAGATGGCTCTACTAATCTATATCTCGAGTTGTATGAGTGCGATAGCACTGCATTAGATGGCATTACAAAGATACGATTCAGATCAATATTATTTGAGCTCTCATTGAGAGTGGACACCAGTGAAGAGAAATTACGTCATATTTTACAATTTTTCTTCAATAAAAACAAGAATGCAAGTCAGGTGGTTAGAAATACGAATGGTGTTTATGGTCTAGAATCAGCGAATCCTTTAAAATAATTTTGATGTCAAAGCTGCGCCACGCCAATCGTCAACATGTCAATAAAATAGTAGCAGTCAAGTCTGATGGTCATGCCAGCACTATTCCGATTGCCCAGGAACTAAACTTTGCACAAAGAGAAAACGTTTAAAACCACTTGAATAAGGCTGGACATAAAACAAAAAATTCAGCTCATACGAGTCAACTTAAGACAAAACTTATGGGCCGAATTTTCATCTGCGAATCCCTACTGAATCGCAACAAAATTGTCCCATTTCTGAAGCGGATAATTACTGGCAATGAAAGTGGGTTGGCCATTCGCAACAACATCAAAGGAAAACGGTCGTGATCGAATCGCGGTGACCCGCCGCAAATGGTGGTTGACGTTTTTCAAGACAATCTGACCTGAGGGTTGATCGGCTGCGTGACTGTTCGGGTCATGCTGATGCCATAATTTCGTTCAGCTTGATAGGCGGCAGCTGTTTGCTAGTGTACAGGCGACCAGTCGCTGGACCGCAAGGGGTTGAAACTGAGAGTAGGCTAGCTATAGGGTTTGTCCAAAGGCTTTGTCTGATATCGGGGATGATATTGATACATACGGGCAGGTCTCGGGTTCGTGCCCTTTCACCTGTATCTTTTTTTATCTCTTGGGGGTTACGGACAGGCATGGGTTTTTCTTATGTCTATTTTTCATGGTTGCCGTTCACCGTCGCCGAACGGAAGAGGTTGGGAGTTTGCCCGTCTCCCACCGATGAGAATACTGCATCTTTGCAATGTAGTATTGACCGTTCCACCTACCTAGGGTCTCCGCAAATGCTAGTATGTAAAAATGTTCAGTCTGTCTCTGTACTGCAGTGTGACCAATCCCTTGAAGTATATAAATCACAAGTTGGTATTAGCTTTGCTTTTGCTTTGCTCACGCAGCTCTAACCAGTGAGTTTGGTCGGTAGCGTGGGGATCAGGAGGCCTTGGGACTGAGTTCCCACCTGATCATTTGGTGTTGGACCCCTAGTGGGAGCATCACGCGGGTTGTGGTTGATACCAAAATCGCTGGTAGAAACTTTGTGCTCGAATGTGGGGTTGCATTGCAACAGGGTGCTACAAACCCATAAAGAAGCAGAGGTGGTTAGATAGGCCCTACCTCCGCCAATGGGGATTATGTTCCATGCTAGCATAATCAAGTTGGTATCTCCTGGCTGGAAGAAAGGGCTGACAATTGCAGTAGTACCAAAATTCTCAGCCCCTTTTCCTACGTAGTCCAAGTTTTGCTTGGCTATCCCAGGGGGACGTCGGCAATCTCATTGTAATATGCCCAGTGTGTCGCACACTGTAAGTAAGGCCTTCACGGCGAAACTCAAGTAAAACTCCCGTGGACTTCTGCCTATCAACAGTTCGATCCTCTGAAAAAGCGATCGACCAGAAGAGGCAAACTTTGGCCAATATTATATCGGGACAACGCCAGCTCGTACACACATTGATACTCACTCGCCAGAAGCTCCAGAAGCTTGGTTGGATAGTTCTTATGCATCCACTTTATAATCAGGAATTGGCACTAAGTGATTAATACCTGTTGCTGTCTATGGCGAATGAGTTTTCTCATGAAAATTCGCCTCAAAAAAACTTGTGAAAATCGTTTGTCCCAATTTTTTGCCAACGAGAACGTGGATTTATACGAGAGAGGGCACAAGAATTACCTTCAAAATGGCAACAATTTTCGTACAAAACTCTGCATATTTAATCTAAGCCTTTTAGATTGTAATAAAATTCAGCACTACAAAAAAAAACTTCTCATTTGATTGATTTTCTGAACAGAATGACACTGTGCAATAGTACACATTTCCAATAAGATATACTTTTTAAATTCACTGCATAAAATGGAAGAATAACCATCGAGCTGGTCCATTTTTTAACTAAAACATAAATTTAAAAAAAATTTTGGTATAATTAAAAATATTTTACATTTTAATTAAAATGATCGTGGAAATATAAAAATAAACCATCTTAACTAAAATATTTCACAATTATATTTAAATTCGTTATTTTGTTTAAGAATCCCGAAATGCTTCAGTGTGGTACTACTTTGAAGGATTCGCCTTTCATTTGGCACATTATCTTTGGACTCTACGTGGAATAAAACATATGATAAAGACTTGAATCAGGAAACACGTAGTCTATTCAAGAATTCTTCAAATATAATGTATTCTTTGAATTGGCAATCACTCTTAATGTTTTTGGCTTTAAGTACTAATGTCTGTATCTTTAATATTCAACTGCCTGTCATAACCTCTCTCCCACCAAATCCATTGTAGATATTAATATATTATTTTTCCAACTGTATACTGATGCTAATATCCCTCTGTAAGTTTTGTTTTCATAACATTTATGTTGTATAATCCGTTGCTAAGACCCTTCTTTGTTGAATTTCAACACCTGGAAATCTTCCCAAGTTTCCACAACCAATTATTGCTCACAACATAAAACACAAAGTTTTTGAGTGGGAGATTAAAATAACAAAGCAAAACGATAGAACTGTATTTGTGAAATTTCGCTCCTTTGGGGGTTTCCTGCAAAAATAAATATCGACTGAACGGAAAGGGGCTTAAAACTTTTCCGCTGCCATTTTTCATCACACTATTGTGTGATCGCCCTGCTGAGGGCGATTCTTATGCTTTTCACAGAAATGTTATGCAAAAGGAGTGAAATTACTTTGTGTTAATTAGAATTAAAAAAAAAAAAAAAAAATTCGATGAACATGTGTACGAGTATACTGAAATGCCTAACTACGTCTTATAAACTTTAAACTTTAAACGTATACCAAATATATTTGCCGACACGTTCCACCACTTGACTTTATTTATGAAAAAGTGGGACTTAAGACTGGGGATTGCAAATTGAAAGATATCTTTAAACAGGTCACTCGTATGAGGTAGCAAACCCAATTTGGTTCAAATACTTTAAAGACAGTGGATAACAAAAACATGCTGTTTTCTTTAGATTTTGCTCACTGGAATGGACAACAAGTCATCAGTGTGATTTATACTGTCCTTTAATTATTCATTTATTCATTTTTTAATTTATTCATTCATTTATTCACTTATTCGTTTATTCATTTACTCATTTATTCATTTATTCATTGATTCATTTATTAGGTGCGCAACTATGTTCTCGCTGTTTGTTTTATATAAACATAACTTTCTTATGAAAACATGTTTACAAAAGATTCATTGAAAGTACTGCCCATCGCTAGCTACTACTTTTTTTCATTTTTCTGGTAATGCTCGAATTCATCACGGTAAAACTGTTCATATTTTGAGGCTATCCACGAAGCCATTCCTTGGTGTCGTCATATAAATGGAACTGTTGGTGAGCCAGACTGTGTGCCATCGAACAGAACAAGTGATAGTTGGACGGCGCAATATCTGAAGAATAAGGAGAATGTGGTAAGACTTCCCATTTCAGCGTTTCCAGGTAGTTTTTAACGGGCTTGGCCACGTGAGGCCGGGCGTTGTCATACTGAAATATTACTTTTTCGTGCCTCTCCGCGTATTGTGGGCGTTTCTTGCACAGAAATCGGCTCAATCGCATTAATTGAAGTCGATACCGATCCCCAGTGATGGTTTCGCTTGGCTTCAACAGCTCGTAATAAATAACACCGACCTGGTCTCACCAAATACAGAGCATAACTTTCCCAGCGTGAATATTTGGCCGAAGCGACGCACAGTGAGATTCTAAGTGCAAAAAGTCTATTTTTCGACTGTAAAATATTAAAAATGTAATGATGCAATTTTGTACGAAATTGTTTAGTTAAGAGAAATTCATCATTGCTTTTTTGAAAAAAATAATTTTTTATCGCAAAATAATTACTTAAATATGCTTGGGAGAAGTAAAGTGCAAAACGACTACGATTTTAATGCAACTTGAGGGCCTGTATATGCATATTTGTTGTTCGTTTAGCTATTTTATGTCATGATGTTCTAAAAATATGGTATTTTGTGATTCTTTAAGAAAAAAAGACAACTGGATAGCATAAATAGTTTCGAAACTATTTAAATTTAAAAAAAAGCCCTAGAAATTTCAGTGTTCTAAGTTTTCCTTGGATGAAAAAAAGGTTAGCTCCGGCGACCTCCATGCTCTGACTGCCATAAAATGAAGGATGTTAGTATATTATTGCGATTTATAGAAAAAAATCCTTATAATATTTTATACTGCTGAACAAAGTTATAAATTTTATGAAAAAAGTCACAAGAAATTACACTACAAATTGCCTCCAACGACGGCAACACCTCAAGACGTTTTTTTTTCCAATCCGTCACTTGTAGCTGACATAACTGAAGTTGAAGAGGAATTAATTGATAGGTTTCGCATAATATTACAAATAATCACATGTGGCCGAAATATTAATTCTTCGAAGTTTAAAAATTACACGCGGGATACGGCGAAACTTTATATCAAAAAATACAGCTGGTATTATATGCCAGTTACTGTGCACAAAATATTAATGCATGGAAAAGAAATTATCGATGCAGCTACTCTTCCTATTGGTATGCTATCCGAAGAGGCAGAAGAAGCGCGCAACAAGGATTATAGAAAATATAGACTGATGTTTTCAAGAAAATGCAATAGAATGGCAACTAACTCTGATGTTTTCAACCGTCCCTTGGTGTCATCAGATCCTTTTCTTAGTGAAATAAGGCGTCAACCTCGTAAACAACATTTGGAATTAGATGATATTGTAAAAGAAATGATAGATGAATAAGTAAATAAGTTTCCTTACACATGTAACTAATTATTTTATTTTAGGCAATCCTACTAAATATTTTTACAGAAAATAAGTCAGGCGGGTAGTGGGTGAAATGGTTATTTTTTCTGAGTAATATAGGCGATGGGCGTGGCCGGTTTGGATGAAATTTTCCACAATTTTTGTTTCCGTAGTACAGATGATCCATGCCAAGTTACAAGAATTTCTACCTAACAGAAAAAAATGTATACGAAAATTTCATTTTTAGTTGTATGGGCGGTGGCCGATGGGCGTGGTCGATTTGGATGAAATTTTATATTTTTGCTACTCTACGTCATAAAACGCTCTATGCCGAATTTCAAGACTCTACGACAACTCCTTATATGTATTGCACAAAAATGTATGAAGCAATCCCACTGTGCGACGGCCAGCCCCCATGATTTTATTTTTTTTCGTTCGCTGTAATGAATCCATTTTTCATCACCCGTAATAATACGATGAAGAAAACTCTTCCTTTTTTGTCGCTGAAGCAGTTGTTCACAGGCGAAAAAACGACATTTAACATCCCTTGGCTTCATCAACTCATAAGGAACCCAAATTTCTTGCTTTTGAATCATTCCCAACGCATGCAATCGCTTGAAAATGGCTTGGCAGGTAGCTTCTAATTTTGAAGCAAACTCTACCTGTATTTGGCACGGATCCCCATCGAGCAATGTCGTCAGTTCAGTGTCTTTGAAGGTTTTTCGTCTTCTTTCACGCGAACGGTCGTCAACATCAAAATCACCGTCTTTAAAGCGACTGAACTAATCTCTACACGTTGTTTTACTTAAAGCAGCATCTACGTAAACGTAGATGAAGCTCTCGATGAGCTTCACCCGCTGTTTTCTTCGATTGAAAGAAGAAAATCAATACTTCCCGCATATAACGATTATTTGGTACAAAATCATGCATATTTACACAAAAAAATGAATATGACGTGAAAAGAAAATCACTATTGTGTCAAGGCGGTATGTTTACCTAAGCTTGTGCCTAAGCTTGGCTCATTACGTTTAGGTTATGTCAGTATCGACTGGCACTTACAGCTGATGTTATCTATTGGTAAACAGCGGGAACTTACTTTTAGCACCTAATATTTATTTATTCATTCATTCATTCATTTATTCATTAATTTTAAATGTTAGTATTGTTGCACGTTTTTGCTCACCACTGTAAATTGAGTATAAGTATATCGAAAGTTGAAAGTAAAACATGTCGAAATAATAATTCACTCACGTGTAGCACGTTTGGGGTCGAGTGTTCGATATGAACGTCACATTAAACAGGCGTTGCTGCTACCCCCAAAATGAATGACATGCAAGTGTATTTTGCTCCCCTTCATTGTACTCGTATTCCTTACACACCCACCTATTGTGCACACAGACGACCGACCGACCTATCGACCACTCAGCCTTCTTGGTCATGAAAATTTAATGACACAATATTGTTGCTGCCGGTGCTCAAGAGAAGTGGTTCGAAAAAAAATTCTAAGTAATGAAAAAAAAACTTCAGCTTAACGATGGCTCTTTGCTATTCTATAGAAAAATGCCCTTTCTTACAAGTACATTTGTAAAGGTTGCCTCCTCCCTCTGCCGTTGCGTGCAAATCTAGTGTTTTTTTTTTACCTTTTCCCTCTCACTTTTTCTATCGTCCTGCGCTACCTTAACCTCAAAAAATAAAATATTATTTGTGAGTTGGTTGAAGCAGAAATAGTAATTATAATTATAGCTCGGCTTGGGGGGAAATTATTTCCGTAATGACGTAGTTACCACTATCGGATTAAATGAAAGTGTATTGGTAAATTTCATATTTGTGTTGTGGTTCATCACTATTGTTAACGTGGACGTGTAAACTTGAGAGTGATTGCTGGGAGCAGATAATAGTTGTAGTGGCTTCACGTGTTGCCCATTGAATCTGGGTGCAATACATAACTGACAAAGGGTAAACGCTTAATTGATCACGGGTAACAGGGTTGACATTAGAGAAGGATACTCTTCGATGACTAAAGTATAATCCTGGTATATGGAATGCAAGCAGTTTTTAAACAATTTAATTTCTTTTATTGCATTTGATTAGCTGATATTTTTTTTAAATAGCGGTATTGATTAATGTATGATTTAGTCTATTCCTTTCGGCGCTGTAGATATGGCTTTCGATAGGGATTTGAGGGACGACAATTTCTAAGAAAGCTATAGGTTTTCAGCGCGTCCCTGATTTTTGGGCATTTTCATAAAAAAATTATATTATAGATCATGAATACAGTCTGTCACTTTTGCTCAAAAGTTTATTAAGTATTACTGTTACTGTTAAAATATTAAAATTTTTCATACGCGACTAGTTTTAGTGCGGAGAATCGCTTTATGGTAACATAAAAAGCAGTCTGCCGCGGTGGACGCGTGAGCTAAGGAACCCTGTTGAAGTGTAATCTAACCAGTAATCGATTCCTTTCGAAACATATGTTTTCCAAAATCTACTAAATAACCACAAATTAGACATTTGGTTGAAAAAGCTCGTATGGTGCTAAGATTAAATTCTTTCCGACTCATTATAGAAACATAAATATATTTGTAGATCGGAAGTGGAGGGAGGGTGTAACCGCCAAAATAAAGAAATATTTTCTCCGATCGAGGATTGATGAATGCTATGTTTCATCACAAAATTTCAACGCAAATTTGGACATGATCTCGAACTGCAGTCCAAAGTGTCTTGGACGACATACTGAAGCTTTCCAAGACATGTTACTTTTTCATGCACAGAATATCGAGTTATGTCGTTCTTCTACCGACAATTTCTAAGAACGCTATAGATTTTAAGCACGTCTCTGATTTTTGGGCACATTATTAATAAATTATAGTATAAATCATGAATATAGTTTGCCGCTTTTACTCAAAAATTTATTAAATGTTATTTCATCGATGTTGCGGTGTTCAAAATATTAATATTTTTCAAACGCGACGAGTTTTAGTGCGGAGTATCGCCTTATGGTAACATAAAAAGCGGACTGCCGCGGTAGACACGTGAGCTAAGAGACACTGTTGAAGTGTAATCTAATCAGCAATCGATTCCTTCTGGACCATATGTTTTCCAAAACTACTAAATAACCACAAACTAGACATTTGATTAAGAAAGCTCTTATGGAGCTAAGATTACATTCTCCCCGACTCTTTATAGAAACATTAATATATTTGTAGATCGGAAGTGGAGCATCTAGTAGCAAAAATAAAGACATATTTTCTCCGATCGAGGATTGATGAATGCTATGTTTCATCACAAAATTTCAGCGCAAAATTGAACATTATCTCAGACTGCAGTTCGCAGTGTCTTGGACGACATACTGAAGCTTTCCAAGACAAGTGGGCGTGACAACAACGTTACCTTTTCATGCACAGAATATCGGGATAACTCGTTTTTCTACCGAAAACTCTACTTAGATTTTGTTTTTCAGTATCCACGTCCTAAACTAGAGCAGTAACTTGCAAATACCTATATATAGATATTGGTGCTTTTTCTCTTCGTGTCTTAAGTCTTCTCATCTGCAACGTACTGATTTTACCTGCTGTTCTAGGAAAGTTTTGAATTTTTCTTAGTAATTTTCAACAATCATGTCCGCTTTTCAAAGCGGTCCTTTAAAAAATATACATACAGATTGATATAGTTGTTTGCTTTTTTTGTAAACTACTTAGATTTACTCCTTGTATTGCCACGAATTTTCGCACTAGACCATTCTTCCAGTGTCTAAAATTTCGCCAGTATATATATATTGCTTTTAAAATAATAATAATTCAAATAAATAGTAATATATCGTATAAAAATCCTAAAAAAGATGCACTAGTGCTGATTTCAGTACATTTATAGGCAAATTTCATCCTATTGGACAGATTTTGCCCTGTTTAGGAAGGCATATTCTTAAAATATTTATATTCTGCATATTCTTGAATGAACTTTTATAGCTTTCCGATGATGAAGAATATATATATTTTTTCAGATCTAAGATGAACATTTTCAGTTGTTACAAATTAATTAATTCGTTGGTTCACCATACATCACTTCTTACGGCGTAGAGTTCCTTCAAACACTATCATAACTTCCTCCCATCCCTTCTCTAAACTGTTTGCTATTGTTTACTTGTGTTCTCGTTCTAGCCGTGAGTGGTTATGGCGTTTTAAAAAAAAGTTTTAAAAAGTGAAAAAAATTAGCGAAAAAGAGCATTTTCCGAAAAGGAAAAACGGCTGCTGAAGCCAGCCGAAAAGTCTATTTACGAAAAAAACCGACTAAAAGAAAAAACTTGCCAGAAATGGTTTGAAAGATTTTCTACGGGCGACTTCTCCTTAACGGAGGCTCTCAGATCAGGACGTCCAAAAGAAATTCTTTCCGCGGAGGTGACAACAGTTGGGTTTCCGAGCAACAGTTTCCCCGAGTAACAGTTATGGAAATAACTGAAATAATCAAAAAATCAGCCTCAACCGTTTACGGGGTCATTAAAAAGCCCGGATTTGTGAGCAACCTCGATGTGTGGGTACTCCACTATCTCACCGAGACCAACCGTCTGAAGGATAAGAAATAACAAATAACAAGTTCTGACGAACCTTATCACAGGGGATAAAAAATGGAGTGGAGAAAGATCATGGGGGAAACTAAATCCACCTCTAAAGCGGGCCTTCACCCCTGGAGGGTAATGTTGTCGATTTGGTGGGATGTCAAAGGAGTAGTCTTTTTTGAGCTTCTCCCAACATATCAAACGATTAATGCGGACTACTATATTGCACAATTAAATTAATTGAAGGCGGCATTGGCAGTAAAACGGCCGAGACTCATAAATCGGGGAGATGTCATCGTACATGATGACAACGCCCGCCCTCACACTGCCTTGCGTACTCGTCAGAAACTGCCAGAGCTTGGGTGGGAAGTTTTACCTCACTCACCGTATTCTCCAGAACTTGCCCCGTTCGACTATCACCTATTTTGCAGTCTGAGTAACCACTTGAAGGATTTGAATTTCCATAATGACGAGGAACTGAAACATCAAATGGAACGCTTTTGTTCAGAAATACTGCATGAGTTTTATGAGAGAGGAATTAAAAAGCTGCCAGCGAGGTGGAAAGAAGTTATTAAAAAAGGGGAGATTATATTATAGATTAAAATAATTATTTCTTGTATATAAATTTGTAAATAAATTTCTTTTAAAAATCGAATGAACCTTCTGAACAGCCCGATATTTAACTTAGCGCATTTGGTATAAAATCACTAAGTATAAAATGTGACTACAAAATAAGCAATACTTTCCAATTGAATGCCTCATTTCCGAGATTCAGTCGATTTTAGATTTTGCATTTTTTTCAATTTATCTAAAAAAGAAAAACTTGTTGTAAACCTCCACAGCAAGTCGAAAATTGTGCTATATTGGCGATATAACTATCTAATGCATATGTAAATACGAGTATTTGTTTTTAAGCGACTTTTTTATTTTGGCGATTTTGGAATATTTTTTGCATTATGTGAAAGCCACCAGTAGAGCAATACTGAGATTTGGGTATGGCATCCTTTTCCTTGTAAAGAGAATGAATAAAAATATTTATTTAAAAAAAAATTCTCTCAGTTCTTAAGAAGTTCTTAAGATATTCAAAGCATCTGATGTACTCGTTAATAATTGATTTAGTGCGTATTATTCATAAAAACGCTGCAATTTCGTATATTTCATTCAATCACAACATTTTTCTTCAGTAAGTACTAGAAACATTTTCAGTAATATTTATTTTACTCCACTTTAAGAGTTTGATTTCTAATACTCACAAAAAGTTATTCTCCAACATTTGCAATTAAATAATATAAAATTTATGATTCTCTTTTCATGTGCTGTTGATAAAACTACATGACGTCCTCTCCCGTGAACAGGTAAGGTAAGTAATCATTTCTCATAGCTCTGTTTTGCAGCTCTCTGCCTTTTCGAAATTATATACAACGTGCTATAAACATCCATCATAGCACTGTCGAGTTTTCATCTTTGACGCTTTTGTATTTTGTATAATATCTAGCGTGATGTACTGATTTCCAGCGAACAAAACCCAGCAGGAGTGCACACAGGTCACTCTCGGGAAAAAGTCATAGTGCCTGGTTGTTTACGGAAGAACGTTATTAACATAAAAAAGGATAAATGTTTTCCAGTTATCTTGGCTAGCTAAAGTTTATTTATGATGAGTTATTGTGAAGGACTGGAAACAGTGAACTAGTACAATAAACATTTATTTAATGCTTTGTTCTTCTGGCGATAGTATAAATGTAGAGCAATTTTTGTAGTTTTGAAAAATTATACAGTATGGAGGGAAATTGTAATCAGCCAGAGAATAGACTATAATTTTTAGAATTTATAGCATCCTAAAAGTATACACACTCCAATAGAAGAGAAAATGAAAATGTAAAGTTTTGCTTGGGAATAATATTTGATTTTTGTTGCTTAATGGAAACTAAGTTTTCGGATGGCGCACGATAATTTTTCAAAGATGAAGTTCTTTATGTTGAGAGGGTTTTAGAAGAAAATTGCAAAGATTACATAAAACGACAAAATACGATTTTGTGGTATTTACCAAAAGTTTAAATACTGTGTTACTGGATCTTAATGTACAGTTTCCGCTACTGTTGGCAGAAATTTTTGGCTACTTCGTTTAATTAAGATATACGATGTTGAACGCTTTTAAGCCTAATTGCGGCATTTTATAACAAACCAGAAACGCCAGGAACAAAATCATGAGAACACCACATACTAGTTAATTTAGAGCTTGAGCTTTGCTGGCACTGTCGTCAGTGCTGGCTCCTTTATTAGTAAGCAGTGTTGATATTTTAAGCATCCATTTGGTGAGTAAGAGCGCTATTTATTAGCCTCCTGTTATCCAAACTCAGATACCAAATAGATTTTCTGGATTTTTATTGTACTATAGATAGATTCATGCTCCTATCTTCACAGTAATTTTACCTTTATTAATAGAAATTCTAAAGTGCAAAATAAGTTCCGCAAGTTCTTACCGAATATATGCATGAACTTACCTGAAAAGGAAAAAAATTTTTTGTAAATTAATGACAACATATAGTTTAAATAATTTGTAAAGGCTTAATAAAACATCTGAACATATGTAGGGATCATATAATTTTTTTTAATTGTAATTTAGATCTTAGGCAATGTGACTAGATATACATTATTGAGTGATGTTACTGCTGTCTTCGGAAGCATTGAACCAAAGAAAAGTTTTCGGTGTAGGGAAGCAAAATTATATTATAGAATATGATTTATATTACTATCGCAATGCGATGATCAAAATTGCATTTTTTTTGTGACTAAAAACCGTTTTTTTTTTGTTTTACAAACTTATTTACATTTTAGCGGTTTTTCATTCGGCGACCTTTTAAATATGCCTTTTGACACCATTTGATAGCTACCACTTCTAAGGAATCCGTTAGAAGCTCGAAAAATTGGCTACGCTCACTTTATTACTCTACTACTCTTTTATTTTTTTTTTGCGATTTTTGAAGTTTAGAGCTAAATCCTACAAACAAATGCTTCTATGGACTAGTAAGCCAGTAAAAAGTCTATGACATATTGTGATCAAAAAATGACAGTTATTTTACATTTTTTCAAAAAGTATTTATTAATTCATCAACAACTATCTTGTCCCCTTCAAAGTAATCCCCTCAGATATAATACACTTATGCCAGCGTTTTTTCTAATGTTCGAAACACTTCTGAAACGCACTTTTTGGTATCGCCAACAGCTCCTGTTTCGATTTTTCTTTTATCTCCTCAATCATAGCAAAACGCTTTCCTTTCATCGGTGTCTTCAGTTTTGAGAAGAGTAAGAAGTCAGCGGGGGACAAGTCCGGTGAATACGGTGGTTGAGGCATTATTGCGGTTTTGTTTTTGGCCAAAAACTCACGCACAAGCATCGATGTGTGAGCTGGTGCGTTATCATGGTGCAAAATCCATGATTCGTTTTCCACAATTCTGTGCTTTTATGACGAATTTCTTCGCGCAAACGGCGCATAACTTCAGGGTAGTACTCCTTATTGACCGTACGACCTTGTGGCAAGAATTCATTATGCACCACGCCATTGCAATCGAATAAAACAGTGAGCAAATCCTTCACATTTGACTGAACTTGACGTGCTCGGGCTACCAGGATGAGCATCGTCAATAACATCTTCTCGGCCTTCCTTAAACCGGTTATACCACAACTGAACTTGTGTTCTGCTCATAGTAGACTCGCCAAATGCCACAGTCAACATTTCAAATGTCCTTGCACATTTAATTTAATTTTTTACGCAAAACTTAATAGAGTTTTTTTGATGCATTTTATCGTATAGTAAAAAACCGAAGAGCACACCAAATCACGACTAACCTTTTTATCTGCCAAAAACAAACTGACAATCCAAAATGGCTGATATTGTCAACATATATAACAGACATGTGTACCAACATAACAGAAAAAAATGTGAAAGTCGAACATACGTACATCACGAAATAACGGTTATTTTTTTATCACACCCGTATGTTAAAGTCAATTACTAAATTATTCATTTAGTGGTTTCAAACCGCCAGTCTGGCAAGGCTATCAGCTATTAAACACCTGTCATTCGAAGTGATATTTGTTTAATGAAAGGTTTGCCATTTACGAATATAGAACGATTAACAATGCGAAGAACGCGTAAAAATAGTTAAAACATGCTACAAAGGTGATGATTAAAACGTGGGCATTCTTCGTGCGTTACGGGTGATTATGGTCGTCATACTCGACCTACTGTGCAAGAACTTCGCAAGATTATAAAGAAATTGGAAGAGACTGGAAGCGTTACAGATGTGATCAGGCCTGGGTATCATCGCAATGTTTTATTTAGCTTTACTTTTGAAACCGAAAAACGGATAACCCGCTACTATTTCGAAACTAAGATCACTACTTCATCTAAAAAGTTTTCAATTTAAATTGCATCATTTTATTGAACCTCAGAAATATATTAATTATAATATATTAATATGCTTTTAAGCTGGCAACACTGGGTCTGATATTTGTATCAAATTTCACATCATAACTATTGTTCATATTTGAGATACGCTTTTTTTATGACACCAAGAGTAATTTCGCCGATTTTAATAATGTGTGATTTTCTTGTGCAGATAAGTCTTGTTAAATTTTGTTTATAATGATGTTTTTGCCGTGGAAATGTTGAAATTTTTCCAAAAGTCTTTCGATGAACAGACTTTGTTGGAAAGAAATATCCAGTGCCATGAGTGTCGGCAACAAGTTGAAGATGAACAGCGCCCCGGAGGACCATTAACTACTTAGAATGAAAATCAAATCCGACTTATGGTGCTTAAAAAGCATCTATTAACAATTAGGAACCTTGCTAATGATGCAGACTTTTCGAGTGGATCAGTCAACTTGATTGAAATGAAGATATTTAGGGCTCAGATTGGTATCAAAAACACCCAATTTTTGCGCAAAGAGAGGCCGTATTCACAGACAGACAATTCTTGATTGTTGCATCACAATACTCTATGTGGTTTCTCAATATTTTAACTAGTGCACAACCGCTGCTCAATCATTGTATTCATCTAATTTTGAATAGTGTGTCTTGCGCTTATTTCCTTAACCCGAAGGCCACTCAGGAGATAACGGGTTGAGTTGATTGAAGAGATTCAACGTGAATCGCAGCGCATTCTGAAAAGTGAATATTTGGTATGCTATTGAAGATTGGAAGAAATGATGGCATGAGCGTATTGTCTTTGGAGTGAATACTGTGAAGGTGACGAAATAGATTTGGATAAATAGATAACAATTTTTTTGGAAATTAAAACTGATTTTACTTTATATTGGAAATAGTAGTACTCAAGCGAGTATGCGAGGACAACAATTCAGTTTTTATCGCGGTTAGATGTTACATTTTCGAGTTATAGACAAATTAGCACATTTGCGTATATTTTTCATTTTGCAAGTTTTTGATTTATTTTTTTTTTTTTTGCATAATTTTATAGAAACTGAAAAAGTTGGTTAATTTCGCGATTGGATGTCTAATATCCCAGTTATCGACATATTTGAATTTAGCGATTTTTTTTATTTTAGCGATATTACTTGCAAGCAAATGTTTCTACGGACCTATAACATAGTATCAAGTTAAAGAAAATTGTGCCATATTAAATAAACTGCCAAAAGGCGCTGATTTGAAGTTATACTAAGTTATTTTGGTTTTTGGGCGCCATATTTTTAAAATAAAAATATTTTTGTATTTTAGTATTTTTTTTATTTGCGACCTTTCTACTATGTATTTTCAACCTGTGATGGCACTTTTTCTAGCCTATTTCAAATTTCCGTTTGAAAGATATGAAAATTTCTGTTTTATGCCCTTTTGAATTTTTTTTGACACCATGTGATAGACAGCAAATTTGCAGTTAAAATTTTGATTTTATCAGTTTAAAAAACTTATTATAAGTAATTAGTACAGTCGAAAATAAATTTATTGCTCCGTTTTCGAAAATTGTTTCCTCTTTTATAATACAAACAATTATGCAAGGGTTTCCACCCAGCAAAAAAAGCGGTTCATCCACAGAAATGCTGCGGTTTATTGCTCCGCTTTCGAAAATGTTTTCCTCTCTTGTAATACAAACAATTATGCAAGCGTTTCCAGCCAGCAAAAAGAGGTCTCATCCACAGAAATTCACCATAATTTATGTAGATAGGCTTAGAAAATTTCCACGGCCATCAATGAATTTAACATAGGCTTGCCTTAGGATGAAAGCACTTCCTGTAGTTCCTCTTCAACCAACTTCCATGAAAGTTATTGCAGCAATTGAAACACACTCCTTTTGATACAAATTTTTCATTAGTTCAAACAACTTTTTTTATCTTGATTTTGGTGTTTCCATTCGAAAATTATGCCTCAAATTATGTTTTTTTCAAACGCGTAGCTTTTAATAAGTATTTTACAAACTTAGCTGTTACGAATACAACAAACATGGGAATTTTCTATAGAAATGAATCTTATGTATATCGTACCAAAAAGAAATCTATTATTTTTCCAATAGATGGCTTCATCAACCTGTATCTCGTATAAGTGTACTTGTATAAGTGCGATCGGTTAATGGTAGGTGGCGTTCGAAGTATAGGATGATAGGATTTCGTACTCAAAAATACTACTTAGATAGTTTTGCGATTGCTTCACTCGGTATTATTTGAGCGCTTGACAAAGATGAACACCAGTAAAGGGAAAATACGATATATTTTACATATTATTCTTCGATATAGGCGAAAGCGTTAGCCAGGTGGTAGCATTCGACACTACTGTACAACTTTAAAATGATTGCATTGTATATTCTTGTTAGAAGCTGCAAGCTTTCCTGAGGCAATTCTTTTAAGACTTTAGCAGTGATCGAGTCGTATCCCGGGGCATTTCGGTCTTTTAAATCAGCAATTATATTTTAAACTTCGCAGGTGGTAATTTGTGTGATAGGTATATCAAATATAATCCTAATCCCAACTTCGCTCCATTGAGCGTTATCTATTTTCCTTAATTCTTGAACAAAGTGCCTCTTTGTCAAGGATATTTAAAAATGTATTATGTATGAATTCTTAGGAAGAGTAGAAATGTTCTCATTTTTGATTAACATCCATGTTTTTTGTTTTTTGCAAGTAGATATAAATTTATCATGATGTATAACCAAAATATAGTACATTCAAAAGAACAACGTTTAAACAATTCACCCTATGAAACATTTTTCATTTCTCTGCTTTGAAATAGAAAAAAACTGTCTTTAATGTGATTAATTTCATGATGATGAACTACAACTTTGTAGTTTAACTCGAAAGCAAATCTGTTACTCTAAAGCTAAAAAAAAACGCTAAGGTCATCCCTTATTTGTGTGGCCCAACCTTTAGTTAATTTTGCCTACGGAAATATTCCCCTCCCTCACCTCACACGCTGCCATGGTAGAATAACTACCTTTTACTCCACATCCCTCACTGGGCCTTGGCATATACTAATGTTTGTATAGCAAAATGAAATATTAATGAATGTTGTATTTTCAAAATAACACAAAAGAAAAAAAGAATGAGAATACACACACAAACACACACATACACATACACACATATATATATATATATATATATATATAAAATGCATAAAAGAGATAATTTATCTTGTGAATTTTTGATGAACTGCCACATGTTGAGAAATAACAAGAATATCAAATTCAATTCCTCATAAGCTGATCAAATGAGAAAAAATAAAATATAAAATGTAAAAGGTTCCATCTATAAAGTATTTTCTAAAAGGGCGGAAGTAATAGGTAAGCGAAACATTAAAACGTGATAAGGATTTCTAGCGAAATAATTAAATTCTTTGGGGACTGTTGTTTAATTTTCGTGCAAAATTTGTTGCTAAAAAAAACTTTACTTCAGTTAATGAAAATTGTATTCTCTGCCTAAAGATATGCAACTTTCATATTTAATTACCGAATTTCCCTGAACTCTATGCAACTATGAATACCCACCAACAATGTATTTTGCCCAAAGTTTTGCTGAAAACAAAAACTATTATGTTGCTGGTCCCACATGTGATGTTGTTGCGGAAAACTTTTGGTAAATTTCGATAAAATGTTTTACCTCATCTACTGCGCGCAACTTTTATGTTTGCTTAATTGATGTTAGTAAAAGCGAGGGGAGGTTAGCAACAATATTTAAGTTTGTTCGCCGATGGTAGCGACCAACATACATATATTTAGTATACCATGGGAAAGCCACGTTTCATACTAAAAGGCAGCAGGTATTCATGCAGATGTTTTGGAAAATTTGTGAAAATAAATAGTCTTTAACAGAGAGTTTTGAATGATTCTTTGGGATGTGACCTATTTAACATAGGATTTCTGACCATTATTCGATTAAAAATACCCCGTAAAGGATCTTCTGCTGAAATTTCCAAGCAGTTTGTAAGCTTTTTGCTAGAACCTAGACATCACAGTTCAGTAGTTAACATCTGTTAATGAAACTCACCGATATTTTCCCTGACTGGTCCTTATTGGCTCGCGTAGTCGTCCAGTGGCCTAGCGTTGGCTCTACAGCACTAAAACCAGATGAAGTGGCCTAATAAGTCATTTATTTAAAAAAATTTATGTATGTCAAGAGAAAATACATTTCTGCAACATCCAAATACTAAAGATCTAAAGATATTAAGTGCGCAACTATGTTCCCGCTGTTTGCTAACAGATGGCGCCAGCTGTAAGTGCCAGTTGATACTACCATAAACTAGACATCATGAGCAAAGCTTAGGCATATGGTCAACATACCGCTTCGATACAATTGTGATTTTCTTGTGACGTCATATTCTTTTTGGTTGTGTTAATATGTATGATTTTGGGCCAAATAATCGTCATATGCAGAAAGTATTGGTTTTCTTTTTTCAAACGGTGGCTGAAGCTTATCGAGAGCTTGAAAATGCTTGCGGAGATGCTGCTTTAAGTGACGCAACGTGTCGAGATTGGTTTCGTCGCTTCAAAGACGGTAATTTAGATGTTGACGTCCGTTCGCGTGAAAGAAGACGAACAACCTTCAAAGACACTGAATTGACGGCACTGATTGATGGGGATCCGTGTCAAACGCAGGTAGAGCTTGCTTCAGTATTAGGAGTTACCAGCCAAGCCATTTCCAAGCGATTGCATGCGTTGGGAATGATTCAAAAGCAAGGAACTTGGGCTCCTTTTGAGTTGAAGCCAAGGGACGTTGAGCGTCGTATTTTCGCCTGTGAACAACTGCTTAATCAACAAAAAAGGAAGAGTTTTCTTCATGTAACGGGTGATAAAAAATGGATTCATTACAGCAATTCAAAGAAAAGAAATTCAGGGGGCTGTCCGGTCAAGCTTCTATGTCGTTGACTCGGCCGAATATTTACGCTGCGAAGATTATGCTCTGCATTTGGTGGGACCAGGTCGGTGTTATTTATTAAGAGCTGTTGGAATCAAGCAAAACCATCACTGGGGATCGGTATCGACTTCAATTATTGTGACTGAGCCGAGCTCTGTGCCAGAAACGCCCACAATATGCAGAGAGGCACGAACAAGTGATTGTTCAGCAAGCCTGTTAAAACCTACCTGGAAACGCTGAAATGGGAAGTCCTACCCCATCCGCCATATTCTCCAGATATTGCGCCGTTCGATTATCACTTGTTCCGTTCAATGGCACACGGTCTGGCTGACCAGCAGTTCCACTCATATGACAATATCAAGGAATGGTTAGATTCGTGGATAGCCTTCAAAGGTGAACAGTTTTACGGTGACGGAACTCGAGCTTTGGCAGAAAGATGGGGAAAAGTAGTATCTAACGATGGGCAATACTTTCAATGAATCTTTTGTTAACTTTTTCATAATAAAGTTGCATTTTTATAAAAAAGACAGCGAGAAATTAATTGCGCACCCAATATGTGTCAGGAATATCCGGACTTTTTATGTACTAGGTCAATCCAATTGGCGGATGTCTTTGACAAATATGTGGTATTTGTTGTCTTTGTTTGCTAAGATTACTAAGTGAACATAATGAATTGGAGGAGAGCAGCAGAATATCTATTGGCAGCCTCGGAATTTTTGTCGCTATGGAGTGTTTTTCGGGAGCGGGCCGCGCGTTATGCGTTGGAAAGTTTTTCTAAAATGATGATTAAATGTCTGTAGTATGTACCAGATTTTGTAATATTCGTGAGTTTTTCTGCCCCAGTAATGGGTCAAGTGCTCATCTCATTCGATAATGAGTTAAAAAGTTTGATAAGACCGATGCAACACTGGAAATAATAAAATTCGGGCGACGAAAATCGTCAAGAACAATAAAGAAAGCGAAAAGTGTTAATCAGCCTCTTCGGAACAATGCGAACTTTTCAATTTGGAATTATGTAAGTGTATTGGTCACTACCACAAAGCATTTTGTGCAAAGATCCAAAAATGCATCTCTACAAGATTCAATTGGTGCAAGAATTAAGGTACCAGGACCCCAGTCCTAGGCTTAACTTTGAAAAACCAAGCAATTGAGTGATTTTAACATTTATTTTTTTTGGGTGCAGCTCATTTCCATCTTAATTGGAGCGTAAATAAGCAGAATTTTTGCTACTGCAGTGCGGGGGATCTTAAAGGAAAGAATCACAAATGGGCTGCGTTGTAGACGCGAGGAATTATCGGCTCTTAGTTTCTGATGATAGTAGTCGTTGTGTCAAATTGAATTCAGGGCATTATAAGGAGATGTTAGACCACTTCTTCTTGCCTAAACTGCAATACTTTCCTGCCTATAATCAAATAACATGGTTCCAGCTGAAAGGAGAAACACTACACACATCCGGTACATGTCTGCTCCGAGTGCGTAAAATTTTCTCTGGTAAATTGATCTGCGGTAGAGGGGACACAAATTGGATTTCCTACAGTCCTGATTTAATCCTCCTGGAATTTTCTCGAATCTAAAGTTGGCAGTTATCACTGAGTGAATTTTGCGCCAAACTTCGCATAAATTAACAGATCTATAGTCTCCACGCGAGTCAAATTATGCTTTCTTGTAGCTGCCATATGAGTGGATCTACAGGCCATGAAATATAATTACCCTATAAAACCATGTTGGATGATCTGATTTTGACCGAATTTTACAACACTTGGTACATCTCTTATTGTTCTCTTAAGTGCGATATTCTGAAAGAATTAGGCAATGTCTTCATATAGAAATTTGATCACACTATAAGAGCCCATTAGATATTATCATTTTGATCGAACCATCCCGCAACTGAATATATTTCTCATCTTCACTTAATTATGATATTTTGAGGGAATCAGACAACATCTCCTTGTAGCTCCCGAAAAAAAGATTAAAATGTTCGTAAATACTAAATTTTTTATAAAAATTTAAAAAAATAATCATAGTTCTTCAACAATTTGCAGATGGGTTTACAAAAATAAATCTTATAAATAATGACCGAATTTTATTAAACCAATATTTTTATTTTAAAATTTAAGATATAAAACCAAAATAATTTTCTCTTGGCTGAGCAAATTTCGATAATTTGTATGTCTATCATCCAAAAAAGTTGATTTTAGAAGCACATTTTTTATATTTGCTGCAAACATTTTTTACTCCGATTTTTTTTTTTGTAATGATCTGATCTATCAGAAAAGCAAATACAAAATCAAAATTTTCGCTTTCTGGTTCACCCATCTTTAACAATTTTGCATGTGTCTTTTCAAACTGTTGATTTTCCACACGCAAAAAAATCTTTTGTTTTTCCAATATTTGGCGGAATGTTTCCTTTCCGACTTTGATATTATTTCAAAGATAGTGCATATGTCGGGTTGTTCGAAAAGTGCGTTCGGTTAATTCGTTAGTTCACCACAAGTCATTTCTCATGACCTAGAGCTCCTTCAATCACTATCATAACTTCCTGTCGCCCCTTCTGTAAACTGTCTACTATTGTTTACTTGTGTTCTCGTTCTAGTCGTGAGTGGTTATGGCGTTAAAAAAAAAATTAAAAAAGTGGAAAAAACGAGCGAAAAAGAGCATTTTTCGAAAAGCAAAAACGTCTGCTGAAGCCAACCAAAAAATAAAGTCTGTTTATGGAGAAAACGGACCAAGTGAAAGAACTTGCCAGAAATGGTTTAAAAGATATTCTACGGGGGATTTCTCCGTAGCGGACGCTCCCAGATCAGGAATACCAAAAGAAATTGTTTTCGATGAGGTGAGAGATTTAATTGTCATTAATTAATTAATTAAACAATCAGTCTCAACCATTCACGGGGTAATTAAAGTGCTCGGATTTGTGAGCAACCTCGATATGTGGGTACCTCTCTCTCTCACCGATAACCTAAGGATAAGAAATAACAAGACACCATTCCTAAAGAACATCATCACAGGACAGTCTGCAACAATCTAACGTGAAAATGATCATGGGGGAAACCAAATGAACCCCCTCAATCCACCTCCAAAGCAAGCCTTCACCCCAGGAAGGTAATGTTGTCGATTTGGTGTAATTTTAGGAGTAGTCTTTTTTTCAGCTTCTCCCAACAAATCAAACGATTAGTGCGGACTACTATATTGCACTATTAGATAAATTGAAGACGACATTGGCAGTAAAACGGCCGAAACTCATAAATCGGGGAGACGTTATCTTACATCATGACAACGCCCGCCCTCACACTGCCTTGCGGGCACGTCAGAAACTGTCAGAGTTTGGGTGAGACGTTCTACCTCACGCACCGTATTCCCCAGACCTCGCCCCGTCCGACTATCACCTATATTGCAGTCTGAGCAACCACTTAAAGGATTCGAATTTCCATAACGACAAGCCATAACGCCCTCATACTTCCTTACGAGCCCGTCAGAAACTGTCAGCGTTTGGGTGAGAGGTTCTGCCTCACGCACCGTATTCCCCAGACCTCGCTCCGTCCTACTATCACCTATATCGCAGTCTGAGCAACCACTTGAAGGATTTGAATTTCCATAACGACGAGGAAGTGAGAAATCGAAATGAACGCTTTTTTTCAAAGAGTTCTATGAGAGGGAAATTAAAAAGCTCCCAGAAAGGTGGGAAGGAGCTATTAAAAAAGGGGGAGATTATATAATAGTTTAAAACAATTGTTTTCTTGTATA
This sequence comes from Philornis downsi, assembly GCA_019455685.1. NCBI lineage: Eukaryota > Metazoa > Arthropoda > Insecta > Diptera > Muscidae > Philornis > Philornis downsi. The sequence continues at coordinate 249,107 of JAHXMU010000019.1, forward strand.
TAAATTTATAAACAAATTTCTTTTAAAAATCGAACGAACTTTCCGAACATCCCGATAGATAACTCAGATTCCACAAATTTGTTTTTTCAACAATATGGCTCGCCTTATAAAAGCCTAATTTTGAAATATAAAGACAACTCTGTTTTCAACATTTTTTTTATTTTATAAAATTTTGTTTATAAATTATACATTTTTCTTTAATTTTTTTTGCCTGCTCCATCAAATTTTAACAAATTGTTCACTCTTCACCAAAAAATGATTTCGTAATAGAACCTTTTGACAATTATATATAGTATTTGTAATATAGACCTACATTTTTTAATAGAAATTTCTCACTTCTAAGTATCAACAACAAATCGGACAATTTAATTGAATTTTGTTTGCTACCATCAAAATATAATTTTATATTCAACAATTTCCGCCTAAAACCTTTACATTTGGCGACCTCTGGTGGCATCAAAACAAATCAAGACCACAAAATAAAAAATTTCGTTTAATAGATTTAGGGCCATTGTTTAGAACTCAATAGTTGTCCATGGAACGATACACTGTGCCATGTCCAGTATGCTTAAACAAAAATTGAGTTTCAGAAATAGCTAGCATGATAGCTACTTAAATAAGACGCATTGGAGGTAGAATGGCATCTGAGTTGCCCAAACTAGTCGCTTCTCAATTTAACAGCTAACAGAAGAATGTCTGATGGCATAACTAAAGAAAGCTTGTCGGAAGGTCGAAAGTTAAAATGAAATGAAATTGATCAAAATTTTCACCAATTTGGTATATAACTGTCTTGGAAACAATAACTTGGATATTTTGGCGCTTTGTTTCTGAATTCTATTCATAATATTTGGTCAATATTTGGGCGATATTCTTACTAGGTTTTGCATTAATTTTCCCTTTCTTATGCACTTATGAGCAGTATAAATAAGCGGTAAAAATAATTTGAGCAAATTTCTTAATTGTTGTTGAAATCATGTCTGCATTTCTCTTATTCGTTTCATATTTCTCTGTTACCACGAATTTGGAATTTCAGATATAACATTTTCCTTTATGATTCATTGGAATTTATTTGTGATTTTTATCAACTTCAAAAACAATCAGTATACCGCATATCTTATATACACAAAGGCTACAACCACTTTGTAGCAAGAGAGCAACAAATAATGCCCTTAAAGGATAATATAAATATATTTGAATACTAAATTAATTTAACGTTTTCCATGGAAGTATACCAATTTGCTTTGTCCTAAAGTGGACTTGCTTTTAAAACTAAAAAAAAAAATAAGCTGCTATAATATTAATGGAAATTTTCAAATATCTCCTACACATAACTGAAAAATATGATAGCTTTCTAATGACATTTTATGCCCTTCACCTTAACCCTAGCCAATGATATAACCAAATGGAGCATAAACTAAATTTCATTCCTTTCTCTTGCAAATTTATGCTAATTGATATCGTTGCCTTCTTTTTTGTTTTGTTGCTGGCATAACTTTTTCAATTTCAGCTCCTTGAAAATGTAAGTTTATGCCATTTTAACATTCATGGAGTCATGGTATACTTTAATGTTACTTGGCATACCTCACCACATCAACATAGCATACCTTTAGGCATATACTAGTACTTCATCTGCATTTGAGCTGACGTTATATTTTGTTTTTACAACATTATCATTTTCTTTACCCCCGATAGAAACATGAGAGGAGGGTTATTCTTTGTTGTGTGTTGAAAACAAAGGCAAAAAATATACATTACATTATCCGGATATCATCAGCAGCATGCGGATGGAACAAAAGAAGCAAGGAAACCACCATAAAGTGCAAGAGATGGCTCAATGAAAACAACAAGATGTAAAATAAGCACTGCAGCATTTAAGGCGTTGTGAAAAATTACAGAAATAAAGTTTTCGCTTACATTGTAGCTCAATAAGCTTATAGCGGTTTGGGGTCAAAACAAAGGAAGGCGGTGGCAGGATAATGGAGGGGAGGGTAATGAAGTAAAAGTCATGCTTACATTCCAATAAAAAAAAAAATAGGGGAGATGACGCAGATAATGTAGAAACAAGCTAAGCAGACTTTATAGAGCTCGTACAAAAAATGGTGGTAGTTATCAGTTTGCCAAGCATCAAAAGTTGTCCTGTAATGTATTACAAACGATATTATTGGTACTGTGTGTGGTGTTCTGTGTTAGCTACACAGCAAATGTTAACATTTTGGCAGTTGTTTTTGGCTTTCAGGCAGGACAAATTAGATTTTTTCTTTTGGCCGCTTGGGAAACCATATGCCATTAAATTGAGCTTTATAAAGTTGCAGACTACAAACCGGTTATATCGTAAATGTAAGAAAAATTAACTGGTCTTTAGGGAACGCCATTATGTTGTTATTGTGTTTTCTGCCTTAAAGTATATTTTACTTGCAACTGTAAGACATTACAGCCTAAAGTGTATGCGTGAGCTGTCGTTTTGTCTATTCTATGTGGAAATTTGCACATGTGTTAAATACAAAATCATAAAAAGCGTAACGAAAATTTATGTGAATTGTACGAGTTTTCTATGTTTTTTTTTCGTTTTATATTTATGGAAATACACCCATTTAATAGCTTTAGGGCCCCAAGAAAACGAAACGAAACGAAGTGTAGGATAAAAGTGGCAAATATAAAAAAATGTTACCATGGAAAAGCCTTTAATAGTCAACAAGAGTGTGTTAGTAACTTAAAAGTATGCTTTGTACAATGTGTCATGTGAGCCCTTAATGTGTACCTTATTTTTGAAAGAAGCCATGAAAACTTACATATATCTAAGCTATAAATCTTAAATCGACATTACGAATCTCTCGTGTATTAACGCGTTTTCTGGAATACAACATACATTTTTTCGGTTTGTTGCGTAAAATATATAATATATTGAGAAAGCGTAGGTGTGATTGATGTCTTCCACTTTCGTTGGTGGTAGTGTTATTTAAATATTTAGAAATTGGAGGTTTTGTGGCTGGGAATTTATGCACATGTTGAGCCTGTGGTACGTCGTCTTAATTTAATTGTGAATATTTAATGAATTTTTTAGGAAAGCGGCAAATAGAATATTTTTTATTGTGAAATGTTTGTATTCTGCGGAATTTTGAAGTTAACTGGCTTTAAACGACCATGTATGAAATGTAGGGAAAATCTGGCAACTATTCGGTCTGGTACAGTTAGGCCAATGTTGCTGTGTATTCCTGTAAAAAAATCTCTGCAAAATCCTTATTATTATTTATTATTATTTACGTTGATCTTTAAGAAAATTGATACGTTGCCCTAGTTCGAATAAATTATAAAACGGTAAGCATTTAAGGAAAATTGAACAAATACTTGACCCCATCTTGGGAATTGCAAATTTTTGAGGAAATAAGGAAGTTCCAAGTTTTGTTTTTTGCGGGTCCAGAATGATATTCAAATTTGGAACAACTAGCTTTAAGCTGAGGATAACGTAAAACTATTAAACTATTGTAGGAACGGAATCAATAATTCTGCAGCATTTTAAATCAAAAACATGAGTTGTTTGCATAGACTGTTTCTGTATAATTCTTATTCGGAGCCTGAATCGAAATGCTCCCAACGCTGGAGTTGAGACATCCGAGCGTGCACAGCTACTTCTAGCTGAGTTTGTTGCGCTTCTATTGAAATATAGTTTCCTTTGATTAATGGTAGATCAATAAACTGTAGTTGATCATCTGGGCGTGAAATGACCAAGTTGCTCTATTTAACGTACCGAATCAAAAAATATTGTCACATGTGAGAACAATATTTAGAAGTGTCCGTATGCATAAACTGCATCAGAATAAACCTTTTGAAATTATTTCTTAAAATTGGTGTTAAAAACGTGTCCAGAAAATTAATTACAGAAATGGATATGACCGTAATCGGTAACAGGTTGTGTGTATTTTTGGTAGTTTGTATAAAAAAATTTAAGTTGACACATTGACATTGGCACAGTTTATTTTTGGATACTGTTCCGAAGCTGTACAAGAAAGTAACTTTTTTTAAGCCCTCTATAACAGCATCCCGAATATGGTAATCTGGCTACGCTTTCCCGAGATTACCTCCATTTCCCCGTGAAAACTTGGAGAGGAGTCAAAAATTTGTCAAGATATTATAAAGAAAATGTAAAATCTTGTTAATCTTCCTGATAGTTTAGTTTCCAAAATAGGATTATAATGGGAATGCATCTTTGAAACAAAAACAAAAAAAATGAATTAAAATTAAAATTTAATTTTTTAGAGCAAAAAGTTCTTAATAGAAGAGCTCAAAACATCTTCAAAAGTTGGTCAAACAAATGTAATACGTAGTAAAAGCAAATATATTATTTTTGCATAGTTGCTATTTAGCATAGTCGCGGAATGATCCGAGTTAGGTCAAGTATGAACCGTTTTGTTCGTTAACTCATTGCCGCTTAGAAGATAATTTCATTAAACCTCTCACTTAGAAACCCTTTGAGACAGTCGATTTTCACGAATTTCACGATTGAAGCGAATTTTTTTACCAGCAAATTCATTCGCCCTAGACAAGAACGGGTGGTAATCACTTGGTCGCCAGATCTGCCGGCCTTTTGCGCGAATTATGTTTCTGAAAATAGGAATGTAGTTCATGTCAGATGGTTCTCTGTCCATTTCACAAACCACAGTGCCGACGCACTACAATTCAACTACGACCATTTCCGCTTAATTTTGTCATGGCCAGTCACCATCCGCTTCAGAAATGCATCGATTTTGTTGCGATTCAGCAGTGATTCGCAGATTGAAGGTTTTATACTACGTTAACACGTGAGACACCAATAGTTTGAGCCTTTTTTTGTATTCAGCCGTATTCAAATGGTTTTTTGTGTCATGTTTAGCTCCTGGGCAATCGAAATAGTGCTCACATGGCAGTCGGACTTGACGATTTCCATTATTACACAGAGTCCACAAAACCAAAATTGTGCGTGATTAGCTGTTATGCTATTTTCCCTTTGCTAGTATCCATTTTTGACGCGAGCTCAGGCTATATGGAGCCAAACAATCACAAAACCATCCCAGTAGTTTTTTTGAGCACAAAAACTTTTATTTCTAACATCAGCTAGAGTAACCCGATAGCATTTATACAACGTGAGAAACATACATATTACTAAAGCCATCTGTTGATAAAATTATGGATTTCATTTTACTGCCAAGTACTCGTACAGTGGGATCTCCGTTTGTCGGGAGAGGGATTTAGCATTAGATTGTTTGCTTAGTTCTGCAATTAGCATGTTTGTAAGAATAATCTTCTTCTAATCTTTATTGACGGCCGAGGCGGATAAAATAATCTGCAACTTCAACATTTACGTAGCAATCCAAATGAGTAAACATTTTGCTCGTCGAAACCTGGGTTTATCCTTGTTCACAACCAAACCTACGTTTGCTGACTCCTTAATGTAAAACTGCATTCCGCCGAGGTAGCCGCAGCCTGTTTTAACAAATTCTCTCTCATCGCCTAAGGATTAGATGCTTCCAGTCTCAAAATGAGAATTGATTACGACAACTGCTCTCAGGTAATCCCTTGTACAATGAATAATTTCTCATAGCATCTGATGTTCTCTTCTATAAGGAGAAGACAAACAAAGGAAATGCTTATGTGAAGTTCTACAGCGTTAAAGTGCAGAATTTACAGGGGTAGCTGCGCAACTCGAGGCTTCTGTCAAAAGATAAATATTATGTTTGCGCGTACAAGAAAAATCGACCTGCAAAGACCATGATGGATACTTAGAGTGTGCTGTAAATTTGGAGAAAACACTTTTACAAGTTTCTAGATATGAAAAACAGCAAGAGTGAAGATTCCACGCCAATTGTTGTGATATTGATTAAAACTAGGACTGAATGATAAAACAACCCAATTATTTAATATTACATGAAATAGGTTTTTAAAAGTTTCACATACGTTGGTCCTGGATGGAGAGTCAAAGTCTGCTATCAAGAGGCACTAAAAACTAATAGAAATATCTGTATCGAAACTAGAGACTTAAAAATACTGCCATGACCTTAAAATTACAATATTATGATACCTTTATCGACCAGTAATGATGCTGAAGGTTTTCTTTTATTATTTTTTATAAGAGATATGGATTTTTAGAAAGATACGTTCTTCTTAAAAGTATCATTTTAAGCAAACTTATTTAATAAGATGTATATCTCAAGTCGATTGTATTAACTTTAAATATGTAATTTTCAAAATGTATGCATTAATCATTGCGTCTTTATAATCCTTAAGATATGCTACAACTTCATCGAATAATATATAAATCTCCGACACTTTTACATTATACCTACAATGGCATACTTTCGAGAGCTAACAAAATAAGTTTAAGATTTATAACACTATGAAGCGCTAGAAATAGACCCAGTATTTGGGCTTAGATTTCTAAAGGTGATACGGATGATTTCTTATTTCGCAATCCCAAAAAGCTATTAAAATTCCATAAAATTCGAAACATTTCAATCTCTAAGGATTTATTCATCCACACTTCAGTGTGCCGCAGCTCTTATCATTTTTCAATCTGAATGCAAATAAGTACGTGCTGATCTTTTGTTTTGATAAGGGGGCTTTTGCTCAAATTTCATTCAACAACCTTAAACAGAAATGAAAAAATTCGAAATGGTTTCACATTACACAAGGGTATGTGGAACTGACAAGGATGACAGTTTTGCTTTAAACGCCATTTCTTACCGCACATAAATGCCAGCTGAAACGCAAATGTATACGTTTCGCTTTTCCCACATCCTTTATACACCATCGATAGTTTTCTTATATGCACAGCAACATAGATAGATATGTGTATAAGTATACGAATGTGTGTAATATGTATGTGTAATATTCTGCAAACTTTTCTAGGTGGGCGTGTTTGCATACTGCATACTGTGCTGCAGAAATTCTATATACATATACACATATATATATATGTATATATGGATACCCGTTATGTATGTATATAGGTGTGACAAACAAGTTCTTCGTCAGTTTAATTGTAAACTGCAATTAACCCACTTTTCTGGCCAACCGTAGCCTTTTAATGTTCTCAACTTGGCCAACCTAGAATTTAATTGTTTCTTTATCCAGCTTTGTGGTGGCGGCCACTTGCACTTGAAATCGATATTTAATCCACCGCAAGACATTGTGACGACATTTGCAATGACATCAGGTTAAAGTTGTTTGGTCATTTCTTTTGCTGCTTTCGCTTAATTCAAATGTTCCAGAATAAGTTAACGACAGAAAACATGCACAGTGAGAAATTAAATGGATAATTTTAGTTCTAGACCGCAATAAAAAAGTAATTTCTTGGCAATAACCGGCATTAATTCTGTGAGCAGCAAGAACAACAAAATCGATTAAACATCTTGCTTTAAATCTCCAATATATGATATAAATCGTATAAGGATATGCTGTGGTTGCAGTTACCTTGTTTTCCTAAAAATATGCTTTACTCAGCTTTAAATGATTTTAAAGAATGTGATTTGGAACTATTATCAAATTGGGTTTCGTTATATTCTTCTCCAGCTTTTATTTTATTTAGGCGATTTTAAATTACGGAATAAAGTTAGAAAATTGTACGCCGTAATATTCGTGAAGAAAACCGTGTTTGAAGTCAATGCGAAAATTAAATTCGCGTTTCCCAAAATTCACACCTTATGTCATATATTTATGTTGAGAAACTACGAACTATTTTAATTTGTTATATTATAAATATATTATTCATATATTTTTATATACTACTTTGGCATATATCTATATATATAAAAATCAATTGCTGTGCGTTAGTCTCGCTAAAGCTCGAGAACGGTTGGACCGATTTGGCTCATTTTGGTCTTAAATTATTGGTAGAGTATTCCGGAAGGTTTAAAAGGTTTTATTTGAAGTGATAGATGGCGTTGGAGATGAGATTTTTGCAATTCATTTTGAAGGCAAAACAACGTTTGCCGGGTCAGCTAGTTTTTTATATTTTTCAATATTTAACTTTTAATTTTATGTAAAGCCGATTCACTCCTATAATTATGCAACATATTTGTGAAAGATCTTTTTCCGTAGCTACAGGCAATCATTTCATAAATTTTCAGCTGTTTTAGACCCGACCATAGTGATTGTACTTTCAAATATAATTAACCAAATACAACAAATATAACGCTATAGAGTGCCATTCAAATTTTTGTTCAAAATCATATTTTCATTCTTCAGATTGATTGACATGCATCATTTTTTATTTACCATTGTGAACGTCTAATCGACACCGTTATAGTCTCCAAGAAATAGTTGTCTTCAGGTACTTGAACAAATCTTCATATAACATATAGAACAACATGAAAGATATGTCACAATAGAGGCAATACTGGAGGGGAGTGATAGTTATTAGAGATTTCAAATTAATCATATTCTTCTACTTTGAGATTTTTACTATCATCTTTAGCAAATGTTCATATAAATATCGATGATTCTGGGGTTCCACATAGAATGATTCTCATCTGTATTTTTCCCGTCCCTTGAAGACCACGATTGGTTTTAGGAACATTAGTAGCGACCTGACTTACTTTAAAGTTTAAGGTAATTTTGTGGATATCAATGTAATATATCTGATCGGCTTTAAGTACGATCTTAGGAGTTTAGGAATGACAATAAGTGGTCCAAATAAAACGAAATTGATAAGATTTAGGTCACATTATCGGTTCAACGACAGCTTTAGTATATATATACGTAGATGGGGAAGAAATTCCAAAAGTTAATTCAGTTAAATATTTGGGATTATATTTTCATAGTAATCTTTCTTGGACACTGAATATAGAGTATCTGAAGCCTGTAGTATCACCTGCCATAGGTTTATTGTATAAATTTAGAAACAAATTTGATCGAAATATTAAGTTTCTAATATTTCAATAGTTCAAAGTCTAATAGTTCTAATAGTTCAAAGTCATTATAACTATTTAGCCATTATGTATGGTTATAAAAAGAGTTCTGAATTAAAACCACTCCAGCGGCTACAGAATAAAGCACTAAAAGCTGTAAAAGCGAACTTGCCAATTTCATATTGTACGCTTTCTCTGTATAGGTATGTTTTTCCAACAGTTTTGCCAGTATATGGTTGTTATAAATTAAAATTGCTAATATATGTTTTCAAATGCTTGCATAGTATTGGCCATCACTATAAATTTTTCCCGAAATCAGTATATTTTCAATACGGGAAATAATGACAATTTGAGAGTAGCTGTGTGTCGATCTGAAACAACAAAACAGCGTATAGAACATTCTGGTAGTAGTCAGTACAACACAACACAACAGTTAAAATCACTAGAACCCTTTCATTATTTAAATCGTCAATGAAAGGGTATTTATAGCAAAATGTCGAAGAGCTTCTGGTATGAAATTTGAGTTAATATTGAAGTACTTGTCAAGAAATTAGATTTTTCATAAATGTGGTTGTATTTTGTATTAAAATTATTGTTATTAAACAAACAATTTTGATGTAATTATTTTGCCAACTAGCCTCTATAATGTCATGCGGCGCTGAGACGTAATTTGTATGAATTTGTATTATATAATAAATTAACAAAAAAAGAAAGTCGTAGTCATGTCCTTTAAAATTTTTAGCCGTGAAATATATGTGATTTTGATACTATTGGTCAATAATAAATTGAACCTGTTATATATTTATATGCTTATATCTTAAAAATATAATAGTTATCAATTCCGAAAAAGTTAACATCGAGATTAGTAAATTTTCATGTAAACATAAGCGATTTTAAAGGTCTTCTTTAGAAAATACCTTAAGGAAGTTAATCAAAATTTGAATTGCCACCTTGGTGATTGAATTTGCCTAAAACTTCAGATAAATCGCAGTCTGAGAAATTGGAAGGCGATATAATGTCTCAACATAATGGCTACCTATACTAATGGATAAATTGAAATTTGGACTCTTGATAATTTTTAAAGGAAATCTTGAAAATAGGAAATCTTCGTAAAAATATAAGAAACTTCCAGGCTAAGGTTTAACGTTAACAGTCTTTTCATGTCAGCGGTTAGACTTAAAAGGTGTCATCCTTAAAAAAATAAATGTTAGTCTTAGTTTTTGTTTGTACTAAAGATAAACAATGGTAAACAATATTTGTTGCGAAGGTTTGAACACCATCTATCGTACAATAATTGTACTGCTTTGGAAATCAAACTATCGATATTGACTTGGCTGCATTTCAACTACTGCATTCGAATGAATGACTTGGGGTTGACGCTGTAAAGTTATCGGCATAATAAAGAAAACAGCCATTAGTATTTTTTTTTTCGTTTTTTGCTACGATTGGTCTGTTGCTGCCAAAGTCTTGGTTCTCTGTTTGATTTCAAAGGTGTTGAATGGGAGCTACTTTTGCATGTTGAAAATAAATTAATAAAATTAAATATCGTCATTATAAAGTAAATCGGTCGATAGTATTAAAAAAAAAACAGCTTTAGAAATAAAATCTCTTAAAAGTTGAAAGCAGTGCAGAAATTTCAGTCAGGCATCCAACGACCTTTTGCTGCAGAAATGTACGAAGCGCCAAATGCGAGCTTGAGTAAAATAAAATAAAATAAAAACAAAATGTAATGTCCGGAAAGTATTAAAACTTACATACTCATTTCTACTTTAAACTTTTAAGAAAATCACTGATTTCTTTTTAGATTAGATTTATATGTGAGATACCCTCAGGGTGAGGAATGGCAATGCTGACCATTTTAATTCACAAAAATAGGTTCAATAAAAGCCTATTGCTTGCTAAGTTACATACAATACAGAGGGGTGTCAGACAGGGCGGGGTTATTTAGTCGATTTTTTCAAAATTTTCTAAGCATTACACTTTAAACCAATTGAAAAAAAATGCAAGTTACTGCAGTCCACGCATTTGGATTTTCTTGAGAGAAAATTAAATCTTAATAAATCGATAAATTTGTTAATGCAGCCTATTTTCATTCTCAGAACTGAGCTTGTCAAAAGCATGATGTATTTCAAATTTAGCTGAATTCTGTCCAACGGATATGAAGCTAAAAATACGTGGGTTAAATTTGTTATTTGTATGGGAGGTATCGGAACAGGCTTAATAATCTGGTGGATTTTTTTTTTTTTGTTGAGTTTTAAAAATCTATGATTTTGAGTTTTAAATCTATGCTTTAAAAAAATTTATGTTGTCGCAATCTACGATATATTAATTGCAGAGAAGAAATTGAATTTCGGAAAATCACACATTTTGTATAGGAGGTACCAAAACAGATTCTTTCTCAGTCTCTGATCCTATATTAAAAAACTGAATTAAACGTTTGAATTTAAGGGCCCATTTTTTTAACTTAGCAGGTATTACCAGTAAAGAGGAGCACCTAGGGAAGTTAAAAAGTTCCGTTAATTGTGGCCTAGAATAATCATCGACGAATTTAGCATGGGCTTGACATAAAGAGATGCTGTCATCTTCGTCACCTTTTCACGGCTTTTTCATCACTCTTAAGATCATTTGTGATAATTTTCTCCTTTTCATCAGAATTAATTCATTTAATTAATTCATTTATTATTTAATTTACTCGTGAAAAACAATTTTAAAGGAATGTTAAAAAATTTCAAGTTTTTGCATCGGAAACGAAAAAAAATATTAAAAGATATTTAATGTTCATACAATGACTAACGGTTATAACGTCTTTATTTCATCGGTCTCTTTGGTGTAATTAAAAAAGGCTTCTCAAAAAGCATAAAATATGCTCGTATTTGTGGAAACTTTGAATATACTGAATGACTTCCACTTTTCTTGCTGGGTTGTAAAGCAATGGACCACAATAAAGGTTGTTGTTCGGCTTGCGAATTAGGAACCACAGTGACTAATCTTAATTTCGTAAAATCGAACAGTTTTATGGGAGTTACCAGATTTAGTTCATTTACAATCCCCACCTGCGATTTGGTAAAATATTAGTCTGTTCCAGGTTTTAAGAAGTTTTATAGAAACTTACGGCATTAAGTTTCAGCTTGGCACCCAAGCTGATAGACAACACTGTTTCAACTTAAAAAAGTCATGAAAGACATTAGTTCAAAACATGCCTGATGTTTTAGATCTTTCCTTATGTGCTTTACTAACAAAGTCGAAGTAAATCTTCTCCCGGCTGGAAAACCGAAAAATGCAAAGATGTGTCTGCTACCTAACAAAGTGGGCATAGACATAGCATACTCGTAATGCACATCGCTCATATTGAAAAATGTAGAACGATCAGTGGAAAATATTCAAATCTATTGGACAAATTCAAAGTTGATTTGAAACAAGGGAACAAGCCGCCATAAAGCCTCCTTGGCAATTTTGTAAGAATATATTTCCCACTTGCCATCTCCTTCACATTTGACATCCAACTAGCGGTATATTTTGCCATATTCGTCCATATTGTTTGGTGGAAACAGGTTTCATTCAAATGAAGAGATCATCATGTGATACGAATGCCTTTTTTGCGGACTTCAACAAATCACATAAAACAAGCGTATTCAATTTTAGAGTACTGTTGAGAACAGATTGAGCTTTACCCAAAATTTTAGAATTTTCTTAACTACACAATTTTCAATTGAAATTCGAAGAATTCCAATCGAAACTCAAAAATTCTACTTGAAATTCGAAACACGTCAATTGAAAAGCAAAATTTCCATTTGAAATTCAAAAGACATCTTTTGAAAATCAAAATTTCCACTTAAAATTCAAAAGTCATCAATTGAAATTCAAATATTCCATTTGAAATTCGAAAGATATCAATTGAAATTCAAAAGATATTAATTGAAATTCGAAAAATAATTAGTAGTTTCAACCGCAATACACTCTATTCAATAATGATGGGTTTTTGTAAGGGTACCTTTAAGTCACCTATTATAGATTCATTTCTTAGCAAAGAAAACTACATATATGTAGCTTCTTCAAAAATATGCGCTCAAACTGGAAAATTCAACGAGAAGAGAAAGAGATTTTATTACTAAAAAATAAGGTGTTTGAAATGTTTTAATACATGGAAGATTATAAGATTGTAATAATATGGTAAATATTAATATTAAAGATGGAATTTATATATTTTTCAATCGCCGACGATGTGCATTGGTTAATCATTTTGTTGGTGTGCTTTAAACGGCGACTATCCAATTATTTTAATGTAATCATTACAATTAAATTACCCATTGTACACGTTAAGGTGTATGTAGAGCATGCTGTGGTCGCATTAAACCTATATTTATTTACATTTCGAATGACTAATTTGGAATATCAATTGATGTGTTTCGAATGTCAATTGATGTCTTTTGAATTTCAAATGGAAATTTTGATTTAAATTTGA
>JAHXMU010000019.1:262457-309330 GCA_019455685.1 Philornis downsi
TTCAATTAGAATTCTTCGAATTTCAATTGGAAATGGTGTAGACCAAAAATGTTTCATATTCCTCTTGTATATATGTTTAAAATGCGAAGGGATTGCCATTGAAATATTATTTACTCGTATTTTTGCATCGCAATCATATTCAGTGATTAGCAACTCAGATCTCAATTAATTAAAGAAACTTCAAGCAATCAGCAGACATCTCTGATTTGAAAATCATCTCCTTCACACTCAAAGGTGTGATTGGCAAGGAACGAATAAAATGTTGACTGCCGTGGTAATGACTCCGTTTTGTTCTATAAATTCTTCATAAACAGAGACAAGGTTTTTTTGTAAACTGTTAATATTTTACATAAAAATTAATATTTATAATTAATTTAAGTGAAACTTGGTCTCCCTCCCATTTGTAATTTTCCGTTGGAATATAACCAAATAATTTACATTTTTAACAGTGTTTCTGTAAAACAAAATTGCTGTTCTGGCAATTATCATCGTGTACTTAGCTGAAAACTGTATGTACGTGGCGTTGTTAATTAAGAAACACTGTTATAAACTATAAATAGTTTAGCACATGCTAAGGTTAATTGTTTGCTAACATGAGTACAAAGAACTGAAAAAAGTTACCACGAAACCCTACAAGAAAAAAAAATCAACTAAGCACATAAAAAGGTGTTGGAAACTAATTGAGAGTAAACCAAAGGAAGGGCCATTATAGAAACCCAAGCACAACATAGCTAATAGCTCCAATAACAACATTCATGGAATTGTATTGAAAACTAATTTCATAAATTTGTTTCACTCTTATCGCATTTATGTATATCTGGAATGCCATGGTAATGGTTGAGTGTTTGCCACTCCCTCTAGCAGTTGTAATAACCATAAATGTTTGCAACAATTATTAGACAACAACAGCTTCCCATTCGCATCATTAACGCCTTCCGGCTCGACACCAACAGCCTCAACCGTCTTTAACGAGCATGGCAAATTGTTCTCCAACTCATTTGTCATTGGCTTTGGGGTGAGCAGTAACACCAAGCACTGGACCTTTAACCACCGCCTCATAAATTTCAAAACAACATTCCGTTTCCGTTCCTTTATGATGCAGGCTTTTTGTAAGCTGATAAATAAAGTGAGATACGAGTTGTTGTTCTACTAACGTTGCCAATCGATTTTCCGTGCAGGATAACTGAAACACTTGTAATGCTCTGTATTAGGATATCGCACAGTGGTGTGAAGACACTTTTTCTATAGCTCCGTGAAGATATTTATCGTATAGAAACACCTACTCTTGATAAACATCAATATAAACTACGGAGATTATTTTACAACAGACTTCGTCAAATTTGGTGGAGAAAAGGTTATTCTGTAGTCAAATTCGATGTAGTCAAATTTGAAGCCTAAGAAACCCTTTGTGTTGTCATCTTACAAAAAAAAAATATGAAAAACTTTAGATTGAATTAGTAACGCTGATGATTTTTTTATACGGTAGTCATCTGATCGACAATATGAAAACGTAAAATATACAAAACGTAAGGTATGAAAACGTTAAGATATAAACACTTTTTCCACAGAAAGAACACCACTCTTTACATTTCTTTCTTAAAGTTTATTTCTTTCAAATATTGTTCGTATCTGCGTCTAGCATGGCTTATTGTAAAATTTAGGATTTCGAATGGCATTTAAGGTTTCAGGATTTCGGATGGTACGCGGGCGTTTAAAAACTAGCCGACCTAACAAAAGGACAACAAAAGTTGTGAACCATTTGCTTTACTTTTCAACATGATCTTTTAGCCCGATTCACTTTTTTTCCGCGACATTCAATAGTTTCTATATTCTGTTCCAAGACGAACACCGTGGTGGCCGACCAATTGAGGTGTTCACTCCAAAAACGGTTAAGAAAATCCAAAAAATATTATTGGGTGATCGTCGACTGAAGGTGCGTGAGCTAGCTGAAATGGTAGGCATTTCAAAAAGTGATATACATCGCATATTGACCGAAAATTTGAAGATGAGAAAGCTGTGCGCAAGATGAGTGCCGCGCTTGCTTTCAAGAAAGCAATAACGGCGTTCTGAAAATGCTTCAGTAGAGTATTTCGCAATGGTTTTGTGTCGATTTATACTCGTGGATAAGACATGAGTCCACCACTTCACACCTGAGACAAGGGAACAGTCAAAGCAGTGGACCGGAATGGGAGAATCGTGTCCAAAGAAAACGAAGATGGTTCCATCTGCAGGCAAGGTCATGGCGTCTGATTTTTTGAGATGCACACGGTATTATTTTTATTGATTATCTTCAGAAAGGAAAAAACATCAACGGCGAATATTATGCTAATTTATTGCAGCGTTTGGGTGATGAATTAATGGGAAAAAGGCTACAGTTGGCGAAAAAGAAACTGTCATCAAGAAAGAAAATTCATCAAGACAATGCTGCAGTTCACACGCCCACTATTACGATGGTCGAAATTAATGAGTTAAAGCTCGAATTGCTTCATCATACATCTTATTCGCCAGATTTAGCTTCCTCGGACTTTTTTCTATTTTCAATATTATAAAAACTGTTCGGTGGTAAAAGATTTGCCAACAATGACGAGATGGAGTCTACGGTTGATGGCTGCTTTAAACATTTTGATTATCGCCGGAAAAAATGTGAAAAGAGATTATGTTAAAAAGTAAAGAAAATTTCTCCAAAATTTTTTCTGTCTTCTTTGTTAGGTCGGCTAGTTTTGGAACCGCGTAACTCGAATACGCCGTCGACAAAATAAAAAAAGGTGGATATTTGGGCTAAATCGGATTATTTTAACCATGCTAAATAAAACCTTCGAAATATCATGGATAATGTCGTGGATTCTTTTTTCCATCTTTTGCAATAAACCTTTGAAAAATAAGTGAGAAACGTGAGGAAACTTATGCAAATTATTTTAGGAATGTAGAATCGTTTTGCTTTTCGATATGAAGTAGTATATTTTTTCAATGAAAGATGGTTTCCTTTACAAAGAATGCATATTTTTATAACAAAATATTTTTTACATTAAGGAAATACTTTTCTGTAAGAAAACATAGTTCTTCGCAAATCACATACATTTATTTAGGAATAATATTTTTTCACAAAGAAGATACTTTTAAATAGTGTATCCACCGTGAAGTTGATTTTCTGTCTTGTGTCAGAAGGAAGTTAATTTTTACATTTTTATCCCGATTCTGACCGAACCCACACCACTGTACCCCACAGTAATATTATATGACATAGAATATCTTTCGAAAATATCCTTTCAATACGCGTGAAAATATACTCATACCGTAAATGACTACCCTTTTAACCCCACATTCTCCTGTTTAATGGCCTCATTATACATGACGTTGTGCAGTACTTTGTCTGCAGAAGGATATGCTGTGAGCATTTGCAGGGGGTTGCAGGTCGTTTTTCTGAAGTGGTTTTATCCCCCCTATTCTACCACCAATTTCACTACAGCAACAGCATTCTCGGCAGCAGCAAAAGTGGCGACAAAACTCACACAGAACACAAAAAAAAGCATAGAAAAAGAGGACTAAGAATGCGTCGAGTGTTTGAGGATTTGAGCTGAACAAAGGCTTTGGTTATGAGATATGTCCTGTTTTCAATTGTTGTTGCTGTTGCAGTTTTATTGTTTGTGTAAACTGTGATGACAATGAAAATTATTACACGAGCTTTTGGGGTTATTTTTGCTTTGTTATTTTTATTGTCGACAATTTAACATTATTGCAGTAATATTGCAAATATTGGTGGTGGTGGGAGGTGAAAGACACGATGAACGGGAAAGGATAATGACAATCGAATACAATAGAAAGGAACTTTTTCTCTCTTCATTTTCAGGGTATACAATTGTAATATGTCAAAATAAGACACAAGTTAGAGAAGAACAAGTATTTAGCAATATATTTTGCGACCTCCTTTTGTAGCAAAATCCTTTCGGTACTTTTTAAATATTGAAATCGTTGAGCATCCAATACTTGTAAACCAAAAAATTATACTTTTGCAGTGGAATATTCAATATTGTGTAGTGTAATTTATTAGTGGGCTCGAATAGCAATGTGGACGATAAATATTGTACATATTGTACAGCAACCGCGCAGTGATTGCATTGCAGTTCTTAGAGGCGTGTACGCTGTACCGACTCATCACTATACTAGTGGTTGTATCGATAAGGGCTTCATATTGTACATATGTACATATTACACTGACTTGTCCTTATATCGGTGAAAAATCTTATTTTTTGGGTTATTCGACTACCACAAGTATGGCGTTCCTTTGCAAATACATAAGGTGTGATCAAAAAATAATCGTTATTTTCAAATTTCGTGAGTTACGTATGTTCGATTTTCGCATTTATTTTTTTCTGTTATGTTGGTAAACATGCCTTTTATATATGTTGACAATATCAGCCATTTTGGATTGTCAGTTTGTTTTTGACAGATAAAAAGGTTAGTCGTGTTTTGGTGTGCTCTTCGATTTTTTACTGTTCGAAAAAATGGATCAAAGAAACTGTATTAAGTTTTGTGTAAAAAATGAAATTAAATGTGCAAGGACATTTGAAATGTTGACTGTGGCGTTTGGCGAGTCTACTATGAGCAGAACACAAGTTTAATTGTGGTATAACCGGTTTAAGGAAGACCGAGAAGATGTCACTGACAATGCTCGTCCTGGTCGCCCGAGCACGTCAACAACCGATGAAAACATTGAAGCAGTGAAGAAAATGATTTTGGATAATCGTCGAATCGCTATTAGAGAGGTTGCTGATGATGTTGGCACTTCGTTCGGCTCATGCCAAGTAATTTTACGGATATTTTAGGCATGCGAAGCGGCAGCGAAAATTGTTCCAAAATTGCTAAATTTTGAGCAAAAGCAACGTCGCATGGACATCGCTCAGAAGCTGTTGAACGTCGTCAACGACGATCCAGATTTCCTCAAAAAGATCATAACTGGTGACGAATCATGGGTGTATGGCGATGGCATTGAAACCAAAACCCAATCATCCCAATGGAAGCATCCATAAGAGCCAACACCGAAAAAAGCACGTCAAGTTCGGTCAAATGTGAAGGTTTTGCTCACTGTTTTCTTCGATTGCAATGGCGTGGCGCATCATGAATTCTTGCCACAAGGTCGTACGGTCAATAAGGAATACTACCTTGAAGTTATAAGCCGTTTGCGCTAAGCAATTCGTCAGAAACGCACAGAATTGTGAAAAACCAATCATGGATTTTGCACCATGATAACGCACCAGCTCGCACATCGATGCTTGTGCGTGAGTTTTTGGCCAAAAACAAAACCGCAAGCATGCCTCAACCACCGTATTCACCGGACTTGGCCCCCGCTGAAATTTTCCTCTTCCCAAAGCTGAAGACACCGGTTGAGGAGATAAAAGAAAAATCGAAACAGGAGCTGTCGGCGATACCAAAAAGCGCGTTCCAGAAGTGTTTCGAGGATTGGAAAAAACGCTGGCATAAGTGTATTATATCTGAGGGGGATTACAATTACAAGACAGTTATTGATGAATAAATAAATATTTTTTGAAAAATTGAAAATAATGGTTATTTTTTGATCACACCGTATTCAAATTGGAGTAGTTGTTGAGAAAATACTGAAAATGTCCAACACAATACAGGGCTGCTAAAACAAACACCGTAGTGGTCGACCAATTGAGGTGTCCGCGCCGGGCACGGTTATTGAAATCCACAAAATGGTATTGGATGATCATCGGCTGAGGGTGTGTGAGCTAGCTGAAATGATAGGCATTCCAAAAAGTGCTTTACATCGTATATTGAACGAAGATTTGAAGACGAGAAAGCTTTACTCAAGGTGGATGCCGCGCTTGCTTTCAATAGAGTAAAAACAGCGTCGTGAAAATGTTGCAGTAGAGTGTTTGGCGGAGTTTCACTACAATAAAGCCAAATTTTTGCGTTGATTTATAGCCATGGATGAGACATGGGTCCACTACTTCATATCTGAGATAAAGGAATAGTCAAATCAGTGGACTGGAATGGGAGAATCATGTCCAAAAAAGGGCGAAGACGGTTCCATCTGCAAGCAAGGTCATGGCGTCTGTTTTTTGGGATGCGCATAGGATTATTTTTATTGATTATCTTCAGAAAGGAAAAACCATCAACGGCAAATATTATGCTAATTTATTGCATCGCTTGGGTAATGAAATTAAGGGAAAAAGGTCGCATTTGGCGATAAAGAAAGTGTTGTTTCATCAAGACAATGCTGCAGTTCACACATCCACTATTGTGATGGCCAAAATTAGTGAATGAATTAAAGTGCGCAATGCTTCATCACGCACTTTACTCGTCAGATTTAGTTCCCACGAACGATTTTCTATTTCCAAACTTGAAGCTTGAAAAAATGGCTCGATGGTAAAAGATTTGCCAATAATGAAGAGGTGGAGTGTGCGGTTGATTTCTATTTTAGGGAGTTTAACAGTTCTAACTATAAACAGTCTATAGAAGCTATTGAATATCGTTAGAAAAAGTGTATCGAGTTAAAAGGAGATGATGTTGAAAAATAAATAAAATTTTTCCCAATTTTATTGTGTATTCTTTGTAACGTCGGCTAGTTTTGGGAGCGCTTTCGTAGTTTCGTCATCTGTTTAGCACAAAGTTACAAATATTACATTTTATTAATGTAAATCCGCCTTTGAATCTGTAATCTTCAAAATAATTTATATACATAAAAATACAAAATATTGAAACAAGTGATCAGATACTTAGGAAGTTATCATTGTCACCTATTTGTATTGATTGATACCGTTTTAAGAACAAGTTCGGAAATTCAAACAACGAATCGACCAGTTTTTGGACGTTCTTTAATTGGAAAATTACGAATACTTGCTATATTTTCAATTAGTGTTTGCCTAATAAGAGCTTAAACATTAAACATTGATTGCCTTTTAATTTGTCTAATATTGTTTGTGTGCAATCCAACTTAATAGGAGATCCTCTGCTCTTCTTTACATTAAAAAAAAAAATACATTTTTAGTTTGTTAACTGAACAAACCAAAAATTGAGCTTGTCCCAACTCAATTTGATAGTCGTTAACTTAAAATAAATCAACCATACTTTTAATTTTTCCCCAGTATTTTGTTTCCTCCTCCACAAATTACCAATTACGTAATTAATTGAGTGATTTTGTAGCAACCCCCCAAAACCAACACTAACAAATGCCCAAAACCACAGAAAAACACCCACTCACACATACGAGTGCAACAGTGATTATGAAACAATCACGTAATTAGTTTTTCAAATTTTTATAAGATTTCCTTCGAAATTCATTCATTTATTCATTACTGACACTCTTCAAGGGGAGGCGAGGTTGGTTAGGTGAAGAAAAAAGTTGGTTCAAGTTCTCTTTAGAGATAATTCCAGTAAAGTTTGCCGATTATAAACTTTTTCTTCACTTTTGGATATATTTATCAACATGTAAGTATTAGATACATGCTATGGCAACAGTCATCATACGCTGTGTCTAGGATACAAGTTCGCCTTTTTCGATGTTTTATCCTTCGCGCAACTAGACAAAGAGACACTCACATTCACAAGTAGTTCGTAAGATTTCAATTAAAATTCTTTTCGAAATGTTTTCTCAATACGACTGGTGGGGATATACATTTTTATTTTTACTTTTTTCATTTATATCACTTGACTGCCTGTCATTTGGATTTGTCATTTTGTTGGACACTTTGAAAGGACCTGTGAGAGATTCATTACTTGGGAATTTATTAATTCATAACTATACGAGTACACCTAATGGAAAAATAATATTTTTATGTCAGAAGATTTGTGATAAAGACAATTTTCCATTAGTCATAATGAATTCTATAATGGTATGATATGATTCAGTGTATTATTTTTGGTAATATAAAATTTCTTGGATTAACCAAATGGGATGCCAAAAGCATACAATTTTAGCGTAATTTCTGTAATTAAAGTAGATGTTAATAAAGTAAATCGTTAAGAAAATAGAATTTTTATCATTTTTATGAACGGCATGAATTTGTCGAAAAATGTTCACCTAAACAATTCATTTAGAACGTTAGGAAATGAGAGGAAAACAAATAAAATGGGCCTGTTCTCACCACTTTATAAGGTAGATTTTAAAAACGTAGTGTGTTATTTATAGCTCCCTCAAATAGGAAATGATATTGGGAGAAATAATTTGAAAATATGGGTGACTCATTTAAAGATATTGCTTCCAGTATGGACTTTATAACAGAGCAAATTCTCATGCTGTTTAATCAATTAATGTTTAACTTTTGCACCCCATGTTTGCAATAATATTTGATTCCAAGAAGACAGCGTTATGCTGTCACAGCCTATGAAAGCATAGCTTCATTGGTGCTTCGAGCTGGAGAGTTGGCCACCTAGATCATGCAACATCATATCGCTACAATTTTTTCTAAGGCGCTACACTAGGTCTAAAGTTTACGATTAAGAATGTCATCAAATGCTCGAACGCATCATCGAAAATTGGAAACGCAAAATGGATCATATTTGAATGGACGACATTAAAGCGTCAGCATTTGAAAGATTTTATTTATTAAGACATATATAAGCTAGCCGAGCCGACGTGCGGTGCTTCACCAGCAGTATAGGAGGATAAAAATCAACATAGAAATTGCAGTCACCTCAACTGACTTCTGTATAACTTCATCCAACGACCTTTTGCTTTGGTACAAACGTTTGAGAGATGGCAAAAAGGGGCTTAGGAATTCGCAAGAATTTTGTCAAAAAGTACTCTGAATTAATGGGCAGTCAAAGAAGCAAAATTATACGATAACTCACTAAAGTTTCCCACATAGAAATTGTAGAGAGACCACTAAGTTTTACATCTACGAAGAAGAATACAGATTTTAGCTAACAAGACTTCTTTGTATGTTCGGCACCCTAAAGGGGATGGCAATCCATTCCACTTTTATGCACAAAACTAAGTTTGATAAATGAATATTGGAACATGTTGGTAAACATATTTAATCTGCATGGGAGTTTATGATACATTACACAATTACCAAAGATACGAAATACGGATTACAGCGGAAAAATTAAATTTCTATTAAACGGTCAGTTTGTTTAAGAGCTACCAGAAAGGGTGTGGCAATGCCCAATGTTTTCATTCTTAGAATTTGCTTCGTCAAACACATAAAATATATTAAATTTTACACCATTCAATATAACTGCTTGCAAGATATTAAGCTAAGATTGGAGTATATGGATATAATCAATCATTTATATAGGGGGTATCAGATGGGGAATGGTTACTTATTCAATGTTATCAAGAATTACAGAGAATTATACATCAATATAGTGGACAAAAACCGATGCTACTATAGCCTGCAGATCAGAAATTGCAGAGGAAGTTGAATTTTGGAAAATCGACAATTTGTATGGAAGATTCCAGAAATGTCGTGGTTATTAGCTCAATTTTTTAAGGTTTACGAAGAATATATTCGAAAAAAAACATTGTATTAGAAATTAATAACATTATCTATTAGAAATTACTGAGGATAGATTGAATTTCGAAAAATTGTTAATTTGGATGAGAGGTACCAGAAGGGATACGGTATGGTTGCTATTCATTTATATTGTGAGAGCACACTTTGGTAAACGTTCAATGTGTACCAAATATGTCTGATTTTAGTTCAACCATGAAAGCGATATGAATCCAAGAATATAAGGGCTGAATTGGCCAATTGTGTGGGATGTACCAGAAGAGGCACAGACATTCTGTCGATCAACATAAAACAGTGCAATGGAAAAAAAAAACTTGAGGTACTTGAGGTCTACCAATGTTGAGTTTGAGAAAAAAATTGAATTTAGAAAATTTGGCCAATTTATATGGGAGGTACGAGAAGTGATGGATCAATACAGGTCAAATGATATTTGGCACTTTAAATGCTTCCTTGTGGATGTTACATTTTTAAAAGTATCAAATGATATATACCTTCAATCCTTCGGGTGAAGGTATAATAGCATTTTTTAGTAACTGTGTTAATTTCTAAAATAACTAGATTAAATGGTCATTACAATGACTATTTGCTCAGTTACTTTCATGTATTTTTTCCCCTAGAGAGTATTAGTTCTACGCTAACAAAATATGTAACAAATTCCATTTACCTCCAAGAGTTTATGAGACATGTTCTCCTAAATGTTTGTGTGGTATGAGCAGAGCCCCACCGTTGGCCGCTACAAGAAATGTTTTAAAGTTCATCATGCCAAATAGCATCGTTGTACCTCAAATAGCTCATACTAAGTTGAGTGGGCGATGCCATGTCCCTTTTTTCAACTTTAATCTAATTTAGCTCATGACAATTTTATTCTATTCAATTTCGAATTTAGGAGACTTTGCTCTTATCTGTTATCGCAAAAATCTATATGTAAAAACAAGTCAATATAATCTGAAACTCACGGTAATTGTGGATAAATATCGCGATCAAGGGCACGACAATTAACGAAAAGCTCGAATTTATAGATATTTTTTCCAAAAATAAAAAAAAAATAATTCTTTTGGGCAACTTATTATTATAATCTATCTATCTATCTAACAAATTCCCTTGCATCTCATGAATGAAACATGAAACGGGTTATCACATTTAGTGAGCTTACATGTAATTCTATTTTTAGGTCCAATCAACGGGACTTACATTTTAATCACGATTCCAAACATCACAGTTTCAGCTGCCTCTACCAAACTTGTCAATTACTCGACTACTCGAAGTGTTTGTCGGACGCATCCAGGTTGCCGCCGCTTAAATAATTATATAGACGGCTGTATGCGGGATTGAACTCGGGATAATGTGAACGATAGTCGTGTGTATAACCATCGCTCCGGTTGGTCACTTAGATAATATTATTTGTTGGCACTTTGGATTGGCGAAAGAAACCAATAACGCACAGTATCTCATAATAATCAAAGAAAATTCTCAGCATAATCTCGATTTTTTGACAACTTTGATGCGATCTTTTCGATCTTGCTTCACCTTGTGCACAATATTCACTCTATTGATCCATTGTTTCCGGATCATAAACATAGATCCAAGTCCTACCTCCCGTAATAATGCCTTTCATGATATGCAGGCAGCCAGAAATATTTTCTCCACGGATTTAAACATGACGGTCTTTTTGGAGATGGGATATTTTTTGTTTTTTTCAAAAAGAGTTTGACTGATTTCTTTCAAATAACGACAGATATGATAGATTTGTGTATGAATCGAAAACAAATTCAGTTAAGTTTGCTAACTAGATTTTATACACGTTATTAGTTCTGTTACTTTTTAAGTAGATGTTCAAATAAACGCATAACATTTCATCATCAAAATATATTTTCTTTATTTTTGTTAATAATTTTGGTGTGCTGAACACTTTGGGCCGAGGTAATTCCGTAGAATTTTTTTTCTCTAAAGACGTTTGAATGAATGCTTCAAAAAATGTTTGTGTTCACAGAAATTTAAAAATTTATTTGTTGTTGAAAGGTAGAAATGTTCCAAGTAAAACTCATATAAAACGTTTTATGGAATGAATCGGAATCAAAATTTTATATAATTCCGTTTCGACTATACCGACGTTTTTTGTAGTTTTGTTTAGTATTTATGAAACAGTATCCATATTTAAATAAAACAAAATTGTTATCGTTTTGGTTTACTGATGGTCATCGAGAATAGCTTTAGAGTATTCCATCCAGTCTTGATATTTATGGTAGAAATTTGCAGAATTGTTTAAGGCAGCCTAATCTACAAAAAAATCATACCCCTTATCGAAAATTTTCACACTCGAATGTTTTCGAATGCATACTATTAAACTAAGCATTCGAATAATAGCTCATTAAAATAAATGTAAATAATAATGGATACGTAATGGCCGTCGCTTCCACACCTTGCCGAATACTGCTGTGTGGTTTTCTACCGGCCGCCCAATAAATGATTTGACACTAAAAAATCAAAACGAATATCTGCAATGTGTACAATTGAATAATCACTGATTTTTTGTGTACAACGACACACTTATAAAATTTCGAAAATACAGGGTGGCACACGAATCGTGCTGTTATCAACTGTCTATAGGGATCGTTATTTCAAGATGTTTGAAGGAATTTTTCTTTACCCAGAATTGCGCCGAAGACGTATCCGTTTCAACAGCATTTGGTTCCAGCAAGATGTAGCAACTGCTCACTTAGCCAGACCGGTTATAGCGGATCTGCAACCAAAATTCTCGAACAAATTAATATCCAGAAACTTCAGTTTCCGCTGGCCTCCAAAGTCACCTAACTTGACTGCACCAGACTTTTTCTAATGGGGTTATGCCAAGCAAGAGGTGTACAAAGCGATACCAAGGAATTTGACTGAATCGAAGCAGTCCATTAAAACAATAATTGAGGCGATTTCGCAAATAAATAATTTTTTGAATGTGCATGGAGGTCACTTACGGTCTATTATCTTCAAAACCAATTAATTGTATAAAATAAAACTGAGTTTTCTCTACAATAAAAAAAAAAAAGAATTATGAAATACATTGAATAAAAAAAAGTTTTTTGAACATTTTATTGTAGTGCAATTGATGCGCCACCTGTATGAAAAATTAGGAAATACTGTGGAGCGGAGCACAGAATTCAAAAAGTTACATCTCGAAGAATAGCCAAAACAAAAATAAATTAAAACTCGTTACTGATTTATTAAAACGTAAAAATGTCCTTATTCCTAATCATATTTTATGTCTAGCAATTTCTTTACTTCTTTTTTTTTATTTATCACTATTTCTGTTTTTATTTTATTTATTATTTTTTTTTTTTTTTTGTAAAAATTTGAGTAATTATTTTGACAATTGAAATTGTGGTTTCCGAATTACAAAATTTAGCGATTTTTTTAATTTAAAGATTTGGAATAAACAGTATTTTTCATTGTTTTTATTCGAGCTTTCTCCATTTATTTTCATTTCTCTGTGAAAAAATCAAGTTTTGTGGGTAAAGCATTTTACTTGTATAATTTATTTTTCGATATTTCCATCCTCCTTGAGAATAATTTTTAGGATTGACAACTAAATTTTCGCTAAGTCATTGCTCCAACCTTTATCGTTGTCTTTTTATCTATCTTCTTAGATATCTATCTTCTTTCTGTTTATTTGTCAATTCTGAAGATTATGCTTAACAATGGTCGAAATATCAAATATACAAATTACGCAAATAAAATACTTGATCTAGAGCTTGAGTTTTTCATAGAAAAATATAAACAATTCAAAAAAGAAAAACTTAGGTCGTATAAAGGAAGCCACAATGTCCAAATTTCATTATATTAAATTGCTAACATACTCGACATGCGATTAAATTTCGACTTTGTAGGATTTCCTTATTTCAATCATTTTTTACTTTCACATGGTTTTATTTGTCTATTTTTTTTTTTTTTTAATTAAAATTATCTCACTGTACGAATAAGCCTCTACCGAAAAATTTCACTATTTTGGCAATTACGTGTTCTATTTCCAATTTAAAAGCTCTTTTGCGTGTTAGGGAATTTCCTAATTTTGAAATCGTTTTTGGCGGCATATAAAGGACATCATCACATTAAAGCCCTTTTTCGAAAAAAAAAAATTAACTAAAATGTAGAGCATGAGATTCAAAAAGTGACTAAATCTCGGTAATGAAGCGTATCGTCGTGAAGATTTCTTATTATTGTGTTTTATGTTAAAGTCATTTTTTTATTTTGTTTTTTTTTTTTTTTCTTGGTGGAACGTTGAGGTAACTTTAGTATAAGCTCCTGTTGGAGGCTTATATTTTGGCTATTGAATGCGTTGTTTTCGAATTAGTGTTGTTTTCGAAAATCAGCTGGTATGGTTGTTGTATGTGAGGATGGCATGGTGTTACTTCTCTTTATTTGGATTATCCTAATATTGTCAAAAGTGCAAAAATGAATGCCATACTAACCCCACTTTCGAAAAAATATGGTCATGTTCATTAAGTAGTTTCCTAAAATTATTCTTATTTACTGGCCGTCAACAACAAGGCAACAGTTACTTTATTTTTTGATTAGTGAAAAACACTAACCGATACGACTTTTCACTGCTGATATATGATATATTATTTATCATATAAAATTGCTAAAATGAAAAGCACTAAACTTTTCTTCAGTCGTTTTTTACTTTTGCATTTAGGGTGATTTTTAAGGATTTAAGTTTTCCATGTTGACAGCACTGGTTGGTAATAGCGTCAAAACGTCATCTGTCAAAATGAAAAGTGTACAGTATACTCTGCCATTTCATCATGAAAAGATTAACAAACGAGCAACGATTGCAAATCTTTGAAATTTACTATCAAAATTCGTGCTCTGTGACAAATGTTCATCGTTTGATACGACCATTTTATGGTCGTCATAATCGATCTGCTGAATCAACACTTCGTGCTGTTATCTCCAAATTTTGCACCAAATTCACTTTGTTGGACATAAAGCCATCGAGTCGCGTGCGTAGAAAATCAACTCACGCAAGAATTGAAGCCGAATTGAAGCCGCAACGTCTAATTTTTGGTGAGTGGGCCTTACAAAACCTCAATGAAAATCCGCTGTTTTATCGAAAAATTATGTTCAGCGATGGGATTCATTTCTTGCTGAACGGATACGTAAACAAGCAAAACTGTCCCATCTGGAGTGATGAACAGCCACATGCCATACAGGGTTGCCCATATTCGATGGACCCATCTGGCAACGCCATAACTTTTGACAGAGATGTCAGATCGCTTAATGACATACCGCGTTTAAAGCGTCAGTCTAAGCAGATTTTTACCATGGAACAATACACGCCACGCGAGCGCTCTGAAGTAGTTGAAATTTACATTCAACAGAAGAAGTCAATTGTGAAAACTCAACGTGCTTTTAAAATATTAAAAAATGTGAGAAGTACGCCTTCTAAGAACACCATTAAGCGTTTATACGAAAAATTTTCGACTGGTGAGGCTCTTTCTAATCCGAAGAGGCCAAATAAAAGTCGACCAAGGCGATCGACCGAGAATATCGCTGCCGTACGAGCCAGTGTTGAGAGGTCCCCAAGAACATCCCAAAAACGCCGTTCTCAGCAGTTGGGCATGGCTCGGTCCACTTTACAACGGATTATTCGTGTTGATTTGCATTTGTTCCCGTACAAAATTCAATTGACGCAAAGATTGTTGCCTGCGGACAAGCCTCGTCGATTGGAATGGGCCCAACGAGTCATCGAAATGGCCGATGATGACGAGCAATTTTGGAACAAAATTATCATGTCCGATGAAGCCCATTTCACATTGAATGGGACCGTAAATAAGCAAAATTGCCGTATTTACGCCACTGAAAATCCTCAGGAGATTCAAGAATTGCCTCTTCATGACGAAAAAGTCACAGTTTGGTGCGGTTCGTGAAGAAATAGCCGCTATTCCGGCCGAAATGTTGGCGAAAACGATGGAAAATGCTGCAAAAAGGGCACAATACGCCATCAACGCCAGAGGCGGCCATTTGAGAGATATCATATTCAAAAATTGATGGAAACAAATCTACTTGGAGCAAATTAAATGAATAAGATTGCCAACCGCCAAATTTTTATTTTTTTCTTTGATTTTTTTTTTTAAAACATGGGTCCGTCGAATATGGGCAACCCTGTACATGAATTACCGATACATCCCGAAAAAACGGCAGTCTGGTGTGGTTTATGGGCTGGTGGTATCATCGGTCCATTTTTCTTCAAAGGCGACCGTGCAAGAAACGTTACCGTCAACGGCGAACGATATCGAGCCATGATACGCGATTTTTTTGCCCCAATTGGCTGAGTTGAACTTGGTTGACATGTGGTTTCGTAAGAGCGGTGCAACATTACACACTGCTCGTGAAACAATTGATATGTTGAGGGATGAATTTGCTGAGCAGCTTATCTCTCGATTTGGCCCCCAAGATCTTGCGATTTAACGCCTCTTGATTATTTCTTGTGGGGTTATGTCAAGCCGTTGGTCTATGTGGACAAGCCGAACACTATTGAAGCCTTACAGGATAACATAAGACGCGTTATTCGTGGAATACAGGCCGAAATGCTCGAAAAAGTGACGAAAACTTGGACCTTCCGAATGGACATTTTGAGACGGAGCCGCGGATAACATGTACATGAAATTATCTCTAAAAATTAAATGGCAAAGACAAATTTATCGATTCTAATAAAAAATTTTGGTATATGACGCAAATTTGAGTGTTTTATTCGATTAAAAAAAAATTCGATTAAAAGATCACCCTTTATTTTAACTACCGAGCGCGTTGTTTTCGATTTAACGTTGTTTTCGAAAATCAGCGACATTGTTTATATATTATGTATGTGAGAAGGGCATTTTGTCACTTCTATTTCCTGTAGATAATCCTAATAGTGTCACAAATGGAAAAAATTTCGGAAAAAATTAGATATTTCGCTAAAATTTTTCTTATTTACTGGTCTTTAACAACAAGGCAGGAGTTGATAGAATTAGGGAGCGCGATTGCTATAATTTTTACAAAATTTTTTTGATTAAGCGATACGATTTTTCGCTGCTGATAATAAGGGCTAAATCGATTTGTTATAGAAAATAATTGTCGACCGTACTTTTGATGCCTGTGCAATTTTACAGAGGTTCATTTGTTATCGTAAAGAATGATATTATATACCTTCCAGCGTCCGTGTGCGTTTTAAAAAAAGTTTTTAAATATGTAGTTTGTTTTTTGACAGTAGTACGTGAATGTATGAAAAAAAAATAATAATTTGGTAATTTGTCTAAAAATTAAATTTGTAAAATTTAAGAAAAATAGAAAAACTCTTTAAAGTGAAGCTTCTTATCGCAATCATTCCTATATAAATATCCACAAACGGGCATTGATTCAATTTGATTTAGTTTTATTGAAAAAATAAATTACATTTCCTTGAATCTCAACTCGGCAATTGACATAAACGAGCATTTTTTTCTCACAAATTACATCAGACGACGAAAAAAATAATGCAATCGGACATAAGTCCCATTTAGTGGAATTTTGTGCACCTCACTAACATTTTGTTTGGTTTTTAAAGAGGCGACGGACGGGTCAAATTAGGCCATGTAGGATATAAATCACACAGTTCCCCAGTTGCCGTTTCCTGGTTGCCGAATCAAAAACATTGTTACACGTGAGTTTAAAAGTGAGACCGATGTGAGACCGATGGCTGGAGATAGTTTGCCAAACAGTTTTTATTAAAAACAAGCTTTTACTAGCCAATAAGAAAATAATATATAGTATCACATAATGGTTCTGGGAACTTAAAACGTTTTGATTACTTTTCTGAAGCTGAAAACTCTACTATGCCCTTTAGGTGTTTCATACAGTTGTTACCAAAAGTAAACCCATTTAAATCTCTATCGGCCATATAGATAGGTTTATATCTCTATTCTCTAAAATTCATATATCATGAAATCACTGGCTAAGAAAAAACCCTATATTTATTGCTTCTAAGTAAGGCATAAAGTAAGCAGAAACAATAAACCCGGCTGAACATTAACATGAAAATGGATCATTCATAAATTTTATTAAGTTTTGTGCATCACGCTAAAATGTATTTGCAGACAAAAGATTCATTTATTTCACTCCATAGTTCTTTGTTGAGATCAATTTTCATTCACAAAGCACCAAATCTATACTTTTTGCTTGAAGTTTAAGAATCAAAAAAAAAACAAAACCAAAATGTTATCTGAATTATCATCAAACTAAACCTGAAGTTAACATCAACCTTTCACATTTAATGCTGTATTCATAGATATTTATTGAAGGCTTATAAACCAAATTTTCATAGTAGAAACTTTCTTCAAACGTTCAGTGATTATAAATATGGCCTTTCGAATTTAAATTTGTAATAGAATAGGGAATATTTTTCTAAATTGCATTTTTCGAAAACATTTTGTAAATATTTAATTAAACAAATTTCACATCGCTTTTCGTTCGAACAAAAACAAATTAGGAAAATTCGAAATTATTACATAAGTAGTGTGAGCATGACTGAGATTCTAATAAAGTTCTTCGTTTCTACAAGAGGCCGCTCTTCAACAACACAAATAGGAGTCAGGGCTCTCTGTTCCAATACCATAACGTTTCTCAAACATACAACAATTTCGTCTCTTGGAAACAAATGGCTGAATTGCAGAAAATTCGCTCAGCTGAATAGGTTCCGAAACATGACTGTAACTATCAGATGTTGTATATCTTTAGGTATATAAAAAGGTATATATATACAATTACACATATACTTACTTATATGTATATACATATATATGCATATAGGTAAATGTGTATTTAGTTATTGCTTTTTGCGTACATAAATGTTGAGTTATATTTAAACATTTTTGATATATACACAATTTTTTCGATTTTTCTTTTTCGTTTTAGCCAAAGTTTTGGGGTTTTTAGGAGAAATTTTCATAGAAAACTAAGGAAGCACTCGGTTTTAAAGCAAGATTTTGAAAGCTTATTTTGGGAATTAGAATTTGCCTTTTTATACTAGCATTTCTATTTGTTTTTGTTATTATGTAATTCTTAAATATTTTTCTTTTTTTTTTTGTTTTTTGTTCTTCTTCTTTTGATTGAAGAGGTCACTTACCTGTATCGCTGGGCGCTATGTTACTTAAGCGATTTGTTATAAAACCGCGTAGATTGGAGACAGCACGTTGTGGCGAATTGGGGCCACTGCCGAAGGAGAAACTTCTTAGTTTGGAAAACAAGGCGGCCGATTCTCCACTTGGGCCACTGCCTGTGGCGGCGTTTGTATGGGGTTCGTTGGACGCCACTGTCGAAACTTTTCAACGATTTGAAAAATGTAAAAAATTTACACTTTTGTTTGTCAAACCAACACTTATCGATTATTTGCTATTGATACTATACTTTTATGAAAAAAACGGCTTTTGCTTTTTGCAAACGGATTTGTATAATGGTTGTTTGTGGGCTTTCTTTTTTTTTGTTGCAAAATGATTTAGAATTTTGCCACCGTTTAAAGAGGCTTTCCACTGCAGTTCCTTTGGAGAATTTTGTTACGATATTTTTCTTTTCCTTTTTAATATTTTCAATGCATTTCGATCTTTTGTATTATTAGCTTTAGCTTTATCACTGACACACTCGGCTTCGTTTCGTTTTGTTTCTTTGTAACTGCTTACTTCAACTTTCAAACACACAACTTTTTCATTTGATTTTAAATTTTGCATAAAATTTTTCCTTTTGTTGCTTAACTTCATCCATGTGAGGGAAAAAGTGTAATGATTTTTTTTCTTGAATTGTTCAAGAGATGTTTTTTGTCTTTTTAGTTGGGTTGTGTGTTTTTTTTTTTTTTTGTTTTTTTTTTTTTTTTTTTTTTGTTCTCTTGTTCAACCTGACGACGGACGAGTAACCGTTGCGTTCGTTGTCGTCCAGGCCAGAGCAAAGGTAACTTCTGTCTGGTAGCTAGAACACGTTGAGACCGTCAAATGCCCGTGCACAGCCGTTTACCAAAAGTGAGAAAAGGAACGGCTGAGACGGCAGCAGCAGCTGAAGCGTAGCCTGGAATGTTAGTACCAGTCGGTGCTCGCGATGATGAAGTGCAAACATTTAACCACCCAACGGCCACCCACCCAATCGTTATATACTTTGTGGGCTACATTCCAAGGAATGAGACGACCATAACACCAATACCTATTCACGAGTACAGCAATAGAGTCGCTTTGTAGCAGTGCAATTGTGGGGCTAACACACACTAACACTCACATAAACAGAGTAGGTAGTCTCTCAGTTGGCATTCCATGTGAATTTCAGGACATTTTCTAAGCGCAGGCGCCCTCAATAGCACATTAACTCTCCTGTTATCTTTTATGACCAAGAAATCTTTTTAGTGGTAGACACACCGCCGTATACTCTTGTTTCTCTTGCTGCCATTTTCATCCTTTTGTTACCATTACACCGTTCCTATTTTACCGTGTGTGCGTTTTCCTTTGGCTTTTTTTGTTTCTCCCACAATTTGTTGTTTTCTTTAACGCTTTAGCCCAATTGGCTTTGATGATATGTCGAACATTTGCTATTTTCTCATGCTCATAATTGTTGTGGTTACTGCTTAAGAAAGTGTTGGTGCAAATTTTCATTAATCTTTGATACCAAAAATTGTCCTGGTAACTCCCCCCCTTTTGGGTCATTTTTTTTTTTTGTTTTGTTTCTTGGTAAAAATTATATAATGTCGAGTTTTTGTCTTATTGTATTTCATCTGTCTGAGCAGTAGTAGTATAATTGGATATGTCTGGCGGTGTCACTAAAGTCGATGAAATGAGCAAAACAAATGCGGTATATTCATTTGATTGCAATGTCCTTAAATAATTGAAGAATAATTTGTTAATTAGGCAAAGTCAAATGCTATTTTCATATGTAATTATATGGTGTTTACAATCATGAAAGGTAATCATTATAAACAATTAATATTTGAAAAAAATAAGTAATAAAAGTTTTTTTTTATTTTCTGTATATAATTATAGACTGCAGTTATAATGAAAAACAGAATGTCAAATAATAACCTGTTTAGTCTTTATTGACGTTAACAATTCAGCATATTTTTTTTTCCAAAGTCCGCATTAGCAATATAACATTACTTGTTATTACTCTTATTATTACTATAGGGTGGCGCATAAGTAACGCTAAGATTTGATCAGTGAATACATTTTTTGCTTAAGTTTTTTTTTTCGTTTCTTTACAGAGTTAACTAAATAATACTTGGGAAATTTACGATAGAAAGGCTCAGCACAGAACAAAGAACCAAAGTTGTTCAATTTTACATTGAACGTCAGCATTCGATTATTCAGATCACATCGAAATTTCTTTCATGTTCGTAATGCCCCTAGCACTCCAACAATTTACCGATTGGTTCAGCGTTTTGGGCAACAAGGGGTTGTCTGTGATCTTCCGCATGCTGGAAGACCTCGTGGAGTTCGAAATAAAGTGGCCATTACTCGAGTGCTAGCAAGTATTGAGAAAAAACCCCGAAACTTCCACCAGGCTACGTTCTCAGCAGTTAGAGATGTCTAGGCGGTCTTTGCAAAGAATTTTACATTTGTTACACCTTTTCTCATATAAAATGCAATTGGTTCACGAGTTAAAGCCAAATGATGCACAAGAACGCATTCTATATAGGCGCCGTTAACGTTATGGGCCACCCTTTACATCCTATTGTCTAAATGTTTTAATTTCTTTATACATTTATAGTATTTGCTTTTTAACTGTGATTAAGAAAATGAAATTTAATTTTAATTTTAATTTAATTTAATTTTTGTAGAAGCACGTCTTTCTAGACTTGTAATGCCGTATTTATCTAATAGATCTCAATTTGTGGGGATATTGTGGTGTACATACGTTCCAAATGCCTTGAACTCACATCTGGCGTCCCACAAGGATCGGTCCTTCGTCCACCACTTTTTGTATTTTATATTAGTGATATTTCTGCATGTATCCTGGCATGTGCAAGTTATTTGTATTTACAGATGACATCATGCTTTTATTTTGCTCAGCTCGTTCGTCATACTCTTTGATGATATCTATGATTGTCTTAATCATATTCTGACATAGACTATTAGAAATTGGTTAGTTGTTCATCCGTCTAAGACTAAGGCAATTCTGTTTGGTTCTGCCAATCACCTAGATCGCCCTACAAAGTTGGCCGTAGGAAAGCGCTTTGTAAAGTTATCAGCTTCCCGCAGCAGTGAGAAATGCTTGTGGAACAGTTTATGGTTTAAAAGTGCTGATAGCGTGTTTGGTTTATGAGAAAAGTTTATTTGTATGCGATCTCGGTAAATTTTGACGATACTGCTACTGACGTATAATAAACCATGTATTGTTTTGCTATATTTTTCAAAAGTCTCTTTCGAGAAAAGAACGAAAAATTGCATATGGTTAGTTTTAGTGCGTTTAAAACTACTTTAGTAGTTTTAGTGGCTTCAAAACTGCCGGTCTGGCAAGGTTGTCAGCTGTTAAATACCTATCACATAAAGTGTTATTTATTTAGTGAAAGGTTTGCCATTTCCAAATGACAATCGATGAGCGCTTAAAAATAGTTAAAATTTACTACAAAAGTGGTGATTCAAATGTGGGCGTTTCAGTCAAACAAAATTTTCTTCAGTGATGAAACTCATTTGGTCACTCGCTGGTTACATCAACAAGTAATATCGTCGCATAGAGGGCTCGGAGAACCCAAAAGTGATTGTGGAAAAGCCATTACATCCGGAAAAAGTGACTGTTAGCTGCTCATGATCTGGAGGTATCATTGGGCCTTATTTTTCGGAAACTACCTCAAAAGGATCCATTGCAACCTATCCAGAGGTGGTCATTTAAATAACATTGTACTTCATAATGGCCTGGTCCAAGCATTATAATGAAATAAAAGTTTCATTGAAATCATAGCTTTATGTGTGTGTTTATTTACTTCTACTTTTGAAACTGAAAATTTGACAACACTATATTATTTTATTTAAAGACCCATTCATTTCATTATGTATGGAATATCATCGCTCAAATGCCCGCACGTATCTTCACCGTGGCAATGACTTTTCCGCATAGATCCTGCTGAATTTCAGCAATGGCCCGGGCTATGCTGACTTCGAGCTCATTGGTTGATTGGGGCTTATTGCCATAGACTCGCGACATCAGAAAATTCTACACGAAAAAGTCTAACGGGGTCAAATTGCATGATCTTGGTGATCAATTCACGTCGTCTGCGCCAGAGATAACATTACTCCCAAATCCTTCATGCAGAATATCCACTGTGGCGTTAGATGTGCATCTAGTTCCATCCTGCTGGAATCACATGTCGTCTACGTCCATATTGTTTAATTTGATCACAAAAAAATTAGTTGTCAGTGATATGTAGTGCTCGCCCCACCAATATTATTTTCGAAGAAATATGGGCCACTGATGCTGCTGGCTCAAAATCCACTCCAAATAGTAACTTTTTATGGATGTAGTGCAAACTGGGGAATTTCGTACCGCATATAGCAATTTGGTTTGTTAGCCATTCATCAAAAAATGCGCCCTGCCGCTAAATCTGATTTTTTGGCGAAAATTGTGCTCCTCTTCCAAACGCTCTGAAACCCAGTCAGCGAATAAACTGTGTTGTATATGATCAATAACTTAGCACTCTGGGGTCAGTTAGATATTGTAGGGATGCAGCTCTTAGTCGCGACGCCAAATTCCTCAAATTGGAGTCTGCGAAAGCCCAAGTTCTTATGAACGTCGAGGAATCAACTACTTTGGATTCTCCTGAATATTTTGAGGTTTCTTTGATGGTAATGGCTGATTATTCGATTTTGATTATGGGAAAGCTAACGTAGAAGGGGGATCAATATTTGCATTAACGCACACTAATTTTAACTAAGTTCTCTTTGGTTTTTTTTATATATAAATGCAACTTTATTATGAAAACATGTTTGCAAGTGATTCATTGAAAGTATTGCTCATTGCTACCTACTACTTTTCTCCACCTTTCTGGCAAAGCTCGAATTCCGTCACGGTAAAACTATTCAACTTTGAGGCTATCTACGAATCTAGCCATTCTTTTATGTCGTCATATGGGTGCAACCGCTAGTCAGCCGGATCGTGTGCCATTGAACGGAACAAGTGATAATCGGACGGCGCAATATCTGGAGAATATGGCGAATGGGGTAACACTTCCCATTTCAGCGTATTCAGGTAGGTTTTAATGGGCTTGGCCACGTGAGGCCGAACGTTGTCATTGCGAAGAATCACTTTTTCGTGCCTCTTCGCGTATTATGAGCATTTCTCGCGCAGAGCTCGCACTTACATCTGGCGCCATCTATTGACAAACAGCGGGAACTTAGTTACGGCCATACATTTAAAATTTTGTATTTGTTGTATGAATTGTCGGACTTTTTGCAGTCACCTAAAAAACGCATACAGATAGGACTAAGAACTGACTAAATCCATATGGCTGCGTATTGTGGACATCTCTCTCCGCGTATTGTGGGCATTTCTCGCGCAGAACTCGGCTCAATCGCATTAATTGAAGTCGATACCGATCCCCTGTGATGGTTTCATTTGATTTCAACAGCTTGTAATAAATAACACCGACCTGTTCCCACTAACTACAAAGCATAACTTTCGCAGCATGAATATTCGGCCGAGGCGACGACCTAGAAATATGACCGGGTAGCCCACATGACTTTCTTTTCTTTGGATTGCTGCAATGAATCCATTTCTTAACCCCCGTTACAAGATGATGGAGAAAACCCTTCCTTTTTTATCGCAGAAGCAGTTGACGCTCAATGCCTCTTGGCTTCAACTTATAAGGAACCCAAGTTCATTGCTTTTGAATCATTCCCAACGCATGCAATCGCTTGGAACTGGCTTGACGAGAAACTCCTAATGAAGCAAGCCCTACCTGCGTTTGACACTGATCCCCATCAAGCAATGCCATCAGTTCAGTGTCTTCGAAGGTTTTTCGTTTTCCTTCACGCGAACGGTCTTCAACATCAAAATCACCGTCTTTAAAGCAGCGGAACCAATCTCGACACGTTGCTTCACTTAAAGCAGCAACTCCGTAAACGTTTTGAAGCTCTCGATGAGCTTTAACCGCCATTTTCTTCGAATGAAAGAAGAAAATCAATACTTCCCGCAAATAACGATAATTTGGAACAAAACCATACATATTCACGTAACCAAATGAATATGACGCCAAAAGAAAATCATTATTGTTTAGCGGCAGTATGTTTACCATGTGCCTAAATTTGGCTCATGACGTTTAGGTTATGGAAACGGCTAGCACTTACAGCTGGCGCTATCTATTGGCAAAAAGCTCACCTAGCATCTTTAGATCTTTAGTATTTGGAAGTTGAAGAAACGTATTTTCTCTTGCCACTCTTGTGCACCTAATAATAAAGGTTTAAAATGCTACTGAATCGTGTAACTTAACACGATGAATTGCGATTAGTGGCAGAATAATAAATAATGGATTTGGCAGACGCTGCCAAAACAACATGGTCGCCGTAGGCATTCAACATCGACCTTTGGAATATTTGAAATATTAGAAATTATTTAGAATATTAGAAATGTTTCTTCGAATTTCAGTTTTTATTGCAGTATCCAACAATTTTTTTTTTTTTAGTTTTTAGTGAATGTGCTAAAAGGAAAGCAATAAGCAAACTCTTCCTAAAAACACACCTTGTTATTGAAAAATATATATATTATTATAATATTTAATCTATTTGAAGAATTTGCACATTTCTTTTGAAAATTTCCTGAAATCTACTTAGATATTGATTGAATGCTGATAATGATATTGTGTAAACTTACAGCGTTTATACTTACTTATAATAATTTGAAATTAAATTAGTTAATACTCAATTTGTACTTCAAAAATGTACTTAATGTACAGGTCGTATTCAATCCTGAATTGATTTTGTTTAACTATGCTATGAAATTTACTTGTTACCTATTGTAAATTGTAAAGTGACAAGTTAAGTTAGTATGCCAAAAGCGGCACTTATTTGCATCACGTCATAGCGAGTAGTCATTTTTACCCTCATCTCAAATTCTACATTAAAATTACTTATTATAACGTAAACAGAACTTCCGTTGTTCACCAATCATTTCATAAGCATTTATGATAAGGTATAACCTGCTATCCTCAAATCCTTTGGGGTTTAATCTCTGGTTTTCTCTTCCTACCTAAATCGTAATACAATTTCTCGTTGTACGAGCGAATCGAAAAATCTAAGGCTATCCTCAATTTCTAGAACTAACCCGCTACCGCAAAACAGGTGAAATCTGCCTTTACCAAAGATACAGTCCACATCATAACAACCACAACTTCGCTGAAGATCGATTGGAATCCACATCAACCGCTATCATCAAACTCTCTCCAAACGCTAACACCAATCGACCCTTCCCCCTTAGCACAAACGCTAACGTTTGTTCAGATATAATTGGGAAAATATTATTTGGAATATGGAAGTATAATTTGGAATATATTAAATTTATGTCATGTTGGTTCAGCTGTTCGTTCAAATTTGAATCACTGGGTCGGTTAATAACACAAATTTCTTGACCCTTTTAAAACGACATTTTGCTTGATTCACCTGAATTAGATTTTGATTTGTTTGATACCACTGTCTGAGATCATATTAAGGGCAACTATCGTGTTTGGGGTTTTAAACCTTTTGAAATTCATAGCTTTCACAACTCTGAGCCCGAATCCGGATTCCAAATTTTTGTAGCCCTTCTCATGTTTTTGCAAATCATCGCTGAAAGCGGGAAAAGGCTATTTTGTCAGCAAGGAAATGATATATTACTCAATTTATTGAATCTAATAAATTTTTCGCAAAAAAAAAAAAATAAATAAAATGTGACGTAACAAAACCTAAAATGATTTTAAATTCGTTTCGAAAAACACAATAAATGATCACAATAAATGTTGATACTAATTTTATTATTATTTTGTAAAACTTAATTATGTCGTAGACTATGATTTAAACAACCCAAATTATTTTACCATCTACATCTAAAAATAATTTTTATTACTACATTCTGGCCTTGTACGGACTATAATCAAATGTAGCGATTTATCGCCATCAAATCAAACGTTTGTTGAACCGCTCATGTTGTGTTTTTTCTTTTTTTTTTTTTTTGGTATTTCTTCTTCTTTTATTTTTAGGTTATGTGTTTAAGTGTACATCACACTCATACTCGTATGTACATCAGTGCACATATAAGTTATGCAATACTAAAATGGAAGAAAAAAACTTTAACCAAAAAATACTGCACAATTTGGGTCACTGTGTGGTCTTCATATACGAGTATATAGAATTTTACTTGATATCCTTGAAAATGTCCACAAAGTGAGGAGGACTAACAACAAGCATAAGGAAAGTGCAAATTCCGAAGAAGAAAATTAAAAAATTTTAAAATAGTTTGCAAAGAAGCTTAAGTAATTAGTAATGAGGTATAGAAGAAAACAAAATTTATATTGCATAGAGTGGCAATTAAGGCTATGGATATTTACAGAAATTAATTTGGTGCTCCTACAATCTCAGTAATGACAAAAAGTGCAACATTTAAAATGTGGTATTTAGTGTTAGCTTTACACTATGCTACTTGTTTTGTGAATTTTGTGGCATTCGTGTTGCCAGATAAATTATTGTCATATCGTCACATTTCAGTGATAAAATCGTCAATTTTTCACAAAATTTCGTCAAAAAGTCGCCAATTGTTAGGTGCGCAACTAAGTTCAATAGCCAATAGAAACGCTGAAATGGAAAGTCTTACTCGATATCAAGGAATGCTTGAATTCATGGACAGCCTCAAAAGGTGAGTAGCTTTACCGTGATGGAATTCGTGCTTTGCCGGAAAGATGGGAAAAGGTAGTAGTTAGCGATGGGCGATACTTTCAATGAATCATTTGTAAACATGTTTTCATAATAAAGTATCATTTTTATAAAAAAAACAGCGAGAACTTAGTTGCGCACCAATATTAAATTATATTACTATTCTCATCATGTAGTCCAGTAATACGATAACGGTCCGAAACCTAGTCTACCCAAGCAAAAAGTTGGAAAAATTTGTTTTATTTTTCAACATAATCTCCTTTAAGCTCGATACATTTTTTCCAGCGATATTCAATAGCTTCTATAGACTGTTTATAGTAAGAACTGTCAAACTCCTTAAAACAGAAATCAATCAGCACACTCCACCTCTTCATTGTAGGCAAACCTTTTCCCACAGAGCCGTTTTTTCAAGCTTGGAAACAGAAAATAATCCGAGGGAGCTAAATCTGGCGATTAAGGTGCGTGATGAAGCAATTCGAACTTTAATTCATTCATTTTGGTCATCGAAATAGTGGATGTGTGAACTTGAGCATTGTCTTAATTAAACAATACTTTCCTTTTTGCCAAATGCCGCCTTTCCCCTAATTTCATCACCTAAATGCTGTATTAAATTAGCGCAATATTCGCCGTTGATGGTTTTTCCCTTCTGAAAAATAATCCCAAGTGCATCCCAAAAAAACAAAAGCCATGACATTGCCTGCAGATAGAACCGTCTTCGCCATCTTTGGGCATGATTCTCCCATTCCAGTCCACTGATTTGACAGTTCCATTCTCTCAGGTGTGAAGTGGTAGACCCATATCTCAT
Source organism: Philornis downsi (assembly GCA_019455685.1). Classification (NCBI taxonomy): domain Eukaryota; kingdom Metazoa; phylum Arthropoda; class Insecta; order Diptera; family Muscidae; genus Philornis; species Philornis downsi. The sequence goes on from JAHXMU010000019.1 coordinate 290,612, forward strand.
CCATGGTTATAAATCGACACAAAAATTTGATTCTATTGCGGTGAAACATCGCCACACCCTCTTGAAACATCTCCACGACGCTGTTTTTGCTGTATTAAAAGCAAACGCGGCTGCCATCTTGCACACAGCTTTCCCATATTCAAATCTTTGTTTAATATACGGTGAATAACATTTTTTGAAACGTCCATCATTTCAGGTAGCTCACGCACCATCGGCCGACGATCATCCAATACCATTTTATGGCAGCCCGTACGGCTTCGTTTAAATTCCGCTACCCAATATTTTGCAGTCGTAAACTTAGGTGCAGACTACCCCAGAATAGAACCTAGTTGGTTGAACTGAGTTCTTTGAAATTTCAAATGGAGATATTGAATTACATAACGGTGAACAATTTTTCTCATTTTTACAAATTCACTGAGATCGTTTGCTTTTGATTACTCAAATAGAGATACTGAACAACTTGGCGACTTGAAACTTAAAACATATGCTTTATAAGGTTGCCACTTTTCACCAAAATATTTTTTTAAACTACTGGCACCATCTATACGTCAGCTCAGCTAGCTTTGCCACCGCGCACGTTAAATGTTTTATCAAAAAAACTGAAATTGGGTTTACATTTCATTTATTTAGGTCTGTGGACATATAAATCCTTATAGACTAAGAATTGAGAAAACATATTTCAAGAAAGTTATGTAAATACGTAAATTATTTTGTTTTATGTATCTAAAAAGAAACAGTTTAAAGTTATTTGTAGACATAAAAAAAATCTAGGTATTGAATTAAGTATTCATTTCTTGCAGTCCCATTTAGGATATTGAATTCAATAAATCTTTCCGCGATTCAAAGCACTAATTTTTGGAATGGCGTTAAATATATAATGATATCTAATTAATCTCGGCGGAACATAAAACTTTATAAGCGACAATAATTCTGAACAATAAATTATACCACCAGTTATATCGAATACAAATAACAAGGTATGATAAATACGGCGATATTGCAATGGCTGTAACCCCAGTAACCAGCATCTGGAAATGTAAGGAGGCACAAACTCACCAAAGTTAATTGAGGAGAGAGCAAATTTCAGAAAGATCTGTTCGTGATATATTGACTTGGCAAAGGGGGACTCTAAAACACAGAGGTATATTCCAACTTTGATCTTACATAGGAAGTATAGACTATTTTTAAGGTGTGTGGATCGGTGAAATCAGAACAATTTCTTCTAATATACGATACACTAATATAGAATAAGCTTTAGGGATAATATAATTTATATGTGAGGTAAAAGTCAATGCCACATCAAAAACAACACCTAAATCCATTTTACTTTCAGCAGTGAGTAGCCTGTAATGACCAGTTTTGAAAACCAGTTGAACTGGATTACGAAACCTTTAAAATGAAATATGTATATATGTATATAGGTATGTGGAATTTTAAATTTATTAAGAAAATTAAACTTAATATTGCTTTGAAAAATCTTTTTATACATTTTTTTTAAATTGGAACTTATTGTAAACAGTAAAATTATAATGGTGCCTATGAAGTTGACGGTGTAAAATAAATACATGGGATAAAGTGCTGGGTTTCAAAGAATTTCAAAAGTGGTATTTAGACTACACAAATTGTTTGTGCAAATCGATAGTTTGACTGATATTTGAAATGACCACAAACGACACAAACGAAATCTGGCTGCGTTACAGTTATATTTAAATTTTCTATTTTTCCAATTCATATTTCCAAATTTTCCTTTTTCTTTTATTTTGAAAGAGAATTCATAAGTGAAATTAATAAATTTTCACTTAAGTTTTTCCAATTTCCGAACGCATCTACGCATTACAAACATTTGAAAATGTGAATATGTTTCACCGCACCACAGCACAAATGGTCTGCAGAAATCGACTCAAAATTAAAAATTATTATTTTGTACAGACTGTCTGCATAAACACCAAAATATCAGCACACGTGGCTCAAACGGTCTGCACAAAAAGTATGCGATTTACTTAGGCGTTTTAAATAGTCTGTTGCCTCCTTAAGCGGCGTACGCTCCAAATATGTCTTCGAAATTAAAAAGTGATTTATAACTACGAAAAGAGTAATTTTTGTCCAAAAAAGTAAATCCAATTTTTTCGCTTTTCAATAAATCTTTATTTCTCCAAATCTATTTCATAACCTTAGAAGTATTTGCCTTCGGACACAAATACACTTATGCCGATGTTTCTAATAATCATCAAAATATGCCAAATAATTGCCTTCCGGCACTGTCTTTAGAGCGACCTGCTATTCAAGTTAAATCTCTTTAATCGTCTCAAAACGGCGACCCCGGAGAGATCTTTTGGATTTATGAAAAAACCAGATTTGACATGGTGCTAAATCAAGCGAATACGGTTGTTGTGGACTGATTTTATTTCAATTTGTTACAAGAAATTTATGAAGAGTTAATCCAATGTGAGCTGATGCATTATCGTGGTGCAAAAATTAATAGTTTCCTGCTAATAAATGCAGCCCCTTTCCGAAAAACTTCACGCAGAAATTGCATAACATCCAAATGGCATTTTTATGGACAATTAGCCCAGCGGAAAAAAAGCATAGCGCACAGTACTACGATGACAAAAGAAAGCTTTCAGCATATAATTAATTTTGGCGTTATATAAAGCTATGATCTCGACGAAACTTTTATTTTATTATATATATAATTATATAATGCTTGGACCTTGCCATTATATACGAAATACAACGTCAATTGAATAATCGCCTGTGGATTCGCTGTAGTAGTGGATCCTTTTGGGGTAGTTTTCGAAAAAGTACGGCCCAATGAGACCTCTACACCACAATGCGCACCAAACAGTCACCTTTTTTCGGATGTAATGGTTTTTCCACGATCAACTGTGGGTTCTTCGAGCCCTTATGCAACAATTTTGCTTGTTAACGTAACCACCAAGTGAGAAGTGAGAATTATTTCTGAAGAAAATTTTGTTCGATTGAAAGACCATCTTTGAATTACTACTTTTGTAGTAAGTTTTAACTATATACGTAAATGGCAAACATTTCACTAGATAACACTTCAGATGGCAGGTATTTAACAGCTGACAGTCTTACCATACTGGTGGTTTAAAACCACTAAATGGATAACCTTATATTTAGCCTAAGACCCATGTTTTTAAAAAAGAAATCAAAGAAAAAATAAAAATTTGGCGATTGGCAATCTTATTCATTTAATTTGTTCCAAGTAGATTTGTTTACATCAATTTTTGAATATGATATCTCTCAAATGGCCGCCTCTGGCGTTGATGGCGTATTGTGCCCTTTTTGCAGCATTTTCCATCGTTTTCGCCAACATTTCGGCCGGAATAGCGGCTATTTCTTCACGAATGTTGTCCTTGAGCTCTTCTACGGTCCTTGGCTTGTTAACGTAAACCTTTGACTTCAAATGTCCCCACAAGAAGAAGTCAGCGGGCGTCAAATCGGGCGAACGTGGTGGCCAAATTCTTCAGAAAATCGATTGTTATGCGACTTGTGTGCGGTGGAGCGCCGTCTTGTTGAAACCAGAACTGCCTCATACGCTTTCGACGAATAATTGGCATCACAAAATTGGTCATCATGCCGCGTTAACGCTCCTGGTTGATGGTAACAGCATGGCCATTTTCGTTTTGGAAGAAAAACGGCACAATGACCGTTTTCGCACCAAACTGTGACTTTTTCGTCATGAAGGGGCAATTCTTGAATCTCCTGAGGATTTTCAGTGGCGTAAATACGGCAATTTTGCTTATTTACGGTCCCATTCAATGTGAAATGGGCTTCATCGGACATGATAATTTTGTTCCAAAATTGCTCGTCATCATCGGCCATTTCGATGACTCGTTGGGCCCATTCCAATCGACGAGGCTTGTCCGCAGGCAACAATCTTTGCGTCAATTGAATTTTGTACGGGAAAAAATGCAAATCAACGCGAATAATCCGTTGTAAAGTGGACCGAGCCATGCCCAACTGCTGAGAACGGCGTTTTTGGGATGTTCTTGGGGACCTCTCAACACTGGCTCGTACGGCAGCGATATTCTCGGCCGATCGCCTTGGTCGACTTTTATTTGGCCTCTTCGGATTAGAAAGAGCCTCACCAGTCGAAAATTTTTCGTATAAAAGCTTAATGGTGTTCTTAGAAGGCGCACTTCTCACATTTTTTAATATTTTGAAAGCACGTTGAGTTTTCACAATTGACTTCTCCTGTTGAATGTAAATTTCAACTATTTCAGAGCGCTCGCGTGGCGTGTATTGTTCCATGGTAAAAATCTGCTTGGACTGACGCTTCAAACGCGGTATGTCATTAAGCGATCTGACATCTCTGTCAAAAGTTATGGCGTTGCCATATGGGCCCGTCGAATATGGGCAACCCTGTATTCGTATTTTTTGTTGGTAAAGTTCACGTGAGTAGACTTACTGGTATTCAATATAATAATTCCAGTTTCTATTCTATACTATGACATTATCTGCAGGTTCAATTTCATAACACTACATCGCCATCTACAAAAGTGTCCATGACGCAGTTTGAATTTTATGGGTGATCATAAGTATAAAGCAAATACATATAGAATATACCTATAGATCCTACCATACTACTACAGATTTCTGAATATTCATTTTCCTCGTTTACTCTAAACTATCTTTCTTCAAAGTATGATTGTAAGAGGTCACAATATTCTTTTGGTAGTAACAAATTTGTGAAATAGGCCTGCATACCATTCATCATCAAGAGAGATATTCAAATATTCTATGAGAACGGCCTCTGTGGTATGTCATCAATTCCATAAATATACATCTTTGTAAGCAAATTGTGCATATTTGAAATGGGTTTCAACCGAAAATGTCCAAGTGTCCATTCACTGAATTTTGCCATTAACAAACATTAAATTTTTTATTACTTTCACAAATTTTCATTACTTCTACAATTTTTTTTTTTTTTGCAAATTACTTTGGATGCCAATATTTTCAATGAATCTAAAATTTATTTTAAACGATTTCGACAACAATTTGGTGAATTGGTTTGTAATATTCATTACATAAAATTGCATAAAATGTCAATCATAAAATTGTTGTTCAAGATTTATCTCAATGATGTAGGAAACCTTAGGTTGACAGCAAAGCTCTTTATTTGTGCAGCTGACTTATGCCTTATATGTATATCTTTATCAGCACGAGATAGTTGCCAGATCTTATATTGAACGCGACGCATAGTTAATAGGTGAGTTTGTTCAATAAATTATTCTACAATTACTTCACATTTTTTTTTTTTTGCAAATTGCTTTGGATGCCAATATTTTCAATGAATTTAGAATTTATTGTAAAAGATTTCGATAACCATTCGGTAAATTGGTTTCTGATATTCATTACATAAAATTACATAAAATGTCAATCATAAAATTGTTGTTCAAGATGTACCTCAATGATGTAGGAAACCTTAGATTGACTGCAAAGCTTTTTATGTTTGCAGCTGACTTATGCCTTATATGTATATATTTATCAGCACGAGATAGTTGCCAGATCTTATATTGAACGCGACGCATAGTTAATAAGCGAGTTTGTTCAATAACTTATTCTACAATTACTTCAAAAAAAATTTTTTTTTCCAAATTGCTTTGGATGCCAATATTTTGAAATAATTTAGAATTTATTTTAGAAGACTCCTACACCCATCATTTTAATATTATTAAAATTTAATTTTTCGATAACCAGTTGCAGAATTGATTTGTGATATTTATTACATAAAATGTCAATCATAAAACTGTTGTTCAAAAATTAGCTCAATGATATAGGAAACTTTGTATTGACAGGAAAGCAGATGACTTATGCCTTACATACCTTTATCATCACGAGATAGTTGCCAGATCTTCTATTGAACACGACGTATCGTTAATAAGCAAGTTTGTTCAATAAATAAACTAGTTCTAAACGCCCCAAAAACAAACTTGATAAGATTTAAACCCTGTTGTGGTAAAAACAACTAGTTTACTGTTTATGTTGACGGCAAAGTCATCCAAGAAGTTGATTGTGTTCAGTATTTACAAAGTAATCTAGGGTGGAATAAACACATTAAATATTTAAAAATACATCAGCTTAAGCAGTAGGTATACTCGTATTACACAAATCCAAAAATAAGTTCAATAGAACAGGGACGCTTTTAATATACCAAACGTTAATTCAAAATAACTTAAATAACATGCTTGGTTTTCTCGGCTATAAGAAAAAATACAGGATTGAAATCTTTACTGAGAATTCAAAACAAAGCCTTAAAAGCTGTGGAAAATCTGACAGTAACATATTCAAAACTTTCGCTGTATAGAAACATATTCCCAAACATTTTACCTGTACATGGTATTTTTTCAACAAAACTCCTTACGTATGCATTTAACATTCAACAACATAGGACATCACTTCATAAATTTTTCAATCAACCAACTAGTATTTTATACCAGAAATGAAAGTAACTTAAGGGTAGCAAAGTGTAGATTTGAAACTACGAATAATTGATTATTAGGGCAGCCATGCATACGAGTATAATAATTTACCACACAACTTAAAAATTTCAATTTGTATTACAACGTTCAACAATTTCTTGAAGAATGAATTACTGCACAATATTAAGGAAATTCGTAATTAAACTTATTGCTGAGAGAAGAAGAATTTTTTAATGGACAATTATTTGATTGAAACACAATCGTAAAAAAAATCCAAATGGATTTCTTTTGCCAAATTGATTCTACAATTTCTTTAAGACGCAAGGGCGCTTGGTAAAACTTGTTAAAACTTATATTCATATAACGGGTTATCCATTTTTCAGTTTCAAAACTAAAGTTAAATAAAATACACATAAAGCTATGATTTCTATGAAACTTTTATTTCATTATAATGTTTGAACCTTGCCATTGTATACTAAATACAATGCCATTTAAATGACCGAATCTGGGTTGATTGTAGCAGTGGATCCTCTTAAGATAGTTTTCGACCACTTTTCCCCACATTGCTCCCGGTATCTCGGCGATAGTTTGACGAATGTTGGTTTTCAAATGCTCCAACGTTTGGGTATTATCCGCGTAAACACAGTCTTTGACGTTGCCCCACAAAAACAGTTTAACGGCGTCAAATCGCATGATGTTGGAGACTAGTTGACGTCGGCAAAGCGCGAAATTACGCTTTCTGGAAACTTCTCATGCAATAAAGCCAAAATCGGTCGTATTGTATGGCCCGTGGACAGCCCTGTTGAAACCTTGTATCGTCCAGTTCATAGTCTTCAATAGCAAACCAAAAAAAGTCGATTATCATGCGGTCATAGCGCTTTGGCTTGACGGTAAGGGTTCTTCCAGCGTCATTTTCAAAAATACAATCACTTCTATATTCTCCGATCCCCAAACCCGACAATTTTGCTTGGTGACGTAACCACCGAATGTGAAATGAGCTTTATCGCCGAAGAAAATTTTGTTCAAAAATCAGCATTGAAATCTTGTTGCTGTAATATCCAATCAGCCTACCTATGGCGTTGTGAATGGTCAGCCTGTTGTAATTTTTGCTTGAGTTGGCCACCACATGGATGACAATTCCAATTCAATTCCAAATGCAAAATACGCCATAATGATCCGTAAGACAGACCAAATTGCTGAGAACGGGGTGGAATGGACAAATTTGGATTATCCGCCACACTTTCACTAACAGAAGCTATATTTTCGGCAGTGCGTACATTACATGCCAATTCCTTGCACAGCATTATGATGACCATCACCCCGTAATGCACGAAAAGTGTCCATCACTTTGTAGTAAATTTTAACTATTTTTACGTGTTCTTCGGTTGTTAAACGATCCACATTCGTAAATGGCAAACTTTTCACTTAATAAATAACACTTCAGATGACAGGTATTTAACAGCTGGCAACCTTGCCGGACCCGCGGATCTGAAGCCACTAAATGGATAACCCGTTATTAAACATATCCGTCGGGAACGTATACTACTTTGTTTGTTTATAGTTTTTCATTAAATGAAAGATAATGGATCTTATATTGATAAATGTTTTATTAAATGTCGGCAATTATGTATGGAATACAATATCAGATAAATGTCCGCCTCTGTTAGCCTCACAAATGCGAGCCCTTTTGAGCACATTTGTCATTACATTCTCACACATTTCACGCGGTATTTCATTAATTTCATCACGAATATTTTGTTTGAGTTGCTGAAGCGTTTCTAGTTTGTTTGCATAAACATTGCTTTTCAGATACCCCCACAAAAAGAAGTCCGGAGCAGTCACATCAGGCGACCGTGGAGGTCAATCAACATCAGCATTTCTTGAAATAACTTGTTGTGGAAAGAAGTCTCGCAGTAATTCCATTGTAATCCTGGCACCGTCGTGTTGATACCACATGTTAATCAAGCCCAAAGCATGCAGTTGTGGCATTAAAAAGTTGTCAATCATATCACGATATCGCTCCCCATTGACAGTTACCGTTACGCCTTTTTCAGTTTCAAAGAAGTAGAGTCCAATGATTCCTCCTGACCAAATTGCACATCACACTGTCACTTTTAATGGATGCAAAGGTGACTGATGAACAATGTGATGGTTTTCCATTGCCCAGAAGCGACTATTCTGTTTATTTACATATCCAATCAAATGGAAATGTGCCTCGTTAGTGATTATGATTTTTTCATAAAAATCGGGGTTGTCATGGGCGAGCTGTAACACCCTATTGGCATGTGTACGGCGGCGTAAATGGTCTTGTGGAAGAAGCTCTTGTGTCAACTGAATCTTAAATGAAAACAAATGCAAATCCTTGGGCAAAATTGTGGCCAAAGTTGTTCTTTGAAGATCAAGCTCCTGATCGCGTTGAGATTGATGGATTGTTTTGAACACTATCTTGAGCAGCAGTAATGTTTTCAGCCGATCTTGCAGTATGTTGTGTTCCATGCTTGGCCTTATCAGCTACAGACCTTCTTTGTGCAAAATCATTCACTGCACGATAAATAGTGCGTCTTGTTGGCATATTGTTTCTCTCAAATATGTCACGTAACTTTCCCATCGTCACAGTAATCTATGATTGATTTTGATAAAATGTTTTAACGATTAAAAAACGTTGGTTTCCGAATGTTTTTCCATAATAAATTTGCCACGTCTCTACCAATACTTCACAACTGCGAAATATGAACTGTCAAGACTAATGTTTACCAAAATGGCGGTAAAACAAAGCAATATACCTTCCCGACGGACACCCTGTACACAGCAGATTTGATTTGAATGTTTGTTAGTGTTTATCGAAATTACGTTAATGAATAAATAATGAATTTTAAACTAAAAAAAGAAACAAAAATGACACCCATTATTTCATATTTCATATTATTCATATTTCATATTTCTGCTTTAGAACCTCTGAAATGACAGCATGATAAGGTTACTTCAGTCATATAGCAAACGCATTTTAAATCATTTCCGTTTAAAATATAACACGCTTCTGGTTTCTAAGAATTAGTTATTTATTTATTTTTCTAATGCTTGATTTTTGCAGGCATCATGTGATACGCCCCATACCAAACGCCCATAATGTTCGTTCTATTCTCCATTGTGTTACAGCAAGCTTTGCAAGGTTCTATTGTTGTTCATACTCGTGTATAGCTAGGAAGATTTCACGTCTCATTATTGAGACACATTCAACCGATGGCGTCAAATGTACGTAAATAAAAATTCGCATAGGAAACATGTGCTGGACTTGTTAAAGCCTTCACATTTATGAGTTGATCATTAGGTGGGAAAAACTCACCATGAAAGTCATTGCATGTAACATGACTTTGCCAAGCCACTCACACAATCTCATCAAGATAAATGACATAAATGTCCTTCCCATTTATGTGACAAATGACAAACGAATTGGCAAATTGTAGGTCCTTTAACATTCAGTGTTTTCAGCTTTAAGTGTATGTGTGAGAAATGCTGTTGTTTGTCACACTCATTGGTGACTATGTTGTCGTTGTTTTCTTTTTGATGGGTAACGTGTTTTTATCTTTAGTACATGTTATGACATTTGTATTTTTGTTGTTGGTTGGCTAAAGATCTCCATTCAAAAGTTGGGCAATTTGCTTTAATTGTCAGTCGTCTTCATGTTGACAAAATTAAGAGAGACTAGAAATCATCATTAAAAATGCAGCTGCATTTTGACCAAACTCAAACATACCTTATGGCCAACTTAGAGCAAACTCTTATGGAAAGCAGCTGCAAGAAATTATTTTTATTCGTCAATGTTTTTCTCCCATTACTTTACTTAAACTCCCAAGCAGGATTACCAGTCTACTATATTTATGGTTTTTAGCATCATTTGTTTGTTGATCACTCTGAAGCGTTATGTTATTGTTTTTAACACCATTTTTTTGAAAATCTTCTTATTTTCCGAAGACTTTGTGACGAGGTCCGAGTCGAGATATTCTAAAATGAATAGGCAAAAAATAAGTTATTTGTTATATTTCAGGCAGTACCACATGAAGATCGCTCAACGAAACTAAGTCGAACCGGAAAATAGTTTTGATTTGTTTTAGTTTCTATTATACGATTTACAAATTTACAAAATTGATATTTCAGTTTCTAAAATTGAATCAATACTGTGTATAACTTGGTTTCTGTTTCTCACATCCAAAAGGTAATGCCTGAAACAGAATTAATTCTGATTCATATACCCGGAGCGAAATAAAAAACAATTTTGAAAGTGATTCAGTTTGTTTTTCTTCCAACTAAAATTTGCAATTCAAAAACAAACAAACAAAAAATTTGAAAATCTTTGATAGCCTATTTGTAGAAGCTCTGTCCGAGGAACAAACTAAATCAGTTTGTTTTTGTTTCCAATAAAATTTTTCAATTCAAAAACAAACCAAAAAACGTCGACATCTCTAAGAATTTGTTTGTTTTTGTCTTTGCTTTAATTAAAATTGTTCAATTCAAAATCTAATAACAAAAATTTAAAAATCTCCTGTTTGTATTGCTTTTGTTTCAATTTATTGTTGTTTTTTTATTTTAATGCTGAGAGCCTGGTATCGCAAACTCGGGAAATGTACACGATTTAAAGCAGTTTTACATTTAGGAATTTATTTATTGCCAGATCTTTTAATTGCTAAAAAAAAACTGCATCAAGTTTCAGTTCGGATTCAGATTGAGAAACTACACTGATTAGAACTCTATTTTCGTTCGTTCATTACGTTTTGATAGGCAAACCAAATCAATTTATGATTTCAATTTCGTTCCAGGTAAGAAACGAGTCAGAATATGTTTCGAATATGATATTACAATATTATAATATGCCTTAAAATAAATTTTTCCCTTACACAACTGAAACGAAACTGGCTCTTCGTAAAAGTCCCTGATTGCGGGATATTTTTCAAGAAATTGATTAAGGACAGCTCTTCCCCTTCAAAATTCCTTCTGAAATTCAATTGAATCTTTATTGGCCCCTCACAAAACATGTACCAAACTTACTGAGTTCAGTGCATTCATCGAAATTCAGCATTTTTTCTTAAGGATATCACAATCATCAAGTTTTTTACAAGTTTTTCGTCCTTAAACAAAATCTGGACTATGACGATTCAAATTTTGCCGTTGAATTATTTCCATTTTATAGCATATTCTTTGCACAAATGTAATTTATCGACAGAAATTTTATCCAGGAGATCCAACTTATACATTCTCTATCCATTATCCTTTTGAGTCGAGGCAAAGATGTAATCGATGGCAGAAACGGCTTAGTAAATCTCCGGGTTCCTTTTCAATTAATGCATAATAAAAGAAGCAAAATTATAACATTCTAAAGGCCTTGGCTTAAAAATTATGGAGCACCCCCATTTTTGTTAATGGACTAATTTGTAAATGTGGTACACTAAGAGACATGTGGCAGTGCAGTCTATTTCCATTCGCAAAATTACGTTTACTAAGCTAAATTAATGATATGAATTTAGAAACGTAAGTATAAGTGTCGTTTTATCCGGTTGACTTATTAATAATTTTATCACACATAAAGCAACACTTTGAAAAAAATTTGAGATCCTTCAGTCTACGAGAACGAGGAAAAAAATTTGAATTTCTTAAAATCGGTGAATTTGTCTTGGACTTTCCGAAATGGTGAGACCGATTTAGCACGTTTGTAAATCCCGACTACAACGTGGTAAAATATTACCTACTTATTTAGATGGCCGCTAGAACAGACATCCTTATATACAATATGCAGAACATAGAAAGTAATCCCAAAAGCTTTGTTTTTCTACGCTTCTTCTTTAGTTCGTCACACGAAGTTTTGACAGTATTCCAAAAGCCTGGTCTTTCCAAAGGAGATTTGGTCGCCCTCTTCCGTGCCGTAAATTGAGTTCGTTGTCGAAAACTTTCCATGCCGGAAAATTTGGCACCATCGCAAGATATGCCCCAGGCAAAACAATCGCTATATATTTATGACCTTAACCACGTCATTGTCGTTATACAGCTCATGGTTCATGAGACGCCAGCACTCTCCGCTAAGAATGATGGGTTCATATATTTTCCAGAGTATTTTCCTCTTCCAGGTTCTCAACACTGATTCATCCGCTTGCGTCGTAACCCATAATTCTGCGCCACGCAGCAAGACAGGTAAAACCAACTTCTGGTACAATCCGATTTTTGTTTGTCTAGACAGAGCATTGTCATTAAATCGCTTGCTTAGCCTATAATAACATCTACTAGCAAGCAATAATCTGCCCTTAATCTCTATACTGACATCATTATTTTTTTTATCAATATCGGAACCGGGGTAGGTGTATTCATCCACTATTCCAAAAATTATAGTTGTCAGTGTTCACACAGTCTCCCATGCGAAATGTTGTTCATTGAAATCAATAACTATGTTTTTGTTTTCCTCGTTTACCACCAGACCTATTTTAGAAGATTTCTTTTTAATGCAGGAAAAGGTTGCAGTAACATCTCGCAATTTTCTGTCAATAATAATGTCTGTGCCATTGACATATCCAAGTAACATATCGCTGTTGTTAAGGATGATACCAATCGTCTTAACTGCAGCTTTCATCATATTAATATTTAATCTCCAACAATACGTTAAACAGGTAGCACGATAGGCTATTATCCTGTCTAAATCCTTTAAAAAGGCCTATTAAGATTTTTGCCTTTACTATCTGTACCTGAAGACTTTGAAATCCAAATACTTTGAAAAGGCCTATTAAGATTTTTGTCTTTACTATCTTTATCTGAAGACATTAAAATCAAAATCCGTTAAAAAGGTCTATTTAGATTTTTGCCTTTACTATCTTTACCTGAAGACTTCATAGCAGTTGTCGCCATCCTACGAAGAGTTATCATGTTGGAGGTAATTCCAAACCCACGAGGCCATGTACTCATATAGTTTTTGTCGTATCGGACTGTCGAAGGCAACTTTTACCCTGGCAACAGGAGCGGACATAGAAAAGCCGTCGAGAGATATCGGAAGATTTATCTTTTCCGTTTTAATAGTCGTACGACCTTCGTTCCTTCGTGGAGACATATGGTTAATAGACTAGAGGAGCATGGCATTAATTTGCTGTGTTGATATTTCTCCTCGGACATTGAAAATCTATGCCGTAGATAATGGATTACCAGTTCCATGCGAGCTATGATAAAGCAAAACTGGAGTAGCTTGTCTGCTAAACCCAGACCAGAGGGTTCTTCTCTTCTGGTAGCACGGGTGACCAGGGGCCCAAAGAACATTGTTCTTGCCTGGTCGATGGCGTTGAACCCCTGGTGGGAGCATCGTGCTGGCTGTGGTTGCCCGAACATGTGTTTTCAGTGCTTTTGCGTTGCTTCAGTTTGCGTTGCTGAAGGAAGGCAGAAACTTGGATAACACTGTTTAATGTCTATCGAGGTGTTCCTAGATTACCTCACTCCCAACCGGGATGTAGCTCACTTCATACCAAGTGACTGCAAAGGTACTTTCGCCGAGAGAGGAAGCGGGCCCTGAGGAAGTTTTTCCAAGGGGACCTACTTCTTATCTCAAAGGTAGTTCGACAAGTCCTTTCGGGATTAGTTTGGGTACCCCAAAGGGGCGCTGGCTGCCGCAAGAAGAAAAGAATTATAACCAAGAAAAGAGTTATAGAAAACAGCACCACGTGTGATGGCACACCATGAGTAAGGCCTCACGGCGAGACTCATGTAACAGTTGATTGGTTGTCGAAGGCAACTCACGCGGGATGTGGTTGATACCAAAATCGCTTATAGGGACTTTGTGCTCGAATGTGGACTTACATTACAACCGGGTGCTAAATACCCATAGAGTAGCAGAGGTGGTAAGATAGACCTAACCTCCGCCAATGGGGATTATGTTCCATACTAGCGTAATCAATTTGGTATTTCCTGGCTAGAAGAAATGACTGACAGTTGCGGTAGTACCAAAATTGTCAGCCCTTTTTCCTAGATAGTCCAAGTTTTACTCGGCTATCCCAGGGGGTTGGCAATCGCATTAAAATATGCCCAATGTGTCGCACACCGTAAGTAAGGCCTTCATGGCGAGACTTACGTTAAACCCCTGTGGACTCTATCGAAGGCAACTTTGTTATCGGCGAAATGATGGTCTGGTAAGTTGTTGATTTACCAGATCTTATCATACTGATAAAGCCCAATCTGGCGAGCTAAAATAGGCACATGATACTCGACAGGATCATATAAGTGATGCGGCGTTTTTTACGCACATTTGCATGGCCTTTTTTGAATGGAGGACATAGCACACTTAGATAATAATCATCGGACATACGTTCCACATCGTATTTAGGAACGGATTCATGCTGTCTATTAACTCATCGTCACTGGTCTTAAACGGGTCCGCCGGCAAGCTATCGGCGACCGCAACTTTGTTATTTTTAAGCCGTAAACTGATATTCTCAACTCGCTATGGGCAATTTACAAATGGAGTAATTTCTTAACTGATGCTGCCATCCGGAACTAGAAACTTATAATAATAATATCTGCTTATGCAAAATATTGGACTATGTAAAGTATTAGGTAGTTTCAAAGAGCTGAACGAAAATAATCGCATGTACCAACCTGCCAGTCAGGCAGATGCACATGGCCCAGAATCACATTTGGTTAGATGATATTTGGTACTTTAAATGCATGCTTCTGGGTGTCACATTTTTGTCATATCCAATGACACCTTCATTCCTTTGGGTGAAGGCATAAAGATGACACTTTTAATTTCCAAAGTATTTTTAGCACTCCTTTATCTTTTGGGCATAAATGTATTGGATTATTCAAAGTTTTTCTTTTTTAGACATTTAGCACAATTTCTTTGCTCGCTTCTGGCAACACTGCTGTAGAAATGATGCCTTTGTTTTATTAAGTGCCCGCAATTGTGTGTCAGCAGATATTTATCTGCGGCTGTCTATAACTGCGACATAAATAACAATAGAAATTACATTGGTGGTAAATGCTGGTCTTTTGTGGGCTGTGGGCGGAAAGAAAAGATTTTTTAATAGCTTTATCATTTGGTGACGTTCTCGTCATTTATTATTGTTAAAAAGTGTTAAATAATTTAGTAATGTCATTATGAATCCTTGAAACGGGAAGTCCGCTTAACACCCTGTGGACAATGATAATAGTAATTCATTATTACAAAAAAAAAAAAATCAGTGCACAAAATAGAACCTCTGGTAACCGTTTAGTTTCATCATGGCATTGAACATGATACTAAGTTAAATCAAAAGTATCCTCATGGCAACATGGATCCCCCTATCACACCACACAAAACCGTATTTATCACATGGCATTAGACGGGGAACCAGTTTCTAGTTTACCATGAACTTGCATTTCATTCGTGGGGCTAACAAAACCTGACTCCCATCCTAAATATGTACGAGTATTGCAGAAAAACGCAAAGTATTGAGTGGAGTGAAAAACGTAGTTAGCCTAATAGAAAGAAAGCTGGACGTCGCGAAGCTGTATATCTCCTAGGTAGGTAAAAACCCATCGAAAGAACTATTGCTATTACTACAGGACACCACCAGCAATCCCGCCGTTACTAATACTTTGCATCACCATATTACGCATTTGGCGGCAACTGGCGCAATAAGCTTCACCAGATAAGATCTGACAAATGACAGGAATGCCGCATAGCGTCTAAGACGAAGGATACTGCACTCATGGTAACACTGTAGCCAATAGTAACGCGTGCTTTGAAACAAAGCTGTGAGAATAATATAAGAGAGGTGAAAACCTTCTTTCCAAATCGGGGAAAAGGATGTGGTAAGATAGGGTGGATGACGATACGGAAAGTTACAGAAACGATGAAATGGACCAAAATTTCCGCCAAAAGATAAAGGTTATGGTAGGGATCACGATTACGATAAATGAAGAAATCAAGCCAGATTGGGTTTTTACAATGTGTCTTTAGACCTGATGTATCTACAACCGACAAGACATGCGTTTCACGACTTATGCTCAAAAAGAATTTAGAAAGGAGATCAATGTGTGTTACTTCAAAATTCCCACACTGAAAAAAGGATTTGAAGCCGATGTTGAGTTTGGTATCCTTGCAAAATGAAAGCATCCCAACACCGCCCAACACGAAGTTTTCTGCGAAGAGACTCAAAAATCCTACTGAGGCTTTTGCCCCAAACGAAGTCATAGACACAGCGATAGTAAGTCCATCATTAGTTCGATCTTTCTTTCAAAATGCTAATGGCGAAAGCTGCAATAAACAAAAATCGCATGCGATTCATGAATATGCATAAGTAAAATATGTTTAGAGGTAGACTAGCACACTTTATAAAAAAAAATTTACTTGCATCCTATGGATTGAGATATGGGAAAGCTCCCCATATTCAGTGAGTTTATACGCGTTCTATTTTTATACTTTCTATGCTATGCTTATGAATCTACAGTTTAACGGCAATTCCGAGCGCCACAGTTCACTATACTTGACCACTCGAAGTGTTCGTTAGACACATTTAGGTAGCTGCCTCTCACATAATGGTAGGTGGATGCGTTGACCGAAAATTGCTTGATGTTACTGCGGTATTCTCAAGCATTGCGGAGCTGTCACAAAAAAATGGATTTGGCGGTAAAACAGGACAAAAACAAGTTACTGATTTCGATGGACAAAGCTTCTATTTGTTTTTGTGAATGATACCATACATAGCTTTGGAGTGAAGTACTGTAAGGTTATACCTCGGTTCTGCCGCCAGAAAACTGAATGATGTGTGTATAGAAATTAGGCAAATATTATTGTTTGCAAGCTCGTGTAATTATTTTCAAAGAAAAGTATCGAAACATAAGTAAGTTTATCTTTCTTAACTTTTCAATTAGCTCACATACATTTGGTTAGTTCACGAATAAGTTTCCTTCTGATATACGAGTACTCCTAGGTTTTAGATTACTTAAATTAATCCAGTTTAAAATAGCAATGAAAGCGTTTTCCCCCCATATGTTACACAACTTCCATAATATCTTTTCAAGGTCTACTAATTTTTACTATCTAAAATTAGACAAGCATTATTGTTGCAAACTCGTTTAATTATTTTCCAAGAAAGGTAACGAAACGGAGGTAAGTTTGTCTTTTTTTAACTTTTCAATTTGCTCACATTCTTTTGTTGAGTGTGAAAATAATTTTCCCTCTGATTTAGTTCTTAGTTTTGGATTATAGAAATTAATCCAGTTCAAAATAGCAATGAAAGCATTACACAACTTTTCATTATCAACATTTCAAGGTCTACTAATCTTTACTTCCTTTACGTTCATTCACTTGGTGCTGTATTTCTTATTTTGTTGTCCATTGATCACTATTAACTACACCACCACAGTAAAAATAATAACTCAAAAACATTCAAATTTGGTATAATAAATTGATGTTCACAATCCAAATTTTCTTTCACCCGCAATTTCATGAAAGCGAGTGAAATAAATATTGTGAAAATAAAAAAGTACTAGAAATGAAACAGTGAACATAACATCATTCTCCTTCGCGTCTCCAAAGCAAGTTCAGTAGGAAAACTACAGAACACGTTTCGGTCATTAGGAGAAAATACATACATAAGTATTTGTATACAAAATATAGAAAAACATACTTTACACGGACCAGATTCTTAGATTTAAACTAAAATTTAAGTCACGATTTACAATACTCAACCATCAAATATCTGTATGCGATAGGAATTGAATATGAATGACTTGAATTATTTACTTTCCTCTTAAACGGCCATCATATCTCTTGAGCGCCTCTCTTTCTTCTCACTTCTTACTTTAATTTCTCACGAAAGGAAACATTTCATTTCTCACGCAATGAAAGTCATTGCTTGACTTTAAATGTTAACTTTAAAGAACATATTCGTACCATGTTTGGAACAAATTTCTATACAATTTCTATAGATGACCTTAGAAATCGTCCTCTTTGAAGCAAATTCTATTTACTACGATTACAAAGTCATTTGTGTAGTAATAGATTTTTTTATAACCATAAACAGCATTGCAAAATCTGAATGAAGAAAACAGTTCCTTACAAACGCGCGATAAATTTTATATGTCTAAATGTATGCTCAAGTGAAGTATAGATAGCCCTTGAAGGACCTTCGGCAGGTCAGTGGAATTAATGCACATATGATGGTCGCAACATAATGTGGTGACTTGTAATGCACCGGGCAATTTTGTTACCAAAAAAGGGGAAAATTTTAACCTACAACCAATCCGACCACTATTACATGTCGTAGT
>JAHXMU010000019.1:316521-335681 GCA_019455685.1 Philornis downsi
TTCCCGACTTTTTGCCAGTAGTGACGAAGGTTTCTATGAGAGAACCAAAACGGAATTACCTACAAAATGGCAATAAGTTAACGAACAAATCGGTGCATATTGAGCCTAATTCGGATAATTCCAACTATGCTGAATAAAAGCAATCAATGTCATGCAAAATTTTGTAATACCATGTTAAAATCACTCACTTTTCGATTTTTTTTTTTTGTCGAGCAAGGTAGCAAGGTAATATTTGGAAAATGAAAAAGTGAATTTGCTATCCAATGGTAAGTGTAGATAGGATAGGATATTACCATTATTATTACAAAATATTACCTTGCTTTTTACTCGACGAAAAAAAAAATCGAAAAGTGAGTGATTTTAACATTTTCATTTACGGAGTTGACAATGCGTGCAAAATAGAGAAATGCTATGTAGTGTATTGTTTGAATTGTCGTTCGTTTAGAAGTGAAAATCGGGTTTCTTTTGCTTATAATACGAATGAATCCTGTGCTTCGAGATAGAGAAAAACGACAATAATTTTTTGCTTCTACACATCAAAATTATATCAAAAATATTCTTAAAATATTAATTGAGCTTATTTATTCTAAGACAAGCCCCAAACGTTTTGAAAAAGCTAAGAGCCATAATTTTTTGTAATGCAAACGAAGTAGTGATGGTGTTGTGACTCACAATTACTCAGTTCTTAATCTATGGAACAATTCCTACCCTACAATTATACTTACGGATATGGCAGGGCACTGTTGTTTGTTTTTACAAATTTGTAACAATCAGAATTATGAATAATTTTCAAACGAAATTTCTGAAATTTTGTTTTCAGATATTCCCGTCAATTAACATAGTGTAGTGTTACGTCGATAGAAGTACTTTATATGTCCTTTTTCACATAGATTTAAAAAAACTTGTAGTTAAACTCGTAATAATTTATTATAAGCTATACAAACAATAATTCATTTAAAGCATCCAGAGGATGGTCAAATGTTACTACATGTTTACTGTTTTAGATTTGTAATGTAAATAATTTATTTTACGAAATATTTACTCACCGCATAGCACTGCCCCCAGGTACATCTACACACCAGTAGCCATGTACAATTTAATAATGAAAATGAGCATAGCTTAAAATTCATGCTCACACAAAAGACAGACAACTTCGATGGAATTGAAAATAATTATTTTGATTCTAACGTGGGGCAATTTTGGTAGCTTGTAGTATGTCATGTGTTCAACGAAAGGTCAATCACGATACGATGCGATATTAACTGCACCACATTTAATTTAAACCAAGGGAAACTTTAGAATCTTTTTGAAACCTAAAACTCACAGGAGAGGTATTCAGTCCGTCAGTCTTTTTGAAGCCTAAAATTTACAGGAGAGGTATTCAGTCAGTCAGTGGGTGAGTGAAGCCTTTTATAATAACAGTTTACGAGGGCGGTCTCAAAACTAGCCCGCCTGACGTATAGATGGTGCCAGTAGTTGGAAACAAATTTGTTTGGTGAAAAAATGGCACCTTATAAAACACATGTTATAGGTTTCAAGGCGCCATGTTGTTTATTATTTTTATTTAAGCCATCAAAAGTACATAAATGATCTCAGTGCATTTGTAAACATGGCAAACAATTGGGCATCGTTATGTAATTCGATATTTCCGTTTGAAAGTCCAAACATTATAATAGCTGAGCTCTGGGAGAGTTTACTCCTTCGTTTACGACTATAAAATACTAGGTACCAGAGTTTAAACGAGGACGTACGAACTGCTAAAACAAACACCGTAATGGCCAACCAATTGAGGTGACCACGTCAGACATGGTTAAGAAAATACACAAAATAGTATTGGATGATGATTGGCTGAAGGTGCATGAGCTAGCTTAAATAATAGGCATTTCAAAAAATACTGTACATGGTATATTGACCGAAGATTTGAAGATGAGAAAGCTGTGAGAAGGATGGATGCCGCGCTCGCTGGCAATAGAGCAAAAACAGCGTCGTAAACAAGTTTCAGTAGAGTGTTTGGCGATGTTTCAAGTAAAATTAAGAAAAAATGGCCTCATTTGGAAAAAAAAAAAAAAAAAAAAAGAAAGTGTTGTTTCATCAGAACAATGCTCTAGTTCACACATCCACTATTGCGACGGCCAACATGATTTACCTCACCTTATTTACCAGATTAAGCTCCCTCGCACTATAGAAAACAGTCCAAACTTGAAAAAATAACTTGGTATTACAAAATTTGCCAACAATGAAGAGGTGGAGTCTGCGTTTGATGACTACTTTAAGGAATTTGACAGTTCTTACTATAAACAGTCTATATAAGCTATTGAATATCGCTTGAAAAAGTGTATCGAGCTAAAAGGAGATTATGTTGAAAATTAAAGAAAATGTTTACCAATCTTATAACAATTTTCCACAAAGCTGAAAATATTTATTTCAGCCAGTTAAAACTTTCATATCGTCACCTTTAGGATCGGGGTATATATAATTTAATAAGGGAACAGGTGAAAATGATCGACGGAGATGTGTTAAATCTTAACGGCATCTAGCCAAACTTTGTTTCAGGGTTTTTTATGTGGTGAGTTCTCCTGTCGACTTAGCTGTCTAGTAGTTCCGGAATTCTGCTAGATTTTGCATGTCCTAACAAACATTTGACAGTAATAATATTTTTGTTCGTAAGCGAAAATGTTTTTCAACGCAGATATTTGAAATCTGTAAGTCGACTTTCGACCAGTCGGCTAATCAACTTTTTGTGGGAAAAGTGGAAAATTCAAAATCGGCTTTTATGTTGTCAAAAAGGTCTACTCTTGTATTGTAAAAGACGATTTCTGTTTTCGACATATAGATACCTTTTTGTTGTCGAATTTTTAAAATTGAACGTTTTGCAAAATATATAATATTTCACAGCAGTGCCACCATAGAGAAATAGCATCAATAATTGCTTATAGTTATAACAGGCCAATTTCTGAAAGTGAACACCAAGTGCATTGCATTCGACATCTTTAACAAAGTTTCGATACCACTTTTGCTAGTATTTTAAACTGGCTTTCTAAAGGCAAAGAACTGTTGCAATCTCTTTAAATATTACTCTGTATTCAATATAGTTCAGTAATTGAGCAACTATTTTAAATTTGCTTAAATCGATTTTCCTTAAATCGATCAATTTGTAAGGAAGTTACTGGAAAACACCTGTCAATTATTATAAAGCAACATTGTGGATAATATTTGAACTTTTAATTAGAAGTTTCAGAGGAAAATTTTGGTAAATCGGTCAATTTGCATGGGAGGCTCTGCAAGGTGTGTGGCAGAGAAATCTATTTTTACTCCCAGATGTAAGTTTATTTAATATTTTTTATAGTTGCCAAATTTGGCTACGTTTTATGTAATTGATACAAATCTAAGAATGAATGGCTTAAGTCGGATATTTGTGTGGGATGTAACAGAAAGGGCGTTAGTGGGCAATTGCTTCGTTTTTCAAATTTTGTCATGAGGTATACAGCAATACAAAAGACAAAATCATACAATTAGATATTACAATTAGAAACAATTAGATATAAAGACGGAACTTTGAAAACCTATCAGTTTCAAAGCTACCAGAAAAAGCGGATTAAAAATAGCTGGTTTTCGGTGCTGCATTTTGTTGTCGTATCGGGAGACATCTGTTTTCGTTCTTTCGGATGAATATACAGAAATTCTAGAAATATTTATTGAAGAAAATGTTTTATTTGAAAAGAACTGGATTGCAAATTCTACACAGACATGCTACGATTGTATTCTTGTGTCTCGTTTTGCCCACATATTGTCCAATTGAATGTGGAGAAGTTAACTTTAATAAATTGTTGTTTTGGCCAGTCATAAAAAATGAATATGCGGACGTTTGTAAAATAACTAAGGAAACTTTCTCCATCGTTGCAAGATTAGTCCCTTCTGAAAGGTTTTCTTCTCATAGTCAACCAGCTGTGGAGCCGACATTCACAATTATATTCAAATTTTTTTTTTGTTCATGCCTTGCAATATTGATGTATATTAATGTACATATGTACATATATTAAACATTTATATTTTTTAAGAGTGAATAACTATTTTACGTCTATGAATAAAAGCATTGGAAGTGGCGTTTCTCTAAAACGTCTTCAAGTCTTTAAAGTTTTTATAAAGCAATGATGCTATTACATATTGATTCAAAAATTTTCCTTATTGGTTTCATAAAAAAAAGTAGCTCTAAGGCTTTCATACAACGACTCTATAAAAATAACAACTCTTCAAAACAGAAATCAATTTGAATTGAATAATAATTGAATAATTGTTTTTGTGTGGTGAACGAATCGAGTGATTCGTTTGAGTAAACAGGCTATTAGTTCTAAACGAGTAGTAATTTAGGTTAATGAGATATTTAACTTTTGGTGAAAAATTGTCATTTTGAGGCGATATCGGGTCATGATACGCAATTTTTTTGCCCTAATTGGCTGAGTTGAACTTGATTGACAAGTGGTTTCATCAGGACGGTGCAACATGCCACACTGCTCGTGAAACAATGGATATGTTGAGGGATGAATTTGGTGAGCAGCTTATCTCTCGATTTGGCTCCCCAGATCTTGCGATTTAACGCCTCTTGATTATTTCTTGTGGGGTTATGTCAAGTCGTTAGTCTATGTGGACAAGCCGAACACTATTAAAGCCTTACAGGATAGCATAATACGCGTTATTCGTGGAATACAGGCCGAAATGCTCGAAAAAGTGACGAAAAACTGGACCTTCCGAATGGGCATTTTGAGACGGACAACATTTACATGCAATTATACTTAAAAATTAAATGGCAAAGATCAATTTATCGATTCCAATAAAAATTTTTAATATATGATGCAAATTTGAGTGTTTTATTCGATTAAAAAAAAGTACGATTAAAAAATCTCCCTTTAATTTAGCCTTTTTCAACGTCATACATTATTGATCAGCTTACTGTAATCCACAAAAACAGTAAACAAAATATTAAAAGTTATGGAGTTATTGTGTAAACAGATTAACAAAGAGAGCGGGATCATCTTACTCTCTTTGCTCTCTAATCGTATCAAATTTGTTTCCAGAGAAAAGTATTTGGATTGTGCTGTGAGAATGTAAGAAACTCTCTCATATGTGCAATTTGTGGAATGCAAGGGAATTTGTTGGTTTGTTTTGCCACTGTTGATTTACGCATACAATATAAAATTTGCCATCACTGATGGTCCATCACAGTTGTTTTTGTCTCTGAGTTCCACTTCTATCATCTTTAAGAACAACATTAAGACATGAGTTGATATTTGCTCTCATCTCCTTTCGCCTAACTCTTTTTCTCATCTTTCTGCGTTTATGTTTTGTTTTCTTTTGCACCGCCATTGCTGCTATTTGTTTTAGTCTAATCAGAATTTTTGGGCAAAGTGCGTGCAATTATCAATTATCTACAAAATTTAATTATTTTTTGCGTTTAATTGCGACAAAGCTTAACGAAATATGTGGTAAAGTTTACAGTGAATTTAGAGCTACCGATGGTTTATAGAATATTTGCGTACAATTGTCGGTCAGAACTATTTTCAGCAGAAAAGTGAATGTTGCCCGCGGTATGCAAACGGCAGATGGTTAATGCATTTCGGTAAGATCTTTTCGTTGGCAGTGAGTGTGCGTGTTTGTGTGAGTGGTTAAACGCCAGTTGGTAGCAGTGCAAAAAATGAGACAAACAAAGGCAGACAAAAAAAGGTAAAAGTAGCAAATGCGAAACGTTTTGATGATTTGTATAATTAACAAATAATCAAGAGCATACCTATAAATGTAAATGTATTAACAATTTTATAACAGATATTATATTAGAGATTAAAAATTTCTAGGGGATACAGCTACAAACAAAAATAATGTAAAATAAAAGCTTAGAAATCAGCCCGAATGGATTCAACTTGACCTGCCGCTGAAATTTTGTTGTATACTCTGGCTAAGATCTTTAGCAAAATTTGCAAAATGCGCTTTCTTGGGTGGATTTTCTAGAAAATTTTGGAATAACTTAAGCTTAATCTATCCGTAAAGCAGCAGAAAGGTGACAAAACGGTAAAACGGCCAAAATGCGGGAGTTGAAAAAAATATACGTTCACATTGTTGAAAGTACTTTACATAAGTTGCTAAGGAATTCTCGTTTTGGTGATCCCCTCTGAAATTAACTGACCATTTTATTTGTAGAATGTTTCAGTGATCTACAGGGTGGCGCACCAATTATACTAAAATAAGAAATTCAAATAACTTTTTTTTTTAATCAATGCATTTCATTTATTTATTTTTTTATTGCATGGATAATTCAATTTTATTTTATATAACCAATTTGTTTTGAACCTAATAGACGGGAAATTAACTCCATGCGACACCTGAACAGGATGCCAGCTGAGAGTGGAGTCTCTGGATGTTAATTTGTTTGAGAGTTTTCATTGGAGCTCCGCCATAAGCAATCTGACAATGTTGTTCCATCTTTATAGAATCAAATGCTGTTGAGACGGATACGTCTTCCTCGCAGTTCTGGGTAAAATAACTCATTCAACATTTTTAAATAAGGGTCACCATTGACATTGATATTGTGTTTGTAGCATGATTTGTGCGCCATCCTCCATATAAAAACACTTTTTGCACTTTAGTAAAAAGAACGAAAGGAATTGTTTACGGTTTAGGGAAACTGTTATACGTTCTATAAGTGTTATGTTCTACAAAAACATTATCCATACCGTTGAAGACGTCTTAGTATAAAGTTAAAGTCAATTAAAGTAAACTTTAATATATCATATACCATACTATGTTGTGGGAAACGGGCTTAAAGGATTCCAAAAAACTAGTCGGAGATACGGATTTTGTGCTTTTGGGAGCTCTGCTGAAATTAACATATTTGTAGAGTGTTTAGTTTTAAACTATTTTCTCCATAAAAAAGAGAAAAAGAGCAGGAGTTAAATTGTTCCACATAAATATTATTACAGACATCTACCGTACAAGCTCATTTTTGGTATCTGTTTCATACAATATTGTTTTTAAAAAGTAAAATTTCATTAGCGTATCCCGACACAATGGGACCATTTATAGCTCTGTCTTTTGGGTGTTTACCAATTACACGTAAGATTTTTATTTGGCGAAGGAAACGTCCACCATCCACAATGATCATCATTGTGTTGTACAATGTAATAAGAGCTATTCTTCTTCTTTACCACTTTGTTCCACAACCAAAAGTTAAATTCCACCTACTTTTTCTTCTATGCATGTTTAGTTTTTCGAGTAGCCGTCACTTACGAGTACATATGAAACACTCGTCTATGTTGTGAGGAAAATTTACATTTCCCTCAAAACGTAAATGCATTAAATGTGTTTAGATTTTTCACCCTCAAGGTGCAATCTAAATACGAACTTGTGTCCGGTGCAGGAAATTTTGGTTGTGCAAATTTTAAGTAAGGTTACCTAAGTAATGTGGGGTAAAGCGGTTTGAAATAGCACTGAAGATGGACAGAGACAGACAAAGTTCATTTTATTTGCCGCAACGGGGACAAATTCATGTTAAAGTTTCTGCCTAAGTGCTACTCAATGGGTTTCGTGATGCAAATATGAGGTTGCCTTCTTTTTACTACATTTAACAAGTTAGCATTTCCAAGAAACTTTTGTGTTCTTGTGTACTCTATTCTTTCGCATTAACAAGTTACATTTTTGTTGTGTTTCGCAAAGATAGTGCCTTTGTATAAGTTTTGTCTTTTTTTATTTTTTATCTTAAAAAGTTTTATTTTGCACAAAGATGCAATGTAAATATGCAGTACGAATACTTCGTTGTAGGAGTTAATTCCTTTCAAAGTGAAATATTTTGTTTTCACGGTAGTTTGTTTGTATTATATTGTTAAATTCTCTTTCTGGAATTTCAGACCGCACGGAGTCTTAAAACATCCATAATGAGTGAAATGTTTATTATGAAAGTGATAAAAATCTTGGTTTTACTATGGTTCTTTTGAGCTACCAGTAGTTGGGCAAAAAATTATTTATTTGGTGGGGATCAAACTATTATATGGGGATTAAACTATTCGTCATGAAAAGTACAGGCTAAAAAAATATTTCTGAAATTGTAATATAGTACGTTGTTCATTTCTCCAGGATTTGTTGTAGTGCGAATATCTGGTCAGGTTTAAAACCGCAATGATATCGTCCAATCATGCCTTATAGTCTTATGTTTTCTACATACCATACTCTAACCCCACCTTTTTATATCGTAGAACAAAATCCAATTATCGGACATACGTTGGTCCAACCAACCGTGTTTAGAAAATGACTTAAATCCATTATCAGATCATTGGTACCAGTCTCAAATTGGCCTGTCAGGAAGCCATCACCACCCGTAACTATGTTGATGGTGACAGACTACTACTGCCTCTAAAAAGAAAGACCAGTTTTGATTTTTTTTTTTTTTTAATTTCTATTAACTTCTCCAAACTTAGGTTATTGCCTTCAATACGTTCACCGGATGATATGCAATATTTTTAATAATCGAAATATGTCAAATATCCAAACTGTCCTCGGACTGACTTTTGAACTAAGGAAATAGTCAGAAGTAACAAGGTGCCAAATCAAGTGAATACGGCGATTATGGAGCGATATTAGTTGAATTTTTGGCGAAAAACTCACGAGGGGCCGATGCAATCAACGTTGACGCATTATCGTGGAGCAGTATCTATGAGTTTTCTGCCCATAAATTTAACCTCTTTTTGCGAATAGCATCAGGTAAAAAACGCATAACACTCGAAAAATATCCTGATTCAAGTCCTGAAACTCATAGCGCGCGACAACAGAGGAAACTGTCAGTATAACTTCGATTTTAAAACGACTTTCGCGCGATCTTTTCTTCTCGCAGGTATTAAAGCGACAGTATGTTTCGAAAGCAATGAATTAATCAAGATTTGACGCGTCTGGTAGTTTAGTGGCTCGCGCGATAGTTTTTTTGCATAAAATCTTAGATCTTAGTCGGACATGACTTTGATTGATAGAGGAGGTTGAGGATTATGGGACGCGCTCTTAGTAAATATTTCTTTCTTTGCTCAACAAAATCACAAACAGCTGTGGCAGTCATGACGTGAATTTTTGCAAAGATATCTGTCACAATGCTAATATCTTCGGAAAAATAACATTTCAGAGATTCGACATACTCACGTAATTCAAATTGGAAACTGGTGCTATTTTGTAAGGACTGATTTGATTTTTGCATTCACACACATCAGCATTTTGCCTATGGAGTCGTCTCTGAACAATGTTATCAATATGAAGCTACACTAAGCCATTGCCTTTTTTCTTTTATACATTTTGAAGACATTTCTTTTATCAAAATTTCGATTTCAAACATTTCCCTTTACGATTTTCATCATAGCATTGTGTCTCTAAAAGTAGTTATACGATAGGTGTCCCAAAACTAGCCACCCTGACGCATAGATGGTGCCAGTAGTTTGAAAACTATTATTTTGGTTGAAAGTGGCAACCTTATAAAACATAGGTTCTAAGTTTCAAGGTGCCACGTTGTTTAGTATTTTTATTTGGGCCATCAAAAGTAAATTCACTGAGATGCATTTGTAAACGTAGAAAAAGTTGGTCATCGTAGTTCAATATTTCCATTTGAAAGGTCTTAATCGCAATATTAAAGGCGAACTAGATTCTAATTGCAATCTGGGTGAGTCTGCTCTTTCTTACGGCTGCTAACTATTGGAAAGCAGAGTTTAAACAAGACCATACGAGCTGCCAAAATGAATACCATAGTGGTCGACCAATTGAGGTGTCTACCCCACAAAATGGTGTTGCGTGGTCGTCGGCAGAAGGTGCGTGAGCTAGCTGAAATGATGGGCATTTCGAAATGTACTTTACGAGGTGTGTTCACAAAATAATGTAAATTTTCAAATTTTCGTGGGCTACGTACATTGGACTTTCGACTATTATTATTATTTTTTTTTTTTTTTTGTGTTGGTACACTCATTTCGAAGATATGTTGACGATTTTATCTATATAGCATGTTTAGTTTGTTTGCGAGGGGCAGTAATAAGACAAGTGTTTTGCGTGTTCGACGATTTTCTGCTATCGAAAAAAATGGATCAAAGAAATTGCACCAAATTTTGTGTAAAAAATAGAATTAAGTGCTCAAGAACACTTGAAATGTTAACAGTGGCATACGATGAGGGTACTCTGAGTCAAAAAAATGTTTACAAGTGGTACCAGCTTTTCACAGAAGGTCGAGAAGATGTGAATGACGACGCTTGCTCTGCATGCCCCATGTTGAGAAAGTGAAGAACATTGTTATGGAGAATCGTCGAATCACAATTAGAGAAGTTGCTGAGGATGTCGGCATATCGGTTCGCTCATGCCATGCAATCTTTTCGGAAATTTTGAGCATGAAGCGTGTGGCAGCGAAGTTCGTTCCAAAATTGCTGAATTTTGACCAAAAATAACGTCGCATGAGCATCGCTCAGGAATTGTGACGTCAACGATGATCCAGATTTGCTTAAAAGCGTCATAACTGGTGGCGACTCATGGGTATATGGTTATGACATCGAAACCAAAGCCAAATCGTCCCAATGGAAGAATCAAGGAGAGCCAAGGCCAAAAAAAGGCAGGCTAGTTCGACCAAATGTCAAAGTTTTGCTCACTGTTTTCTTCGATTACCATGGCATAGCGCATCCGGAGTTCTTACCACAAGGTCGCACGGTAAATAAGGAGTATTACCTTGAAGTTAGATGCCCTTTGCGTGAACCAATACGAAAAAAAGCGCCCGGAATTGTGGAAAAAAATTCATGGCTTTTGCATCATCTTTGCTTGTGAGAGATCATTTGAGCAAAAACAACACCGTTATCATGCCTCAGCCACCGTATTCATCAGATTTAACCCGTTGCGACTTTTTCCTGTTCCCTAGATTGAAGAGACCTATAAAAGAACGGCGTTTTGCCACGGTTGAGGAGATAAAAACCGAATCGCTGAGACATATAAAAAGTGCATATCAGAACTGCTTCGAGGGTTGAAAAAAAAAACGCTGGCACAAGTATATTATATCTCAGTGGGGCTACTTTGAGGGAGATAAAACAGAAATTGATGAATAAATATTTTTTACAAAAATTAAAATTCACTTTATTTTTTGAACACACCTATATGTACCTATAGTATATCGTATTTTGAGTGAAGATTTGAAGATGAGAAAGGTGTGCGCAAGATGGGTGCCGCGTTTGCTCTCAATAAAGTTAAAACAGCGTCGAGAAGATGTTTCAGTAGAGTGTTTGGCGATGTTTCATAGCAATAAAGCCGAATTTTGATGCCAATTTATAACCGTGGATAAGACATGGGTCCACCACTTCACACCAAAGGTAAAGGAAAAACCAAAGCAGTGGATTGGAATGGGACAATCGTGTCTAAAAAAGGCGAAGAGGGTTACGTCTGCAGGCAAGGTCATGTTATTTGGAATGCGCTTAGGATTATTTTTATTGATTATGGAGAAAAAGACGCATTTGGCAAAAAGGAAAGTGTTGTTTCATCAAGACAATGCTCCAGTTCACACATGCGTTATTGCGATGACCAAAATTAATAAACTAAAGTTCGAATTGCTTCGTTACTCACCTTATACGCCAGATTTAGCTCCCTCGAACTATATTCAACATACGATTGTACCTTTAATTATTTATTGAAAATTATTTACTTGTAAATATTAATTTTTACAAGCCTTTAGTTGCGATAAATAATAATAATATAATAATAATTCAAATAATTTTTTGATGAAACGTTTATTAATAACAATGCCTTCAAATGCTGCCATTGTCCCAGCTGCGTGGAATATAATCATGAAAATATTTATTATTTCAGATTAAAGTTCACCTAGTTATTAGCTTGTGCGGCGGTGAATTTCAAAGGAACCATTCTGTACGTAATAGATTATATTGCTTTAATTTGTGTGTTCAAGGAAAGGTCAATAGCTACACTTTCATTGATCCTCTGACATTTCATTTGTGCCAAAGAAAATTATCGAGGGTTTGTTTAATGTAAAGGGCAAAAGTTATTTAATCGGTCTGTGGGTTAGTGAAACCTTTCTAATAACCTATAATTTTTCAGTTCAAGTTTTCATATCCTCACCTAAAGTGTAGGGATATACATCATTTTATTTGTAAGAAATAATAAGTTTTTTATTCAAAGGAAACCCTTTTCAGGGTTTTTTTTATGGGATTTGACTGTGTTTGTCTAATTAGCAGGTTGACTGAATCATTGACGGTCACAAAGACTTTGCTTACATGTATCTTTCATACATTTGCACTCTCATAGAATTTCACTTAAGACAAGTAACCCTAAAGTTCGATCAAAATACTCTTAGATATCCATATAACCTTCACACTATTTAATCACCTAAAATTGTTTACTTTTGTATAAATCTTGAAGTTCTACCCGTCATTCCACAAATATATTTAAAATAATCACATAAAAAATCACCAGCACAGGCATGCGTCCTCTTTTAATTATTATATTTGTAGTAACTGAAAAATTTTATCTGAAACGATATAACACACTTAAAACTATGATTTTAATGAAACTTTTATTTTATTATAATGCTTCGACCATGCCATTATACAATGATCGCCTCTGGATTAATTGCATCAATGGATCCTTTTGAGGTTCCACCACCGTCAATTTCGAAAAAAATGCGACCCAATGGCAGCTCCAAACCATAATGCGCACCAAACAGTCATTTTTTTCGGATGCAATGGTTTTTCTACAATAACTTCTGTGTTCTCCGAGCCCTTATGCGACAATTTTACTTGTTGGCATAATCACCGAGTGAGAAATGAGCTCCATCGCGGAAAAAACAATTTTTTCGATTGAAAGCCCACGTTTGAATCACCACTTTTGTAGTAAGTTTTAACTATGTTTACGCTTTCTTCGGTTCTTAAACGGTCCATATTTCTAAATGGCAAACCTTTCACTAAACAAATAACACTTCAGATGACAGGTATTTAGCAGCTGACAGCCTTGCCAGACCCGTAGTTTTGAAAGTACTAAATTCTTTCCTTGTCCTCATTATATCATCATACGCCGATTTAAGCAATTCCATTGAAAAATCAAGGAGCTTGCACTTTTTGAGTTAAGAGTCTGCAATTGTGCACAAGAATGTCCCATGTTCATAGATATGGTGCGTTAAAAATATGGCCTCTTCTCTTTCTCTTTTCAGGTCTCTTTCTACGATTAGAACATTTAATTAGAAAGAAAATTCGCTGGTCTTGTATATATATTCTAAAATGAACTATGCTGCTTCATACAATTTTTTAAGAGAAATCGGAAGTCTGGTTATTGAAAAATTTCTACTTTCATTGAAAAGGGCCAAGCCAATATACGAGGTGTGATAAAAAATAACCCTTATTTTCTATTATTTCAAAAAGTATTTATTTATTCATCAATAACTATCTTGTCCCCTTCAAAGTAACCCCCTCAGATATAACACACTTATGCCAGCGTTTTTTCCAATCCTCGAAACACTTCTGGAACGCGCTTTTTGGTATCGCCGACAGCTCCTGTTTTGATTTTTCTTTTATCTCCTCAACCGGTGTCTTCAGCTTTGGGAAGAGGAAAAAGTCAGCGGGGGCCAAGTCCGGTGAATACGGTGGTTGAGGCATCATTGCGGTTTGGTTTTTGGCCAAAAACTTACGCACAAGCATCGATGTGCGAGCTGGTGCGTTATCATGGTGCAAAATGCATGATTGGTTTTTCACAATTCTGTGCGTTTCTGACGAATTGCTTCGCGCAAACGGCGCATAACTTCAAGGTAGTATTTCTTATTGACCGTACGACCTTGTGGCAAGAATTCATGATGCACCACGCCATTGCAATCGAAGAAAACAGTGAGAAAAACCTTCACATTTGGTCGAACTTGGCGTGCTTCTTTTGGTGTTGGCTGTCCTGGACTCTTCCATTGGGATGATTGGGCTTTGGTTTTAATTCATAGCCATACACCCATGATTCGTCTCCGATTATTACCTTTTTGAGGAAATCTGGATCGTCGTTTACGACGTTCAACACCTTCTGAGCGATGTCCATGCGACATTGATTTTGCTCAAAATTTAGCAATTTTGGAACAATCTTCGCTGCCTCACGTTTCATGCCTAAAACATCCGTAAAAATTGCTTGGCATGAACCGAACGATATGCCAACATCATCAGCAACCTCTCTAATAGTGATTCGACGGTTATCCAAAATCATTTTCTTCACTGCTACATTTTCTTCACTGCTACGGTTGTTGATGTGCTGGCGCGACCAGGACGAGCATCGTCATTGACATTTTCTCGGCCTTCCTTAAACCGGTTATACCACAATTGAACTTGTGTTCTGCTCATAGTAAACTCGCCAAACGCCACAGTCAACATTTCAAATGTCCTTGCACATTTAATTTCATTTTTTGCACAAAACTTGATGCATTTTGTCGAATAGTAAAAAATCGAAGAGCGCACCAAAACACGAATAACCTTTTTATCTGTCAAAAACAAACTGACAATCCAAAATGGCCGATATTGTCAACATATATAACAGACATGTGTACCAACATAACAGGAAAAAATGCGAAAATCGAACATACGTAACTCACGAAATTTGAAAATAACGGTTTTTTTATCACACCTCGTATGATATATAATAAAAGAGTATTTCTCGCACCTCCACTCATCTGGTGATGACTCGGTATAACATCTTTCACGCTGTAGATCAAATGTGGCATAAGTGGGCAATATCGGTCTGGTAGAGAAACCCTGACCATACAAGGAATGAAACCAGGGCAATTCAAGTGTCAATCCAGTTCTTAAACTTTTACATTTATAAATTTTTCAATGAAAAAATTAAATAAGTCGATTACTATATATTGGAAAACCCAAATTTTGACACGTCCACTTCCCTGTGATGAGTCGCTACACCGTCCTGCGGACTATCAATTGAACCCAGTCGAACTTATGTTGCAATTTATTTAATATAATGGTGTGCATAGTGCTAGTAGCCGAAATTCATTCTTTACAGATTTTACTGCACTTACCAAGGACTTTTACTTAGTGGTGAAATAATCCATCTATCCAAAAATGTATAGTATTAATTAATTTATGATCATTAA
Organism: Philornis downsi; assembly: GCA_019455685.1. Taxonomy (NCBI): domain Eukaryota; kingdom Metazoa; phylum Arthropoda; class Insecta; order Diptera; family Muscidae; genus Philornis; species Philornis downsi. Next base: position 331,643 of record JAHXMU010000019.1, read on the forward strand.
AGTTATAAATAATAAACCCAAATATAAACAAAAATTCAATTTGCTTCAAATACAGACAAACGCATAGCCATGTGTAGTTTATTCATAGAAATAAACATTACTTGAAATTCAAACCCATCCAGACATTAATTTGATACTGAAAACTTTATTTTTCTAAGAGAAGGTGGTAATGCGCGTTTCAAATGGAAGGTCAGTAGTTAAGATGTCATTTATTTAACCTAATTAATTAAATCTGACATTTAAAGTAAGTCAAAATAAAATCGTAGATATCTTAGCAGCAAATTAGCATGTAGATTAATTTCGAATGCTCATGAAGGTCAATTAATCAATCTGTAGGTGAGTGAAGTCTTAATTTTACGCTAAACAATTTTATCACAAAATTTACTACGGCAATATTCGTGTTTTGCTCTCTTTTCTGAGAGACAGAACAATGTTCGAAGGGATAAACATTAATTTCAAAGTAAAACCCAAGACTGTTAAGAAATTGATTTAGACGAAAGTGTTGGATATTGTGAAGAGTATTCCTAACCATTTATATTTTTTATTGTAGGTAGTCCTGGTCACTCCATTTCCCTGAAGCTGGGTGTGGATGTGTACATTGTTAAAAATGGAGGAAAGATCCTAGAAATATTGTCATCCAATTATTGAAAAAGGATGACTGTTTAATTACTAAATACCAGAGCTCATATTTTACAAAGTATTTTAAAACCACAGGTGAAATGTGGCCCAGGGAATGGACTATGTAAGTTACAGGACTGAAGAAACAGCACACATGATTTGCAGCGTTATCTATACGTATAAACAGCAAAAACCGCACAGATATGAGGTGGTGCACGAATCGTGCTACGCTGTAACAGTAACTGTCAATAGGGATTGTTATTTAAAGATGCTAAAGAAGTTTACCCAGAACTGCGCCGAAGACGTATGGAATGAAATACATTGCTTAAAAAAAGTTATTTGTATTTCTTACTGTAGTACAATTGGTGTGTAACCCCGTATATCAGTCATGAGAGTTTGTACCTGATTTGCAGTGGTGCAACAGTGAATTTTAAGCTGGAAGGGGCGTGGTAAAACGCTCGTCTCTTATCGGTCAGTTTGAATGAGAAATACTATAACGATAATGGCAATAGAGTCTGTTTTTATTTTCAAAACTTAATTTCCTGAAAGCCTGATTTGTGCTAAATTGTAATGAATCTTAAACTTGGAGTTAGATTAGGTAATTTACTTGGGATGTATCAGAAAAGATAAAGGTCTTTTTCTCGTATTTTTCATAGTATAGCAAAACAATACGATGGATAAAAACGTCTGTCAGTTTAGGAAGGAATATTGCATTGCATGCCATTCTTATTCTTGGACTTATCTTTATCAAACCCTCATAATGTGCAAAATTTGGCTGTAGAGACTTGAATCAAAGCATGTAAATATGATTTTACTCCGGAAAGTATAATGTTTCTTTCTTTTCAATTTTATTCCTCTTCACTTTCTTGAAGCACAATATTGGTTAGGGGAGGTCGGCGAGACCCGTTTATAGCCGCTAGATCAGTCGACCTGCTCCTATGCCATTCGAAAATATTATACACAATTATAAGAGGCCCTACAACTAATAAAAAACAATGAGTGATATGAATAGTGATAAGTCCCCGTGGTCTTTAGGAGAAAAGAAACATGAACTCTACTCGATATTTTTTATGCATGGCATTTGGGTAAATAGATCTTGATGTCACCCATACGTCTTTACCCTTCCGAAACCATGTTCCCCTTTAGCCTCTACTTTGATTATGGGAACCCAAAACCGCTCACACCGCCATAACCTTCAAAGGAAACTCAATGAGAATTGTCTACTCCATATAGAGGTTTATTTTTTTTATTACTAAGAAAGAATTAAAAATTTATATTTCATAATTATATTCAAAAATTTCATGAACACTATCAATTATTTATGTATACTATGATGAGCAGGTAAAAAAAAATGTATGTCTTCTATGTTGTATGCCTTGGTTGGTGAGGTTCTTTTAGATTTGGTAGATTGGTGATTGATGTGATGGAAGCCAATAAGGCTTCCCAAGAGCTTAAGAGCTGGAAATGTATTAGCGTTCTCTGGTGAAATTGGGGAGCAAGAAATATCCAAAAAGTGCGGATAGTTATTAAATTCCTGGCGTATTTGTGTATTTTAACCATTTAAGAGCCACCTTTTAAGCTATAAAAATCAGGTATAGTAAACATTCGAGTTTCAAAAAAGGGAACAACAATAGACCTTTCATATTACTTACTTTTGGAATTATTTCTTTGAATATATTTGGATAAAATAATCAAAATTCATTTTCAATTCAATTCAGTATTAGTTATCTTAACTTTGGTAATCAATACAAATTAATTATACCCGGATTACGAAGATTTAAATAGATTGGGTTTTTTTAATTTTTTTTTTTTATTCCGCTTGTCTTGATTGCCTTTCTATACTACCTTTAGCTTGTATACTTGGTTTGATGCTCTCAAAAGTTAAAGCGGAAAATATCGCTCACATTTTACTTTTCTTCCATGAAGCTGTGCGTTTATCGTCAATTCACCTCGATCAATCGTGCTTGAATACTGCAGAGGAAACAGAATAAAACGGCAAATTGCGGTGGTATAATTAAATTCGAATAATTGACGAATTTTGAATAATTTCCATTATTTTATATATGAAACATTACTAAAGTCGGGCAATGCGTATGGGATAGAGGCGTAACAACGTAGTAAATTAAATAAAATGAGCTTAAGAAGACATGAGCTAAATTGAGCATTTATGTTACAGGTACTGAAAGGAGCATTATTATTAGCCGTTTTTTCGAATTCTGCCAAGTTTTGAAAAACAATATAGCGAACAGAAATTCAAGTCACTACAGTCTGCAAGTTAGGAAATGCAGTGGAAAGTTTTTAGTGAATCGGTCAATTTGTTTCGGAGATACCAGAAGTGGTTGCCTAACCTTCATTTGTACGGGTAAAAGTAATATATTAATGGCAACAGTGACATAGGAAGGTATATGGATGCAGGCCAATATTTATTGATTTATTGTATGATATCACATTACTTTTTGTATGTATCAGCTTTCAGTAATGTAATGTCAAACTTTGCCCGAAATTCACTTAGAGTTTAATTTTTATAGACGACAAAGGCGAATTTTAATTTCTTGAATTAAATTATGCGGTTGTTTAACATCAACCTAAGAAAACTCTTAGAAGACCTCCTAAAATATGATATAATGTTACAGGCAATTTTGATAAGTATGTCGTTTCATTCACTGTCCGATTTCGAGCAAACTTGTCTCAATTTTCAGTAGATTGCTAAAGTGAAGAATCAAAACAGCATTTGATAACGTTCATGCCATATATATATTTATTACTTTGTGCAGCTTCAACAGGTTGAATGAATTTAAACGTGATCGTTCATCACCTTCCTAGAAAAGTGAATGCTAAGTACCAAATACTCCTCAGGAATACTTCCCATTGTTTCCAAACAAATTTGGTTCTTAAAAAGCTGTTTTCGATGCAAGTTATATGATTACTGTATACCTACTAATTAATTACATAATTAATTTTTCTAATTACTATAATCTCTTTGTCTTTTGAAATATTATCTATTGAATTGGAAGTATAGGGAGTAATTATGGTTCCCAAAAGCACTTCCAATTCACATTGAAAGCAATGAATTTAACATGAGTTTGCCATAAGGGAGTTGGTTTTGTGCAGTCTTTTCAGTCTTTCTTAGGATGTGCTAAAGAAGTTATGAAAATGCAAGTTAACGTGTAACAAATTGGTTGGAATTTATCAGATAGTATTTGCAAAGTGAAATAGAATTAAATAAGTCATTATGTGGAAATCCCAAAAAAAAAAAACAAAACACTACTACTTTCTATTTGAAAAATATTCACTTCCATCCATATTGTGATTTAAGATTCAAAATTTTACGGATGCGGTGAAAAAAAGAAGTATTATTCTTTTTTTTTTTATAAAGCACCTCACTCATGTAACCGATCGTGGAGCGATGTTGAGTACACGC
>JAHXMU010000019.1:350891-380665 GCA_019455685.1 Philornis downsi
TTCGAAGAAGAATAGCAAGCTATAATGATGATGACGAAAATATATTCAGAACTTTAATACTAGTTAGAACAGTTTTTGATCTTGAAGGAACGAATAATTTTCAAATAGAGAGGGTTATGGACTATTTGAAATTAAATAAGTCCCCGGGCTATGACAGAATTTCATCTAAAATGTTGTTAACTAGGAAATCATTGATTGCAGAAGTTCTTACAAATATTTATAATAAAATGATTGAAGAATCGTCTTATCCGGACGTATTAAAGGTGCACAAAATATGTCCTATTCCCAAGTTTTCTAATGCACGAACGGCTGATAACTTTCAATCAATTTCAATATTGCCAGTTATTGATAAGATTTTTGAGAAGCTGATATTTAAACAAGTCACGGCTTACCTCGATGTAAATAAAATTGTCTTTGAAAGGCAATACGGGTTTAGAAAGGGTACAGGTACTGGAGATGCAGTTGTTAGTGTTGTAGATTGTATTTGTAGTGGTTTGGATGCGGGATATGGAGGTGTTGCTGCGATTTTTTATGAATATCTAAGGGTAGTTTTGAATGCAAGCAAAACTAAAGTTGTGAGACTTTCTATTATTGATACAAGTATGATCGTACATGTTGATGGTAACGTTATAGAAGAATCAGAAAGCGTGCGTTATGTGTGTGTGTTAAAATACACTCCTAATTTTAACTATAAACCGTCGTGGGGTAAACACATCATGGACCTAAAGTCTAAAATATCGTCAGGATCTGGAATTTTGTACAAATTTAAGAACATTTTGAATGTAAAGCTAAGCTAATGTTGTATGTCTGTGATATATTCTCATTTGACGTATCTTCCTTTCGTGTATGCATGTAAGTCCACCACCTGTCTAAAAGCTCTACAATCGGCACAGAATAAATCTTTAAAAACTATTTTTAATCTACCTATGAGATTCAGTACAACTTCTATATATAAGGATCATGCCACAAATGTCTTACCTGTTAAGGGATTATACAAACCACAACTTCTGCTCTATGTCCATGAATCAATAAATGAAATTGGAGTCCTTACAACATCCTTTCATAGAAGTATATCATACACCCAAAGATCAACCCGTCAACCAATGCATTTAAATGTCGTGTTTTGCCGGTTAGAGTTGACCAAGCAATGTGTTACATTTGCTGGACCATTTGTATGTAATCAATTGCCAGTATACTTGAAAGAAACTTCACTTTTATCAGCTTTTTAAACCCCAATTAAAAAAATATATAATAAATAATTTGGAAATGCTTCTAACATATTTTTTTTATCTCCCCTATTATTAAATATTTTAATGTTAATATTTGTTATGGTAGTATTACATGAATGGTTTTAGTTGCCTATTAGCCTCTATAAAGCCAATCTGGCGCTGAGGCAATATTATAAAAAAGTTGTAGTTATCGTATTAAACTGTAATAAACAATTTCTTAAAAAAAGAACTTACTAGAAAGGTAGTGATTCAAACCACTTTTCACTTTAAATCACTTTTCGTGCATTACGGGGTGATTATAGTCATCATAGTCGATCTACTGTTCAAGAAATTTGCAAGATTATAAAAAAATTTTAAGAGTCAAGCCTATGAAACACCGCAATGCATGCACTGCCGAAAATATAGTTTCTGTCAGTGATGGTGTGGCGGATAATTCGAATTCAGAGCATTATGGCCGCATGATAACGGGCTTTACTTTGGCCCGCAATTGAAGATTATGAACTGGGCGATATGTGGTTTTAACAAAACGGTGCCACGAGCCACACAACACAAACGATTTTGGCTTCATTGCATGAGAACTTTCCAGAAGGCATAGCATAGTCAAGCATAGTCAATTGGCCACAAAGGTCATGAGTTTTGACGCCGTTAGACTTTTTTTGATGAGGGTACATCAAAGACCGTATTTAAGTGAATAATCTCCAAACGTTGGAACATTTGAAATCCAATATTAGTCACGTTATCAACGAAATACCGTCCGAAATGTGGGAAAAAGTGATTGAAATCTACCTCAAAAGGATTCACTGCTGCAACCAGTCCAGAGGCGGTGATTTAAATGACATTGTATTTTGTACATAATGGCAAGCTCCAAGCATTATAATGGAATCAAATTTCATCGATATCATAGCTTTATGTGTGTGTTTTTTTTTAACTTTACTTTTGAAACCAGAAAATGAATTACCCGGTATTAGGTATTATCAGAGCATGCACTTGGTTTCGTTTTACATGGCTTGTTAACTTCAAAACTGTGTTGTAAAGTCTACGAAGCATGAGATTCGTGTGTGAAATTATCATATCAACATGTAGATCGAAACTTACTTTATCATCGAGAGGAATTTTCTACTGTGTATAAATTCAATAGGAACACCGTCATAATATACATATACAGGGTGTCCGTAGGGACGGTATACTACTTTGTTTTGCCGCTATTTTGATAAACATTAGCCTTGACAATTCATATTTGGCAGTCGTGAAGTAGAGACGTGGCAAATGTATTATGGAAAAATATTCGATAAACCAACGTCAAAATCAATCATCGATTACTGTGACGATGAGAAAGTTACGTGAAATTTTTGGGAGAAACAACGTGCCAACAAGACGCACTATTTATCGTGTAGTGAATGATTTCGAAGAAAGATTGTCTGTAGCTGATAAGGCCAAGCATGGATCACAACGTACTGCAAGATCGGTTGAAAACATTACTGCTGCTCAAGAAATTGTTCAAAACAATCCATCAACCTCAATTCGACGCCGTGCTCAGGAGCTTGGTCCCCAAAGAACAACTTTGACCATAATTTTGCCCAAAAGATTTGCATTTTTTTTTTCCACTTAAGATTCAGTTGACACAAGAGCTTCTTCCACAAGACCATTTACGCCACCGTACATATGCCAATAGGATGTTACAGCTCGCCCATGACAACCCCGATTTTCATGCACAAATCATAATGAGCGTCGAGGTGCATTTTACTTTGAATGGATATGTGAATAAACAGAATAGTCGGTTCTGCGCAATGGAAACCCCTCAAATTATTCATCAGTCACCTTTGCATCCATTAAAAGTGACAGTCTGGTGTGCATTTTGGTCAGGAGGAATCATTGGACCCTACTTCTATGAAACTGAAAACGGCGTAACGGTAACTGTCAATGGTGAGCGATATCGTGATATGATTGAAAACTTGTTAGTACAACTGCATGCTTTGGGCTTGATTAACATGTGGTATCAACAAGACGGTGCCATATCGCATACAGCCAGGATTACAATGGAATTATTGTGATACCTTTTTCCACAACAAGTTATTTCAAGAAATGGTGATGTTGATTGGCCTCCACGGTCGCCTGATTTGACTGCTCCGGACTTCTTTTTGTGGGGATATCTGAAAAGCAAGGGTTATGCAAACAAACCAGAAACGCTTGAGCAACTCAAACAAAATATTCATGTTGAAATTAATGAAATACCGCGTGAAATGTGTGAGAATGTAATGAAAAGTGTGCTCAAAAGGGCTCGCATTTGTGAGGCTAACAGAAGGTGACATTTATCTGATGTTGTATTCCATACATAATTGCCGACATGAAATAAAACATGTATCAATATAAGTTCCATTCTCTTTCATTCAATCAAAAATTATCAAGAAACAAAGTAGTATACCTTCCCGACGGCCACCCTGTATTTCCAAATTATTATTTTAGAGAGATTCATTGTTAAATTATTAAACTTAATGCAATAGTTTAAATTTTTCAAAACGTAATCTGTCTTTTCTTTTAACACAACATCAACAAATTGATTTTCCCCAGTAAGTAAACTTTGAACATCGGCGAAGGAATACGGTGTGGAATAATCTTATAAACCAACGAACATATCGTTTACAAATAAAACAAACGGTAGTGGCCCAAGCACTGACCCCTGCGGAACAAAACTTCTCACAGGTATAATATTGGACCGAACTCCGCATATACATATTGACTTTTTCCAGTGAAATAGGCCAATATCAAGCTACTTGTACTTCTATCAAACCCATAAAGGACAGAAAGTTTTTCAAGAAGTTTGCCATGATCTACTCAGCTGAATGTTTTCTCCAGATCTAATGAAATAAGAACCTTGAAATTCTAATTACTGAGATGAGCCCCCACCAAATCCGTTAGGTCAACAAGCAGAGAAGTCGTATTCCTGTTTTTCTTTTTTTTTTAACCACGTTGATGATCACTCTCGCTCTACGAACATATTCGACTATTTTTGATAACACAGGCAACTATGAAATTGGACAGAAATTACACATAGAGTTCATAGTGGAGACTTTTTTCTTTAAAATGACACAACTCAGTTTATTTATTATGACGCAAAAATTTTGAAAGTCGAAAAATACCGATTAATCGTGATTAATTGGTCAATAGAAAATTAAATTTTTAATAAAACTGGACAAACAAATTTTTAACGAAAATCGCTATATGACATCAATTTTTAATTACCAAACTACAAGTTCCAATACAGGATGCAGAATGTATTTTTTTTTTTTTTTTTTTTTGCGTTTGGGCAAATACATTTTAATCTTTGCGTTTTTGTTTTTATTTAGGCGATTTTAGAAATATTTTTGGGCGCCATGTAAAAGGCACGTTTCTGTTCTCCTTCGAACTTTTCCAACAATTAGGTTATTCTGTGTTTCCGGTAAAAGGGTTCTTAGAATTTTGCTTTTTTTTGCAATAACAACACTTTTAAATAATCTTTAATTTTAAAACTACTCGAGTAGAATTTGCTGTTTTCAAGTATTTTCTATAATACATGATAATGCTCTTCACTTTTTTATGGTGTTTGTTGTTACTGGTATAAATGAAATAAAATAAAGTGCAGCCATGTCGACCTGAAACACTCAATGCACTCGCTATTCATGCAGGACTCTGTTATCTACCTTTTGTTTAGAATACAGATGACTGTGTTGCGTAAGTTACTGTGTGATCTGACTTGGTCGACTATTAGAAATCCCCTATATAATTTAGTCCCTAACTAAGTTAGTGGACTTTGCTTTCACATTGGTTTTGACAAGAATTCTGACTGAATGCTCTAATGACAATACAAGTTACCTGCTACCTAGCTTACAGAAAACCAATTTGTGCTCACAATTAAGACGATAATATTGCAAATAAACAGTATCGAAGAAGTATATTTCAAGGTTAAAATTTTGAATACATTCTTCTCACAGGAAGCCTGTACAAGAAATACAAAATTCGGGGCTTTAATCAATGAGTCAACCAACATTTAAAATTTATGTTTTCTGAAAATCGTGTTGAAAGTGCTGCAGTACAAACAATTATACCTGTGCATCCGACATAATAACTTAATTGAATTTGCACATTTTTTTTAATTGGCCAATAACATTATCAAACATCTTTGTTTTCATATGATAAGAATGAGCATCACAGTTCTCAACTATAAATACTCGAACATTTTGCCATTGTTACTCAATATCGGAGCGTTAGAAGTCGCAGAGCAATTATTCATTGAAAATGCACAAAGGTAAAGCAAAACTATTTAAAAGTACTGCATTTCAGAGCATAAAACACTTGGCATTTCTTATTACAGTATCCCTATTTGCCTTTTGTGCCCTCTTGGCACTGACCTCGGCTGCCCATTTGCGCCAGGCTCGCTATGAACCTCAGGATATTTATGCTGAACCCAACTGTGCCATTGTCACCGATCATACGCGCATGTTCCGTGACATCTCCGACCCCACTCACTACTGGGTGTGCCCTGAGGGTCAAGAGAAGGCTTCGTATATTCAGTGTCCACCCAATGAGGCTTTCATGGAAGCACCACAGAAGTGTGTCGTCTGGGAGGAATGGCAGTGGGTGGAACCCTACACGAAATAAATGTTAGAATGTCATGATGTCTTTTTATCTGAAACCTGACAAATGACTTGTAATGTTGATAATGTTTTGTAACCAGACCCCCAGTAGACGCAAATGGCAATAGCTTATTTGTGTTGTCGCATCTCAGTAATAAAAATCGAATCGAAAAAAAAACCTAAAATATTCCCAAAGAAAAAAATTACAAATGCTTAGTCAAGAAATAACCAATCTCAATTAAGGTAGGATGACGTTGATGATGAGGTTGAATGGACAGCACTCAATTTGGTCCAGCTCAGATTAAAAACCAAGTCACAGCCATGCTTCTTTGTTTGTTATGACAAAATGTTAAATTTTATGGGAATGTGGCTTGCAGTGGACAGGTCTTTGATGAGTTAGTTAACTCAACTATTGTGATGGACATGAAAAGTTGAGGGTACAAAATTCAAATTGTGTGACAGCGTAATGGATTGCAGTATTTACAGAATGAATTAATTGTTTGTAGGGGAAAAAAACGATTTGGGAAACCAATAAGGGATATTTCATCACAATAATTTGGATATATAATTATTGGAAATCTAAGTTGTCATACCTGCAATTACATAAAAGCTTGTGTTTTGTCCATTATAAAGTCCTACGACTTTGCAGTATGTTTAATTTTCGTATACTCTGGAACACCTGAAAATGTGTGTAAAGAAATCATATAATTTTTATCCAAAATTTATCATCCGCCTAACAACAAAAATACCATACTGAAAAGTTGGTTTCAATCATTAGCCCTTAACCGAGAATAATGACCAGTACAGAATTTTAATTCCGATGAACTGACTTAAACCTTCGCCCTACGTGCTTTCGCTTTGGTGCCAAAATGTGCGTTGTACCAGAAAGGGCGTGGTATTTCGCTAGGTCCTTACCAACAAATGTTCATGACAATCGTTTGAAAAATCAGGGGTTCAACCCCGAATAAAGAAACCTTTTCACTATTTGAGCGGCAAATACTTCGAGCAGTTGAGTAATCGGCATGTGTAATAAATGCTTCTCAAACTGTGACGTTCGGAATCGTCCTTAAATTGTAGGTCCCTTTGAGTAAGTCCAAGAATGGAATACTGAATATGAGAAGCTCTTCCATATCTCATTCATGGGATGCAGGGGAATTTGCTCGTTTGTTTACCTCATTTAGTGTTACTGAAAGAAACATGTGACTACAGGAGCAATTGGATTAAATCAACAATTTTGTTTGAGAGGTACCAGAGACGGCGCGGTTATCGTCTCCTTTTTGATATTTTATTAAGCGTTTTATTAAACGTTATTCAAAAAAGGAATTAATTAGTGCAGTCTACGCATAAGAACAAATTAAGTTTCGGTAATCGTCAATCATAATCAATGAAACTGATTGGGCAGGTGTGAGCTAAAAATATATATATTCAATCATTTCGTCCTGTATTCCACGAATAACACGTGTTATGTTGTCCTTTAGGGCTTCAATAGTGTTCGGCTTGTCCACATAGACTAACGACTTGACATAACCCCATAACAAATAATAAAGAGGCGTTAAATCGCAAGATCTTGGGGGCCAACTCACAGCGCCAAATCGAGGGATAAGTTGCTCACCAAATTCATCCCTCAACATATCCATTGTTTCACGAGCAGTGTGTAATGTTGCACCGTACTGCTGAAACCACATTGTCAACCAACTTCAACTCAGCCAATTGGGGCAAAAAAAATTGCGTGTCATGGCTCGATATCGTTCGCCGTTGACGGTAACGTTTCTTCCACGGTCGTCTTTGCAGAAAATTGGACCGATGAAGTCACCAGCCCATAAACTACACCAGACTGTCGTTTTTTCGGGATGCATCGGTAATTCATGTATGGCATGTGACCGTTCATCACTCCAGATGCGACGGTTTTGCTTGTGCCTCATCGCTGAACACAATATTTCGATAAAACAGCGAATTTTCATTGAGCTTTTGTAAGGCCCATTCACCAAAAATTAGACGTTGTGGTAGGTCATTCGTCATTCCTTGATGAAATGGCAGAGTATACTGTACACTTTTCACTTTGACAGATGACGTTTAGACGCCATACCAACAAGTGCTGCCAACCTGAAAAACTTAAATCTTAAAAAATCACCGTATAATACAATACAATAAACAAAAATTTAAACTGCTGTTGTCTACGAATTTGCAGTTACCGATAACAAGTTGAGTTTCGAAAATTAATCAATTTATATGGAAAGCATTAGAAAGGCACGACAAAGCGCTCCATTTTCATTCTCAAACAATACGAGTACCTTAGTAAACTGTAAATCAGTGCTAATTCAGCGGGAAAAGAAAGAACTTCCAACAGCTCTTATATTGCAGGTTTTTAACAAAGTTGTACTTCTCACTGGCCTTCCAAAAGACCTTCTGGAAAAAGGCTGCCAAATTACTTTCTAGAGAAAATCAGGCCTATACAAGCCTATACAGGCCTATACAGGCCTGCAATGGAGGACCTTATAGGAGGACTATATATCAAAATCGCAAAATGTCTCGAATTTCATTAATCTATATGTATAAAAATGAATCGTGGTTTGTTCCGATGCTTAAAACTCCAGAACGGCTGGACCGCTTTGCATAAATTGTTGTATATGCGTCTGGGTGGTGCCCGGGATGGTTTAGATTTACAATTCGGTCCAAATGGACAAAGGGGCGTGGTACCTCCCATACAAACAAAAAATTAAAAATCAATTATTTCTGCTCCTGCTTACGGTATTTGAACAAAATTTGGTACATCGGTTTGGTGTACATATCTTAAGTGCTGTTGCAAATATGGGCGGGATTGGACAATGGGGAGTGGTACCTCCTATACAAACCACAAATTAAAAAGCAATTATTTCTGCTCCTGCTAACGGTATTTAAACAGAATTTTGTATTTCGGTTGAGTGAACATATTTTAAGTTCTTCTGCAAATATAGGCGTTTCTTATTATAATAGACCGATTGGCATGAAACATTTCCAATAAAAATAAAATTTGAAGGCAAAGCAACGTTTGCCGGGTCGGCTATTTTTGTATGAAAATAGATTCTAATCAAAAACAACAAAAACAAAATACTTTTCTCTCATAATGTGAGAAAACCTTAATTTAAAATTTATATTTTAGTTGTTTATTGTTGTTAGGTCTGTAAAATGAGTTTGAATACCTGTGAAATCCTTAGCAACCACATTCTTAAATACTTAAAGCGAAATTCAATTGTGCATCCGATATTTGTGAAGAGAATAGAAGCCTTTCTTCGAGAAGGCAGACAGGAACGACTATCGAATCAATTGAAAAGTATAAGAAGGTCTTCAAGAAAACCTGAAAAGTGAAGGCCTTGTCATTTTTTTCGCTGTGAAATTTGATTGAATTTAATATAGAGTTATCCATTTAATCGTTACCCTTTCAATCGAACAAAATTTTCTTCAGCGATGAAGCCCATTTCTCACTCGGTTGTTATGTCAACAAGCAAAATTGTCGTCTATGGGCTCGAAGAACCCAGACGTGATTGTGAAAATAGCCATTTCTTCAGGATAAAATGACTGTTTTATACGCATTATGATGTGGAGGTGTCAATGGGATGTATTTTTTCGAAAATGAAATGAAAAAACACACATAAAGCTATAATTTCGATGGAACTTTTATTTCGTTATAATGATTGAACCTTGCCATTATGTACCAAATAGAATGTCGTTTCTGGATTGAAGATAGTATTGGACTACTTTTTCGCACATTTCGGGTGGTATCTCGCCCATAACTTGACGAATGGTAGTTTCAATTGCTCCAATGTTTGGGAATTATCCGTGTCAACTCGGCCTTTGACGTAGCCTCTTCAAAAAAGTCTAACGGCGTCAAATCGCATGCTTTTGTCTTCCAATTGACGTCGCCTAAACGTGAAATTACTCTTTCTGGAAATTTCTCATGCAATGAAGCCAAAATCGGTCGTGTTGTGTATTAAAACCACATATCGTCCGTTTCATAAGCTTCAGGCCAAAAATAGTCGGTTGTCATTCGGCCATAGCGCTCTGAATTGGAATTCGGATTATCCGCAATACTTTCACTAGCAGAAGCTATATTTTCGGCAATGCGTACATTGCCATGATGCACAAGCCTGACCAAATTTAAAATTTCTTTAAAATCTTATCAATTCCTTGCACAGTAGCTCGATTATGACGACCATAATCAACCCGTAACGCACGAAATGTACCCACGTTTGAATCACCACTTTTGTATAAAACTTTATCTATTTTTACGAGTTCTTCGGTTGTTAAAAGATCCATATTCGTAAATGGCAAAATCTTTCGCAAAATAAGTAACGCTTCAGATGACAGGTATTTAGCAGCTAACAACCTTGTCAGACCGGAGGTTTTGAAAGCACTAAATGGATAACCCGGTATATATAAGTAAAAAAAATTCCCAAAATATCCAACTGCCTTTTTGCATAACAGTAACGGTCAAAGTTTTATAAGGGACCAGCCCCATCCAGTACACTGCTCACTTTGCATAGCTGAGATAAAGGGGTTATATATTTACTTTACCAAGTGGATCCCATAAAAACTCCAGTTTTCTAGTATTTTTTAGTAACCACATCCCGAATTAAGCCAAAACTTAACAATGAGTCAGCCATTATCTGCAAATTCAACTACATGTTTATTGCATTTATATAGCGAATAAATGGAAAAATTGTTGGAAAAATGCTAAAAAAAGACGCATACTTGAACAAGAGGTTCAGTTTCGGCAGGATCACGTTGATGACTTGTTGCATCTGCCAGCCGTGGTGTCATGGTATTGCCAGAAAATGGACGTGCCGAGTACAACCTTTTCATATATATTAACCCATTTTCAATAGCGGATAGTATCTCGAGGTGGACAAACAAATCGATAATAAATGGCCGTACATTTACAGAATATTATCCAGTACAAAAGACTTAAACCGACCGACTAGACTTAAGAACTCTACCAAATGTTGAAGCGATGAAGTGAGGAAGGAGCGCAGAAGATCACTTGGAATTTTGTCCTTCTGCAACGCAAAATAAGTTTATAATTTTTCTGTATATTTTGTAGCACAGTGTTTTAAACAAAACATTGTGCATTTTAATAAGTTTAAAAATAAATACATCTAACAATACTTCAAGTCCTAAAGGACTAAATGTTAGTTATGTATAATAAAACAAAACAACAAATTTCCTTGCATCCCAAGATTTAGATATGAGAGAGCTTTTACATTCAGGGAGCTTATATGCATTTTATTTTTTTGACGACTATTCCGAACGTCCAAGTTTGAAAAGCATTTACCAGACTTGCCGATTATTCGGTTACGCAAAGTGTTCATGAGATGCATCGAAATAACAGATTTATGATGAATGATAGCTGGCTGTATGCAGAGGGATTGAACTAGCGATCATGCGAACGATAGTTGTGTATACTAACCATAATATATTCTTAAAATGTTTATATCTGAAGAAATGCTTATCTCTTATTTTTGTCCGTCGTTTACTCAAATGTCTCTAGATGAATAATTTAATGTTCGGACCTTGACTTTCTTGTTGTCGAATCTGTTGTAATGTTAAAGGAACTGGCCGGTATCTTGCCGACAACCTTATTTCTTACCAAATGGTTCAGTATGATATTTATCAAGCCTATCTGAAATCTAAGGACATTATCCCGAATTTCGAAATCGACATCACAATACACATTAAAACTCTCGCATATTGGCGCGAGATTTGCATACTTCAACTTAAGTCCGTCGACACCTGTTTAAACCCATTGAAATCGGAAAATTAATTTTCCAAATTCTCCTAAAAATGTTTCTAATGCTTTCTCAAATCGTCTTCTGTCCATAGCTAAAAGAACGGAATTAGTTGAGTATGAAAGCCCAATTTTGTAATTACAGCTGTTGCGAGCTCTAGTTATTGCATTACAGGTCCTCAGAGAACAGAGAACAAATTCTTACTGAAATCAACATTGAAATTTAAAACCACCAACCGTTTCAGTAATTTTCACCAAATCAAAATCGCCGAAATTTACAAACAAGAAATCATGAAAATATTCATTAATGCGAGTTTATTTTCTGCGTCACAAAATAATCAGTTTAAGCTACAGTTGGTGGATCCACGGGCTTCTTCCAGATCCAGTTGGGCCATGGAATACATTCCCTCAGCAAGTGCATGTATGCGGTGTCCTTGGGGCAATCCTTCTCAACAGCAACTTCATTCAAAGTCTCACAGTACCAATATTTGGTTGGATCCCAGTGATGTGGGAAAGTTTGACCAACTTCAGAGGGATCACGGCAAGCGGATTGACCGGCCAAAGCCATTACTGAGGCGACAGTGAATGTAGCCAACAAAGCCAAGCTTATCACTGAAATATGATCGAATATAAATTATGTTTCATTTGCCAAAAGAAAGGCGAACTTAAGAGTTCTTACAGAATTTCATTTTGTTTCGTTGGATTCTTTGCGTGAACTGTTACTCGGCGCTAAAAGATCTGCTTTCTAATGTCACTAAAATGTGTCTTTTTATACTGAGACAAATAAAAATACAAGCATGTACCTTAATATCTATTGCAAATAATTTATAATTATTAATGTTTTTCCTAATTGATTCTATTTAAAATTTAACTTTTATCACGATGCTTCTTCGCTCTGATAACAGCGAACATATTTTGCACGCGATAAGAAAACAGACGACAGATATTTGCAAATTACTCCAGTGAATTTTGTTTAAATTTAGAAAACAATTTAACGAATTTTGCACACAAAAAAAATGGTCCGTTGCAGAAAATGACCTTCAAGACTTATTTTATTAATTTTTTTGTTGTTAAAAAATAGAATGTAAATCAGACAAATTTTTCGATAAATTCAAATGGGGGAAGTCAGGTGATTCTTATAGATTTCTTACTAAACTGACTTACAAACATTGCGCTGCAATAACTAGACTTTGTTATACAACTTGAATAGGCAGGAACGTAGTTTAAATATTCCAAATGTAATGAGAGGAAAATAGATTTCCCGTTCCTTAGTATTGCATTGGCGAGAAAGCAGTTTCGGTTTTTTGCTTAAAATCAGTTTTACTGAAATTTTTAATTTTAATCTACTGTAAATGGCGTTTCTTTGAATAACCGGCCACGGTTCAGACAACTTTATGATCTCATACTGGAAGAATGACTGATCCTTCCCAACAGAAAACCGGAACATCTGGGTTTTTAGGTTTTTGTTTGTACTGAGAGGTTTTCCTTTCGAAACATTTTTCAGACTGTGGAATAATGTATAAGGTGGACGTAGCATCACGACCCATCTAAGTTCCATTATTTTTTGCGGAGTTTGAAGATATGTGAAGCCTGGACTTGTCATAGTGAAAAATCGCACATTTTCGATTGTTTGGTTTCGATTTTCGATTAATTGATATTAAGATCTTTTTTTCTCTCAGAGCTTTATCAATTCTTAGCGATCGTCTTCAGGATTTATGGTTTGGCTCCTTGGAAGCATTTCAAAGTAAACCACTCCGTTTAAATCCCACCAAATGGGAACCAACCCCTTTTTTTGAGCAATTTCGACCTCTGATGAAGTTTGAGCGCATTCATCTTGCTCAGTCTTGAATCTCTTTCGATTGACATTGATGTAAAGAATCATATTTTCGTTTGCTCCAAAGAGGCGTAATTTTGGTTGCTGTTAAACAATAAATCGCAAGTTTTTATCCGCTTTGTTTCAATGATTGCATTTAGCTCGTACGGAACTTAAATGTTAAGATTTTTGATGATATTAAGCAGTTTCAAATGGTTTTCAATAGTAAGATGCGATATTTTCATATTTTCTGCTACTTCTCGAGCAGAAATACGTCAATCCGCCTCGATAACAGCTATGATTTTGAACTCATCAAGCTCGTTTGGCCGACCGCTTCTGTGGTCATCTTTAAGCGTGCAATTTCTAGAACAGGATCTTTCAATAGTAGCATTGTGTTAAGACATCCAAACCAGTCACGTGACCAGTATCCCGATGGGCTTCCGTCGCTTTTTTGTCTTGTCTGAATTAAAAAAAAGCCAAACATTCCGAAAAATCCTCTTTTGTGCCTCCATATTCTCAACATAATTTAAAAGTAAACTGTCCACTGAGAATATTGTCACTTATCATAAATTGAAACTTGAAATGTGAACTGTATAATGCCATAACATACAATTTAATCAATTGAACTAAAGATTCTGAAAAATAACAAAACCACTATCGATGAAAATAGGAAATAATTTCAGGCCTTTCATTTCGTTTTCAATATATCGCAAAAAGTTATATTAGTTTAGTCCCCATTTTTCTGTCTTCCACCGACTTCACAGTGGGAAACGCAAATGTTGGAGCATTTTCACCTATCGGCACGACGCAATCGCTATATTTTATGCGCTTGGCCACATCGATGTAGTAATCTTAGCTTTAGATGTCAGCTAGCAAAAAATAAACTTAAAAATGGTGCTATAAAATTCATTAATTCAAAATTTTAAACTATTAGCAAATGCTCAGTTCTTACTTTAAAAATTGTTTATGGAAATAATATTGCAAGAATTTTGATCAAATGTAGGGTGATTCATTTATAGATATTTCTTCAAAAACAAAAACAAAACTTAAATTTTATTCTTATATTTTTCTTTTTAAAAATCGTTATTTATTTATTATTATTTATTACAAATGGTGAGCATAACCGTGATCATTTCGTATTATCCTGATAGTTTTGGCTGTCAGTTCCTTAACTGCAATCAGCTTGTCCATCTAGACTTTGAACTTTATATAGTTCCAAGGGAAAAAGTCTATCATATTAACTAGGGGACCAAGTAGCTCAACTCAGCTGAATCTAAAAGTGAAGCCAGTCAGTATTTATTTATTTATTATTATTTATTTATTTATTTATTTATTTCTGTAGTTTTTCTGAAAATATTTATTTAATCGGTATTTGTCGAGCGACATAAGTCAAATATTTGGCGAAAGGCTCACGAAGGAAATGCAAACATTTTGGTACCAATCGAGTTTTAACACGTCAGAGGCCTAAAATATCTTTTAAAATGGTAATATTAATGATATAAATATAAGTATAACATGGTAGTACTAATGATATATAGGATGATTTTTTAACATTTAAGTTTTTTAGGTTAGCAGCACTGGTTGGAAATGGCGTCCAAACGTCGTCTGTCAAAGTGAAAAGTGTACAGTATACTCTGTCATTTCATCATGGAAAGACTAACAAACGAGCAACTAACAACGAGCAAAATTCGTCAACGGCGAACGATATCGAGCCGTGATATGCGATTTTTTTTTTTTGCCCCAATTGGCTGAGTTGAACTTGGTTGACAATATGGTTTCATCAGGACGGTGCAACATTACACACTGCTCGTGAAACAATGGATATGTTGAGGGATGAATTTGGTGAGCAGCTTATCTCTCGATTTGGCTCTGTGAGTTGGCCCCCAAGATCTTGCGATTTAACGCCTCTTGATTATTTCTTCTAAGTTGTGTCAAGTTGTTAGTCTACGCGGACAAGCCGAACGCTATTGAAGCCTTACAGGATAAAATAACACGCGTTATTTGTGGAATACAGTCCGAAATGTTCGAAAAGGTGACGAAAAATTGGACCTTCCGAATGGACATTTTGAGACGGAGCCGCAGACAACATTTACATGAAACTATCTTTAAAAATTAAATGGCAAAGACCAATTTATCGATTCCAATAAAAAAAATTTAAATATATGATGCAAATTTAAGTGTTTTATTAAATTTAAAAAAAAGACTACGATTAGAAAATCACCCTATATAAGTATAACATGAAATTTGGTACAGATGTCTGTCACAGTGATGGCAATTTAGAAAAAATATCATGAAATTCGTTACACCCACGTAATTTAAATTTAAAACTGATTTTACTTTCGAAACAGTTAGGTCTTCTGCACTTCTTATCCAATTTAAAACATCATGATTTGATGCGGTCTCAAAACCCTAGCCCTTGCAACGGAATTCTGGTCACCCTCTTCCGCATTGCCCATGGAGTTCGTGTTGGCAGATTTTCATCTATCCGCAAAACAATACCTCGCAAACTCATTTACTGTGCTTTGCGCTTAACAACGTCAACGTCGATATATAGCTTACACAGCTCGTGATCCGCATCACACTTATTGTCGCGTCAGCTATGATTGGTCTTTATATTTTAGAGGGAATTTTGTCGAAGACTCCCGGAGTTGTTTCATCAGATATACAGCAAAACAGATAGTGCCTGATACACTTATATTTTTATTCAATAATAACGCCTGTTTTCTAGCTATACAATTCTTTTTATATTTGGCATGATATTATTCTTTTTATTAAAGGTAAATAATTAGAATCACCCATCATTCCACAGTTTTAGCTGCCAATGTTTACGCCCTATGTGACTATATGTGAGTCCTTGTTCATCGAAACAAGTAACACTGTTTTGTCCCTGTTTGCAATCAAACTAACTCTTGTCGATCTTAGAAAGACTGCAGCAACATCTCGCAGTTTTTAAGAAATGGCGTATTTGTCCCAGCTTTTCCCATTCTCTTTCTACAGGTATATTGAACAGATCGCAAGATAGACTACATCCAAAAATGACTTAACAAGATTTTTGGTTATCTTCACTGAAGACGTCATATCTGTCAATATCATATAACAAAAAGGTGTTAGCTTTGCAGGAATTTCAAATTCAAACATGGATCGCGGTGTGTGTCTACTAAAGGTTTCTTTATAGTGGATAAAATATAGATCTTTTCGATTTCCCAGGCCCGAAACCACATTGATAAAGCCTAATCAAGTAGGATGGAAAACGCGTTTAGCCTTTCACACACCACTCTCGAAAAGACCTTATATTAAGCAACCTTCCGAACTAGGCGGAAGTGTGAAGAGAATTTGAGATTTCCGACGATTTGCTAATTATTTGATACAAAATAGTGATACGAATAAGAAATTTCAAAACTGTAAAAATATTTATATTATTCCATAGGCATGTAGAAATAGGAATTAAATGGGCAGCAGGGGACTAAAAGAACAACTTCAACTCTTCAACTCTTTCAACTCTTTCAACTCTAATAAGCATCTTATCAAAAGGGATTATTTAAATGTAACAAAGCTCCTGGAAACCAGATCCAAAGGACGTATGTAAATGTTTGCGAATCGGTATGTTAAAGTGGAGAAACGTAATAGGCTCTTAATGTGAATTGTGGCCAGTATTTTACCAATCGAATCAGACCGGTCTAATCGAACCTTACCAATATGGGAAATCGACAACTAACCAATTATTCCTGGAAAGGACTCAAGAAAAACAAATCGATAAGCAACACCTTTTGTCGACAGCCCAAATCGACAGAAGTTCCCTGAAGCCATGACTGAGTTGTATATCTTTACGAAGCTAATATGCATTCGTGAAATGACACTGGTCGATACGAAATCTTTAGCGAAGATAGATTAAATATTATTAAGATGTTTTTCATCAGACGTGGCCTGACCGGCTGGAAAGTGATCTGCCGTGCGATCTTTTCAATACGCGTTTGGAGGTAATAATAAAGAATACCACACAATTTTTAATAAAAACCATATGTTATTGGCGTACGTTGAAGATTGTTCTCCGAAAACTGCGAAATGTTACTGCAACTTTCTCAGTCATTGAGAAGGGGACATATAAGTGGCATAAGTAAGCTAGGATCAAATGAAGATAAACAAATTAATTTATTTTGATGAACAGGGAGTCTACTCGTTTGAAGCGCTGTGATAATGTTAGAATTTATAACTATAGACCAGCATAAAAAATGTCCGACAAAGAACTTAATTAGCTAAACAGAAGAGAATAGAACATTGGAAGGTGCAGGTTTTTGAGTCACTACCTAAAATTTACGAGTATATGATGAATTGGAGAAGATGCACGGAAGACGCTTCGAATTCTTATGTACGTAGAGCTGCAATAGACGTATAGTGGCAGTGGCCAAAAATTTAAGTTGTAAAGAATGCTTGCTTTATTATCCGGTTAAGAAACAAAATTTCGTTTTGGTTTAAAGCTAATTAACTGATAAATATAGGACACCAGTTCTTTCAGTGAGCAAATCTATAAACAATTAATACGAAAACACGCGCATTTTGTGTGTTTTAAGATCTAAAGTATGTAAAAATGACAGGGTGGCTAATGAATTTTGCTACACTAAAAAACTCAAATCAACTTCTTTTAGTTCATATTATTTTTTTAATTTTTATTTGAAAAATAATACACATTTATTAAGTATTTTTAAAGGTTTTTAAACGTAGTTTGGTAACGATGTGCGATGTTACTCATCACTGCCTGAAGGGTTGCAGTAACAACTATCTTCAAATTAATGGATTTTGTTTCGTAATCTTTCAGTGTACAATATTTACACAACCAAAAATTACACGCAGTAATGTCAATTGACCTTAGGGGCCAACGAAATGTAGAGTTTTTTGAAATCTGCTTAATGGGGAATTTTTACAGCAATCTTGCCATAAGAGGCCAGCTTATGTGAAACCGTATGGAGTTGAAAGAGGTCCTTTTCTGCTACAGTTCCGGAAAGAAATGTTCTTTCAACGTCTTTGTCAGTAATTTGTTTTCAGCTTAGTTAAACGTGTCTCTAATCTATCCATCTATCAAAATCTTGATTTTTATACATTTCACAATTTTTAAACAAATCAGTATATAAGATATGGTAAAAAGAAATCCATTACTTTTCCAATAGATGGTTTCGGTAATCTATATCTCGCGTTGTATAAGTGTCATCAGATTATGGCAGATGGCGTTCTAACGATAAGATTTCCTACTCAAATTTCCGCATCCAAAATGGACACCAGCAATGAGAAAAGAAGCTGTATTTTGCAGTTTTTCCTTAATAACGGCGAAAATACAAACCAGGCGGCTAAAAACATGAATAGTATTTATGGTACTGATACTGACACTGACCTGATACAGTAATAGCCAATCATGCTTAACTTTGATTGATTCCGTATCAATAATTCTTTTTTTTTTTATTGTTGAAATTGTCGATAGAATAATAAAAATTACCAAGTTAGGTCGTTATGTATGCTCAGTTTTGATTGCCAAGCTAAAGAGAACAAAGAACTGTTTGGATCTACTTAAATAAGGCCGAATGCAGCTCAATATTTGGGTGTCGCACAGACTGACGCAAACAAACCTCAATGACCGAATTTCCCTTTTCAAATCGCTACTCAATATAAAAAAAATCGACCCACTTCTAAAACGAATGGTGATTGGTAACGAACTGTGGGTCACCCAAAAAAAAATCAAGTGAAAACGGTCGTGGTCAAACAGCGGTGAACTGGTGTAAACAATCGTCAGGCCAGGATTATAGGTCGGAAGGATTTTGCTGTGTGTTTGGTGAGATTGGCAGCGAATCATTTACTATAAGCTGCTTCCTTGCAGCCAAACTCTTAATTCAAACTTGCACTGCCATCAATTGGGTCGTCTAAAGGAAGCAATCGTCCGGTAGAGGCCAGCTTTAATCGATAAGAGATGATTTACGTTTCATTGGGACAACGCCAGGCCAAAAACCTCGGTTGTGATTCGTCAGAAATTCTGCGAGCTTAGTTGAGACGTTCTTTTGCATCCAACTTATAGCTAATAATTTTACTGGCGACAATCGACGATAGTTTGTAAAAATCGACTATGCTAGTTTTTTTCCAATGGGGATCAGAATTCCTAGAAGGAGGCGTAATGAAATTACCTTCAAATAGCAATAAATTGTCAAACAAAAGGCTGCATATTTTGCCTAAACCGGATCATTCTAACAACGCTAAATAAAGTGTTCAGTGTTATGCAAAAATAATGGATTTCTTTTTATTACACTTAAAATATTATATGTTAAGATTAAAATTCTATGCTATCATCTATTTAAAATGTTATATTTCTAAAAACGCCTTTTAAAAACAAGCCAAAAACACATCACATACTCCATTATCAACAGCTTCTGGGAGCATTTAATGATTTAATGCTTTTTGTAATGCATTTTTTAATGAATTTAGCTTTCAATCTTAAATACTACCATGTACCCTTTTGTAATAGATCTAGGTTTTTTTTTTTGTGTGAATATTAATAATACTTCGTCCTTTAAAATTTTGTTGATTGTGATCTCTTTTGGTAGATAACGCTTTCCTAATTTTCTAAATATCATTCATTTTTTTTCTAAATATCTAAATATCCTCTTTCTTCCGGCCTTTGTTTACATCTGAGGTTTTCCTTTGTCCGCCATTTTCCGTATTTTTTGCTCAATACTTCCAGTGCAAATGTTGTCAAACTCACCACAAGTCCGCAGCTGTAAAAAAAGACCGACAAATGCTTTACAGTTTTGTTGAAATTGCCATATTTTTGCTCAACGACTAGTTTGTCATTGAAGTCGGTAAAGTAATGCAAATAACCCATTTTTATAGCCCGCCTGATGACGCGTTGTTTCCAAGCCTGATGCAAACCTGCCTCCCACATGTAAAGTTCAAACCAATAGAGATATTGGAGAAATGGTGAATCATGACGCATCTGATATTGGACCGGATAGGCCCCATAACAAATGTTAGAGCACCAAAAACGCTTAAATTTTAGAAAGAATTGTTGCTCCTTAACAACGCTCCAGCGTTCCAGACTGATGGGATAGATGAAAGATGTGTTTAAACTCAAACGGCAGTCTTGGAATTCTTCATAAGAGGTAACGTGTAACTTAAACGCTGCTTGTGGTCCAACTGTGGGGGCATCGACTATATACTTCATATCTTTTTTGGGCAACATTATCTTTTTATCCATATCCAAAATTTGTTGGGTCGTAATAGAGGATCCTATTTGGTATGAGGCCGCCAGACGGGAGGTCAGGGTTGTCGAATAGATTTGCATAAAACAGAATCCTCCAATTGTTATGAGAGGGAAAATAAACAACGTTCGTATAAACGGCGCCATGGGCATGTTTTGAATATTAAATATTTGCTTATATGGCAAAGGAAATCCGATCAATACACAAATGATAAAGAATGTTGCTGTGCCCGGAGTGTGTAGGCGTTGGCAATTTCTCGTACAGAGGCAGTGGCGCCTGGCATCAAAATGAAATATTATTTCCGCAGTGGCCACAAACAACACAATAATCACCCAAATAGTCCAATAATTGGGTAGCATTCTAAAATTGTTATAATTATCCTCAGGCAAGATAATGCAACGAGGTGATGCCACATAGGGATAACTATAGGCCAGATCCTTAGCGTCAAATGTGGTATACCAGTGAGGACTGATTTCCAGTTCGCCCCTCATAATCATTCCCTCGATAATCGTAAAGTTTAAAGTATTAGAATCATGTGCATACAACGGATAAACATTTAGTTTAACATTTAAGGATTTCATGAAATGTTCAAAAACCCTACCGCCTACTCCATCCAAACGATAGCGTTGTAATTGATGATCATAATACCAGAAAATATTTGGCACATCCATTTGGACGGGCACTTTGAGAACGTAGCCCTCCAAATTCCACTTAAAAAACGGTGGAAAATACTCCCGCGTTAAGTTATTTGTAACGTTAATTATTTCCACTTTAGGGTAAGCCTTCATTGAGAGCAACTCTTGATTCCAGCTCGTAGCTACTAAGACCCTTCGGAACTGTGCATGCCACAAATTGTTGAAAAAATCTTGCATTTCCATTCCATGCGGATCGTTGGTATTTTCCTTTATTAGAAATACAGTACAAGCAGTCTTAATAAATCTCGTAATCTCTGCAGTCCTTTGCCACGCCGTATCCAGAACATTCAACATAACCACTACAATCAAACTCTTTGTAGAGAAGGTCCCCAATTCTTTTAGGTATCTCGTTGAAGCTACCGCATCAGCAACAATGTAAGGCCTCTGGGCGAAATAACCTTTGCCACCCTCCAATATATCGTCCACCAAATCAAGGAACTGCCTTTCCACTATGGTCTCCTTGTTGTAAAGCACATAAAGTGCATCCGACTTCCAGGACAATCCAATTTCACTAAAGTTAAGGTTACCAAAAGTTTGTTGCCGCTGTTGCAAGAGAATTGTTGTGAGGAAGATTTGAGCTATCATTGTACCGCAGCGTGTTGTCTGAAGCACCGGTCGGTCAGTTTAGTACTGAAATCATATCGGCAAGTATTAAGAGATTTTAAAAGGTTTGTTAGTTTAAATAACATTTGAAATGAGGATTAGCTGAATCCCAATGGATGTCATTGCAAACAGAATGGTGTAAACAAAATGTAAAGCGATTTTTCGAAAGAATTTTTAAATTTCTATCTATAACCAGGGATCGGAAAAACTCATTCGCAATGTTATGCTATGCAAATAACTAATATCTCCATAAATTTCAATAAGTTATACCAAATTCGGCCAAAATTGGTACACATTATGCGTTTGATAAACCAAGCTCTGAGATAAAAAATTAGCGACATTGCCACACCCATTCTAGAACCTTCCGTACAAATTAAGATATTTGTCAAAATTTAGTTTTTCCTCGTAGTCCCTAATTCAAAGCCTGAAATTAATTATATTCTTGCCGATTATATTGTGTTCTAGTGCTGGGAAATATTGACCGAATTATCATGCCTTCCTTGGTAACTCACATAAAATTACCTTACTTAATTCATATGTATACTCCTAGATTGATATCCTTCATTCAACTGCTCTATATTTAGTATGCACCAAACATTTAGAACTGCGAATGAAAATGGACTGCATTGCCACGCCCCTTAGGGTTTGATAGAAATAGAATGGCCGATTTAGCAAAAATTATTGGTTCCTCTACAATTTCTCAATTAGTCTTACATCTTTTATTGTGCTATAATTCAAACAATTTTTTGATAAGAGCCTAACAATTTACCACGCCAGAGGGTGTTTAGTAAAAATATATATATGTAAATCAATTCACCGGACTAAAATTTTTGTAATGGTCTAATGTATTGGGTTGTTCGGAAAGTTCATTAGGTTAATTCGTTAGTTCACCATACGTCACTTCTCACGACGTGTAGTTCCTTCAAACACTATCATAACATCCTCCCACCGCTTCTCTATACTGTTTACTATTGTTTACTCGTGTTTTCGCTCTAGTCGTGTGTGGTTATAGAGTTTAAAAAAGAAAAAACTTTTAACAGGCGGAAAAAATGAGCGAAAACGAGCATTTTAGGCATGTTATGCTGTATTATTTCCGAAAAGGAAAAACGTCTGCAGCTTCTTCTGCTTATGAAGAAACCCGGCCAAATGAAAGAATTTGCCAGAAATGGTTTAAACGATTTTCTACGGGTAACTTCTTTCAGATCAAAAAGGACGATCAAAAGAAATTATTTCCGAGGACGTGAGAGATTTAATTATTTTAATTTTAATTAATCACCGTGCAGCAGTTAGGGAAATAGCTGAAATAATTAAAAAAAAAATCAGTCTCAACTTTTTGCGGGGTCATAAAAAAGCTCGAATTTGTGAGCAACCTAAATGTGCGGGTACCTCACTCTCTCACCGAGGGCTTACATTGCCTTGCGGACCCGTCAGCTTGGGTGGGAAGTTTTACCTTACCCACCGTACTCCCCAGACCTCGCCCCGTCTGACTATCACCTACTTCGCAGTCTGAGCAACCACTTAAAGGACGAGGAAGTAAAAAATCAATTTAAACGCTTATTTTCAGAAAAACCAGCGAGTTTTATAAAAGAGGTAATAAAAAACTCTGAGGAAGGTGGGAAAAAGTTATTAAAAAGGGAGGAGATTATACAATAGCAGTAGTAGATAGCAGTAGTTATTTTTGGTGAAAAGCAGCAACGTTATAAAACATATGTTTTAAGTTTTAAGGCGTCACGTTGTTTAGTATTTTTAATTGAGTCATCAAAAGTAAATGATCACAGTGAATCTGTAAACTTGGAAAAAATTGGTGATCGTTATCTAATTCAATGTTTCCATTTAAAAGGTCTTAATCCAACCAATATTAAAGCCGAGCTAGATTCTGCTCTGGAGAAGTCTGCTCCCTCCTTTACGACTGTAAAATATTGGGCAGCAGAGTTTAAACGAGGCTGTACGAGCTGCCAAGACGAACACCGTAGCAGTCGACCAATTGAGGTCTCCATACTAGACACGGTTAAGAAAACCCACTAAATGGTATTGGATGATCGTCGGCTGAAAATACTTGGGCTAGCTGTACACCATCTATTAATAGAAGGGTTGAAAATGTGAAAGCAGTGCGCAGGAAGGGTGCCGTGCTTGCTTTCAATAGAGCAAAAACAGCGAGACAACAGTGAGGCATGCGTCCACCGCTTCACACCCGAGACAAAGGAACAGTCGAAGCAGTGGACAGGAATGGGAAAATCATGTCCAAAGAAGGCGAATACGATCCCATCTGCAGGAAAAGTCACGGCTTCTGTTTTTTGGGATGCACGTGGGGTTATTTTTATTGATTATCTTCAGGAAGGAAAAACCATCAACGGTGAATATTACGCTAATTTATTGCAGCGTCTAGGTGAGGAAATTATGGAAGAAAGGCCGCATTTGGCGAAAAATAAAGTGTTGTGTATTCATCAAGGCAATACTCCAGTTCACATATCCCCTATTACGATGGCCAAAATTAATGGATTAAAGTTCGAAGTGCTTCATCATGCATCTTATTTGCCAGAATCAGCTCCCTCAGAATATTTTCTATTTCCAAACTTGAAAAAATGGCTCGGTAGTAAAAGATTTGCCAACATTGAAGAGGTGGAGTCCGCGGTTATCGATTATTTCAAGGAATTTGACAGTTCTTAATATAAACAGGATACAGAAGCTATTGAATATCGCTGGAAAAAATGTATCAAGCTAAAAGGAAATTATGTTGAAAAATAAAGAAAATGTTTCCCAAATTTTTTGTGCCTTCTTTTTTAGATCGGCTAGTTTTAGGACCGCTCTCGTATGTCGTTCTTTGTTAATATTTACATTGCGTTAATGTATTATTTTGTTACTTCTGTTAATAGCTTGGAATGAATTCAATACCATTCATTACTTGAATGAGAAATCACGATAACCGCTAATTGCAACAATGTAAAATTAAATTATAAATAGTGTGAGACATCCACAATGTATTCAATGACAGAAAGTCATACGTACGCTAATATCTCACTAATTTGCGTGCGTGTAAAACAGTCAGAAAACTTGGTGGTAATATGAAGGCATAAATATGAAATCCCACTTGAATGCAGACACGGAAAACGAAGCCACGTATGCGAGTTAGCATGCGGTGACATTAGAAAGCAAAGAAAGATGTGTAGGGGGTTATTAATTAAGTCTTTGTAAAATGTAGAACATTTTTTTGATTTTTTGACATAATTTCGTTAATATTGAGTGATTTATTTATAGGCAGTTTTTTCAAAAGAGAAAAAAAATAAAAAATAATATTTTATCGGATAATCTTTAAAACCATTCTTTGTATTTATTTTTTAAAGATTATTTCCTTCACATATTGGTCACAACTGCTGCATCTTATTTGGTGTATTATAAGGTTTACATTTCCCATGAATTGTATTTGCGAACGAATAATGTTCGCTTCCACTTTACCAAACGGTAAAGTGTAAACATCGAAATGACGCGTTTCAATCGCAGGCGCCAAATAGCTCCTTGTCATGTAGCAACAGGAATCGACTGCATTGCCACGCCCCTTAGAGTTCGATAGAAATAAATTGGCCGATTTAGCAAAAATTATTGGTTCCTGTAATTTCTCAAATAATTTTACTTCTTTTATTATGCTGTAATTCAAAGAAGTTGTTGATAAAAGCCTAATAATTTGCCACGGCAAAGGGTGTTGAGTAAAAATATATATGTAAGTCAATTCACCGGACTAAAATTTCTGTTATGGTTTAATTCATAGTTGTAAAACGCCGTTCTTCATAAGGTAGCTGAATAATTTGTGGATGCTCTGCCAAACAAAGTCTTTTCATGATGATATGTCCAGCAATACCGAACAAATATGTAGATGCTGGCATAAAATGTATTCTGGGAAACGTATCACTCGTTATTACAATTTCGAAGGCTTTGCTGATAAAAAGAAACTGCGCTAAAGAAGCACATAAATGCTCCGCACGTTGATTTCTAAAAACAAAATACCTTAATGAAAGTGAGACAAGGTATATATCGGACCTTTTGAAAAGAAATAAGAACAGTTAACAAAACGCCTTTTTGAGGAAGGAAGGCGGAAATGTATAGGCGCAAATCAGTTTGTCTCCTGAAAAGAAGAACTAGGCGAGGCAAATATGAATTTCGAATTATTTGAAAGAGAATATATTCGTTAAAGTAGAGAAAATTCATACTCGAAAATTTGAAGATCTTTGCGTATTTTTTGCATGACAATGAAAGCTTTATTTAGCATAGTAGAATAATCGGATTTAGGTCAAATATGCTCCGTTTTATTCGACGACTTCCTGCTATTTTGAAGATGATTAAACTATGTCTCTGATCCCTGTTGACTTAAAACTTAGACAGTTGATTTCTACAAGCCTCTCCAGAGGCAACAAAATTATTCGCTACAAACAGAAGCAAATGGTAATCACTTGGCGCCAGATCCTGGCTACAAGGTAGATGGATAATTCGGGCGAATCACTATCAATGTATGTGGCCTGTCGTTGTCCTTATGAACACAGTTCTTCTCCTATTGGCCAAAGCCGGTGATTGCTTCCTTGGCACGGTCCAATTGTTACACGTCAGAATTATAAGTTTTTCCGTAAGGGATCAGGGATCGATTATACCCTGACAATCCCACCGAACACCACGCAAAACCTTCCAAAAATTCCTAAGCGTCAATCCCAGCTTGGCCACTGTTTACGCCGGCCCACTTTTCATCCACAACGAATGCAGATGGAGATTCGCTTCAAGAGGTTGTTTACGTTAACACGTGTGCTAACCATATACCCAGCTTCTTTTTATATCCACCCTTATTCAAGAAGTCGCAAACGGTTTTTGTGCAATGTTTAGCTTCTGAATAATTGAAACAGTACTTGCATGATGGTCCGACTACCACGATTTCCATTGACTTATTGACATTTTTGACAATTGACATTCCAGAGAGTAGCGCACCTTTGACAACAAAATTACTAAATTAACAAACCCAAAATTATGTGTGATTGACCGTTACAGTATAATGACCATAAATACTGTTCACATTTTACGCTTCCTGACTTGTGTTTTCGCTGTTATCGATGAAAAACTGTACGATATGCAGTATCTTCTGTTTGCCAGTGTCCATCCTCAAAGCGCGCTCATACAATAACGAGACAAGCAATTACAAAACTGCTTAAGTATTTCTTTAAGTGTCATGTCTTATTTTTCTAACGCCACCTATTGTAATTCGATCGCATTTATACTTACTAAAGACATCTGCTGGAAAAATAATGGATTTCTTTTTACTGCTACACAAAACTTTGGAAAATTTTTGACCATCGCAATGGTGGATGTGTTAACAATGGCACTGTCATGATGAAACAACACTTTCCTTTTCGCCAAATGCGTCCTTTTTTCCATAATTGCATGACCTAAACGCTGAAATAAATTGTCATAACATTCGCCGTTAATGGTTTTTCCTTTCTGAAGATAATCAATAAAAATAATCCCACACGCATCCCAAAAAAACAGACGTCATGACCTTGTCTGTAGATGGAGCCATCTTCACCTTCTTTGGACACGATTCTCCGATTCCAGTCCACTGCTTCCATTGTTCCTTTGTCTCAAGCGTGAAGTGGTGGATCCATGCCTCATCCATGGTTATAAATCGATGCAAAAATTCCGCTTTATTGCTGTGACACATTGCCAAACACTTTACTAAAACATTTTCACAACGCTGTTTTTGCTCTGTTGAAAACAGGCGCGGCACCCATCTACAGCACAGCTCTCTCATCTTCAAATCTTCGGTCAATATACGATGTATAACACTTTTTGAAATTCTTATCATTTCAGCTAGCTCACGCATATTCAGCCGACGATCATCCAATGCCATTTTGTGGATTTCCTTAATCGTGTCTGGCGTTGACACCTTAATTGGTGTACAACTACGGTGCTCATCTTGGCAGCTCGTACCGCCTCATTTAAGCTCTGTGACAATTTTACAATCGTAAACGTAGGTACAGACTCCCCCAGAGTAAAATCTAGCCCGGCTTTAATATTGGCTTGACTGATATCTTTTAAATGGAAATATTGAAATGTGATGACCAAGTTTTTTCATGTTTACAAATTCACTGAAATCGTTTACTAAACAACGTAACGCCTTGAAACTTAACAAATCTGTGGCAATATGGAAGAGTAGCTTATGTCGAAAATTGAAGTTTTCTGTGTAATTTTTATTCTTCTTGATTTTTGCGAATAATTTATGAATTAATATATTGGTAACATCTTTATTAGAGAAGAAGGATGATAGTTAAAAAAATGTGGTTGAATTTAGAAGATTTCACGCCTTTACTACTTTAGCGCTTTTTCGAAGCTGAAGGTTTTGTTGATCTGGACCTTAAGTAACTTAAGCGCTTCTGTTTAATTGAAAAGTATGTATTGTGAAGTTTTAAGTAAACATAAGAGGTTTTATTCAAGTTCATAAAAATACATTAAATAACATAAGATTATTGTTTACACGACAATATTTTTGTTTTTAACGAAAAATTAAAAATAAATTCTTAAATTAATTATAATATAATATAGTTGAATATGAAATTTTTTATTTATTCAAAAATTTCATCAGCTTCAGTTAAGTCCGGGTGAAAATCTAACATGTCTGCAGTACGTTAATTTAAATAAAAGTCTTTATAAATTTCATCAATAAGTGGCAACATGTCGATTAAATCTTGTTTCTTCTTTTGATTTATTTCAAGTGGTGAAAAATATGATTGTTTTAAACTATTTTTTTAATAGAGCTTTCTTTCCTCTTTTCCTTAAATTAATTTTTCTAAAAGGCTCATTTTCATCTAAGGAACTTTTAAAGAAAACGGATCCAAATTCTTTAGTAAATCGTAACCATTTTATATCTGTCCAATAGTATTTCGGCCCATCGTCATCCACCTTTCTTCATAAAAACATTTCCTAAGCAGCACTCGCAAAATTAAAAAATGGGTTTCTATTCATTTCAATCACACTAAATTGTCTTTTTACTCCCACAGTCCTAATAAATTGATACCAGTTCCGAGAGTGGTGAATTTGTGCTGATGTTACTTTTTTCTTTTGTTCGATCAAAGCATGATCACTAATACGGACTAAACATATTTAAGCGCCTTTGCTTCTGTAATGCGCAACACGCCTTAACGCAATTCTCTCTTATGTCGACTTAAGCTACTCTTTCATATTGCCACAGATATATGTTTTATAAGGTTGTCACTTTTCACCAAAATATATTTTTTTTCAACCGCACTTATACTATCTTCTTAATTAAGTTTTAAAAAATTCTGGATGTCTGAGGCAGAAGAAATCAACAAGGAGCTTTATAAGATAGTTTTAAATGAAAAATGTTTCAGAAGCTTTCAAAAACATCGGTGCCAAGGGCGTTGCTGTGGAATGACTAAAATAAGTTTAGGCGCCTGACCAACTTTTCGCATATCCACTTATTTTTCATCTAATTGTATACTTTTACTCTTTCTGTCGAATCATTCCAATAAAAAACCATGTGGTTTTTATTAATGTTAATACGCCATTAGACAACGAAATCGAAGATTATTTAAAAAGTCTATGGTCTGCATCTAAATTGAATAATTTTAAATATTTCAAAAATGTTATGGCGATGGAGAAATGAATAGTCATTTCTCATAACCTTACAACCTTGAACTTTATTTTTATTTTCAAGTTTGACATAAACCTACAAATGATATGATTTGAAATACCAAAGCTGCGGAAAAGGCAACAATTTCAGGTTTTTGATTACTCTAACATGATCTTGAGTGCTTTATTATAACCATTAGAAATGCTG
>JAHXMU010000019.1:385665-418461 GCA_019455685.1 Philornis downsi
AGCTAGCTCAAGCACATTCAGCCGGCGATCATTCAATACTATTTTGTGGATTTTCTTAACCATATCTGGCGTGGACACCTCAATTGGTCAACCACTATGGCACTATGGTATTGGCAGCTCATACGACCTCGTTTAAACTCTGCTAGCCAATATTTTACTGTCGTAAACGAAGAAGTAGACTCCCCCAGAGTACAATCTAGCTCGGCTTTAATATTGATTGGACTGAGACCTTTCAAATGGAAATATCGAATCACATATCGGTGACCAATAATTTACATTTTTACAAATTCACTGATATCGTTTACTTTTGATTACTTAAAACTTAAAGCATAAATTTAATAATGTCGCCACTTTTCACCAGAATAATTGTTTTCAAACTGCCGGCAATAATCTGTACGTCAGGTTGGCTAGTATTAGAACCGTCTTCGTAGACACCCAAAGGAAACCAACCAGGTGATCAAATTTTATTTGAACTACCGTAAATATAGACACGGGGGTGAGTTGAAAGATAGTAAAAATATACGTAGAATTCTGGTTTAGTGATGATGATTGTTCCTCTTCATGGCATATTGACCATGTTGTTCAAAAGTTAACTCCTTTGGAAATTCCATTGTTTCATTTAATTTAATTATAGTTTAACATTTAATTATAATTTATTAACAAAACGAATACTCTGCAATTTCTTCTACTCGCGCAACTGTCTTCTTTGGCTTACAATTACAGATTTGTACAATTTTCTTTTGCCCTTTCTGTTAAAGTTACCATCCTACATACATTTCAGCGCATATTTCATTGGAAAAATCATCTAAGTCAATATAATAATCATGGCGATTCAACTTTATTCGTGTGCACATATTTTAAATTAAAATCGATCCCCAAAATTTCATATCGTTGTCACTTCACTTGTATATGTAGTTCCAAGACACCCATTCAAGTCAATAAGAAATTGTAGTTCATATTTCCACATTACTTTCAAACTACCCACTATTCATACCCGCATATTTGCTTCCAATTAAAAGCATAGGATGAACGTGTTGTCTCCCTGCGTGATGATTTAACAGTGATTTATAAGTTGTAAAGTGGAACAATTTATTGCTCCAAAAAGAAGGTTTCATTTATAATTTTTACAAGATCCAACTAATCATCGCAAAAAAATTGCACTCGCAAAAAAGTTTATTTAAATACAATTGAAAACACTTGTATGCTACTGCTTAAGTGTTTCTTTCTTTTGTTAGCAAAATTCCAAATCTCTTTAAAAGCAAAAAGCACTTTTGTGCCCCATTTTTTCAATTGGGCTTTAAAGCTAACGCCATCGCCTACTTGATGTTATGAGAGCATTTACAGTTTGCTGCACTTAAGAAGTTACTGTGGTGTAATACTTCAACTCTAACAATTCTCACTATTCAAGAGTTTGAGCGCATGCGCGCGCGCCCTACTCCGAGTAATTGATCAATCCACAAGAGTCTGGGCAAAAGTTTTGGGAGTAAATGATCTCCCAAATGTGAGTACTCAAAACAAAACTGGGGGCATTGTTGAATTGACTATTGGCCTCATGGCAGCGACAAAGAGCCACCACCAATAGTGCATTACATAAAATAACACAAGAAAACGTAAAAAATTGAGACTGAACTGAAATTGTAATAGATTTTCGCCTCAAACTATTGAAAAACAGCTTCTCCAAATGCTACAACAACACACACTTTTAAAGATGAGTTTGAAAACCACCAACAGCTGTGCAACAACATCAACAGCCACAACACCTATCGAAGAAGCTACACCAACAACACTCAAAGTTTGCCTTGTTTCTTTTGTCGTTATGGAATGATTTTGGAATTGCATTTCGTCTAGTAGTCCGCTTTTGTAAAGTTTGAAAACATTAACGATATTTTTCGTATAAAAGCCAATTGGAAGTCATAGTGGAAATCATAGTTTACATTCAACTATCGGTATAAACGTAACAAACAACCGAACGTTTCGATAAGCAGCACTTGTTGGGTCCGTGTCAACTTTTGAGGATTTGTTCAACATACAACGATATTGAACTACACAAATTGGGTTAGTGTTGACAAAAAATAAAAAGAATACAACTGAAAAATAAAAATAACAATAATAAAATAATCATAATTTCTTGAAAAACAAATATAAAACTCCATTGGCAAAATGACAATCTAAAATATAATTGTGCATAGCAAAAAAACAAAAAAATAAAAAAAAAAACAATAAAACAAAAAATTATATATAAAAATCTATTAAATATAGTGTTTATTCTGGAAAACTTTTGTGCGGGCTACAGATTTTAATCGAAAAATCATTATTATTTCAAACAAGGTTTACGTGCACATGAAGCGATAACTACCATTGTCACTGAATTTTGCAGTGCTAAAGACACTGTGTTTTTTCAATTTTTTTTTTTTTTTTTTTTTTGCAAGTTCTATGGGAGTATAACTCTTCTTTTTTTAAAGTGTGAACTCTTGCGATGAAAATAACACTTTAGAAATAATAATAATAGAAAGTAATAAAATAATAATAATTCGATGATAAATTCGTATAAATATTCTCCGAAAATTTCCAAAGCAATAAATAAATTTACTTTAGTCATTTACGCTATTTTTCTCCCTAATTGTGTTATCATTTCAATTCACTAACTGTATAATCATTGAAACATTTTTTTTTAGAATTTTTAAATTTAAATAAAAAAAGCAAAAAAGAAATGCGCCAGTTTTCGGGTTTAAGCTAGGTATGTGGAAAAAATTCCAAGAGACTTTGTTT
The DNA here is from genome assembly GCA_019455685.1 of Philornis downsi. NCBI lineage: Eukaryota > Metazoa > Arthropoda > Insecta > Diptera > Muscidae > Philornis > Philornis downsi. The sequence goes on from JAHXMU010000019.1 coordinate 388,435, forward strand.
GGTCATACAAAAATTTAGCGACATTGCCATCTTTTCTTGTATTGATTTCCAACACCGAAACCGCAATGACTTACGTTTTTACGTCATAATATGTTCAATAATGTATTTGCAAAATTTCTGTTACTATTTCATTTCACAAGTTTACAAATTTAGTATTATCGAACACATTGAAACGTAGGAATATATGTGATTCCAATTTCAGTGTTGGAAAGCTACAAAAAAAAAAATTTTGTTTAACACTTAAAACTATTTTCCATGCAAAAACAAACATATTTATTATCTGGTGGAAAAATTTAGTTTCAAATTCCACGACTATATATTTTATATGGATTTACACCGTGAAAAGTAAGCATAGTGCTAACCTTTATTGGTCACAATTTCATCGTTTTAATATTTTCATCTGAAGAAATGGAAGTGCATACCATTTTATACTGCTAAAATATTTCATTTTTTTCATTTATAGAACAGTCTATATAATATAATAAATATAACGCCCAGAAGAAAACATTTAAACTACTAAGTATCCTTTAAACAAATGAATATCTAAGTCGATTCAGCGACTATGGCTTGTCTGCCCAGATCGTAGCCAGGAATTGAAAATTAATTACATCGGCGCACCGCTTCTGATGGATAAAATCCATACAAATTGACCGATTTTCCGAAATTTAACTTTTTCTCTTATATCTCTTTATTAATTCATTTGCCTTTTTGTCCCCAAACAAGGCGATTTCAAAGTGTTTTTATTGATTAAAATTTTAGAATCACGTTAGCCGATTTGTTTGACGGATTTTTAAATACTTGAAGATATTTTTGGGGATATTTTTTTAATACTGTTACCACACCAGTACGATAGGACAGCGGCACAAAATTTCATAAGTTTCGTTGTTGTGGATATGTCATATTTAGTACTTCATTTTACCATATCTTTATGACACTTTTAGAAAGTTATGATCTGGCAGCATTTTTAAATGCAATACCAATAACACACAGATGGCAGCGCTAAATAATAATATCAAAGATGGCCAAAAGACCAAAATTTTCAATTCCGTGGAGAAGTTGCCAGAAATGGCAATTGCAGCGAAGTATTTAGAAAATAACCGTTATCACTACACAGAGCGGGAGCAGGAATTCTGTCTTAGCATGTGCTCCCTATATGATTTAGGCTACCTTAAAGCAACTCTGTTATCTATCACCAAGCAATGCTTCAAATGCATCATGATATTTTGCATCCAAACATATGTACGTTGAGGGAGCAAAATGTATAAAAAATGTTTTATTCCAAGTAAGTCTTTCAAATGGACTCATATTATTTTCAAACATATTAATATGTCACGATTTTTTTTTTATTTTTTTTTTTTTTTTTTTTTTTACTTTTTTTTTTTTTTTTTTGATTAATCAAATTATAATAAAAATCAAATCAATGTTACAAATATTATTTGTAAGGACATAATAAAAAAAAGATATCTTCTGCAAATAACAACTGTTTTTTCCATATAAAATTAGCTGTTGAAGCGACGAAACTGCACAGCATACTAAATTACTTCATTTCGCCGATTGATTGAGAGCTAAAACTTGGTTTTTTTATTTTGTCGATATTTAAGGGGATTTTGGAGACACTTGCGAATGCATTTGGCGGTGAAGCTATAAAATCATCTGATAACACTGTTGAGCTCAAACCATTGTAGCAGGTACTAACATAATCTTGGGCCGGCTTGCCCAAATTTGTTTTCGAAAATTTCATTTGGACTGACCACTAATTCAATTTAATTCAATTCTAAAATTCCTAAAAATACATATTATTTGGGAGTAGTTTTAGACAACAAACTAAGTTTTAACTATCATGTGGATAATGTAGTCCGACGTTTAAATTATTCACTGTGAAGTTTTTATAATACTGATTTAGTGTTGCCCAGATCGATTAAGGAGAAATTGGTTCATGCTTATATCATGCCTAGTATTCTATATTGTTTCAGAGTTATATAGTGGCACTAATAAACAAAATATGAGGAAAATTCAGATGGCGTTTAATAGAGTTATGAGATATTTGTATTCCCTGAGGCGTCGTGTTCACATAACACCGTATGTTAAGCGTTTCTTGGCTTGTAGTTCTAAAAATTATATAGATTTTAGGTCTTTGGTGTTATTTTATAAAGTTGTTCGATTGTGTAGTCCTCAATTTCTTTTTAATTCATTTAATTTTTCACATTCCTCTCGTAATATGCAGCTTCTTATTCCTAAAATAACCACACTCATGGATCGTGCTTTTGTAGTAAGAGTAGCTCGAATTTACAATTTACTACCAAGCCATTTAAAATGTTTTAAATTACGTCCTGATTCCTACAAAAGGCACATTCTGCAACACTTTCAGACTTTACTATAAAATTTTGTTTTCAATTAAACTGGGAGCAGCCTTTATTACATACCGATTATCTTATATTTCTTTTTTCGTACTTTTTTTTTGTTTTTAATGATCATAATTTCATATTATATTTTTATAAATTTTACATTTAATTTTTATTACGTGTTTTTTTAACTTATTATATTGAGCAGATTCAATCTAATAGATGAATTGTTGCATAATGTAATTTACTTATAATTGGCTGGAAGACTTTAAATTACAAGCCAGAAATAAATAAATAAAAAATAAATATTAGGAAATTTTCATAAAAATTTTCCTATTAAGCTCTTCACTGAATATTTTATGAAAAGGTAAACTAACCAATTTATTATTAATTTTTGTTTCTCTTTTATGCTAAAAAATTTTAGCATTGTAAAAAAATTTACTTTTTTTCAATACTCGTATGCTTAACTTGGAAAACATATTGAAATCATTTATGATTCCAGTTTGGCTGCTGCTTATGAGAGTCTTTTTATTTACACTAAACAGCTAAAAGAAGCCAATGTCAAGGTGTAGTGCACTGAATGAGAACTTCTAAAAAAAACTTCAATTTATTCGTGTGGTTAAAACCAGGTACCTCTATCAAATGAAATTTTGAGAAAAGTGAGAAAGTAGTTGTCTACATTTTTAAAATTCGCTGTAAAATCGGCACAATATTAAATCAAAATATTCGGCTGCTGCTTTATTATTGTGGGTTTTTAGATAAAGCAAGTTCATATTTTCTCAATTCCCTGCAGCAAAATTCGGAAAATGGAGATATCATGCTTTGTCTCCAAATAACGTAAACGTTCTAGTGATAATTCTTGAAATTGATTTTAGTTGAATTTACTCAGATAACTGAGCAAATCTGCTTTGAATAATATGCCTAATAACGTATACTGGCTGCTTTGATACTTCTGACTGTAAGCTAACACCAAGTCCGTGTTGTTGGAAAATATACAACAAATCATATTTTTAGGCCACAAATATGGTCACAGGCTTCATTTGCCCCTAATTTTTTAATACCAAAAAGAACACAAACGTTTAAAGCCCCACATACTACCTAAATGCATGTGAGTAAAATAAACTTGAGATTAACAAAAACGTTCTAAAACTATTATTTTTCCAAGCCCATGACAAAATCCTAAATATAGATAAAACAATATATTTAGTTTTCGTTTAACCAAATTATTTGCAACGTTTTATATTTCATTTTTACAGCAAGAGTTTAGTTTGGTAATGGATTTACAACTGAAACTGTAATAATTCAACATATTAGCAATTGCAAATAACTTTAAAATCTTCACATTTTAGTTGACTGTGTAATACCTTCAAACTTTGTTCACTGTCTGAAAATTTCCATAACGACATTAACTTCATTTCACCTTCAAAATGTAACTTTCAAAACAGCGAAATGATATGCGATGATCACATTTGATTTTGTTAAACACTGATATTTCTGCGAACAATAATTAAATTTTATACATTAATTTAACATCGCAAAATAGCGCATAAAAATAAATTATATTTTAATTTTCATTATATATCAATTATAATCGCCAACTAGAGATCGTCCCACATTTGCTTCTTATAAAGTTTCTGTCACAACTTTGGGTAATAAATAATGATTTTTAATTGATGATATAACAGCCAAGACACGCGCTTTGCCTATGATTGCCACAAAATGTTTAACTTCAATTTTAAGTCTAGCATGTCAAACGAACTTACAATACATTTTGCAAGTGTTAAACATAAATGCTTCATAATTTAAGCCAGACTTACTCTACCATATTTACGATGAAATTTTACCAGGAATGAATGGACGGCGATAAAAAATGTTATTTATTGGTTAAACTGTTATTTTCTTTTTACATTTTGTGACAGGGATATTGCAATAGTTGACGCTATGACTTTTCAAAATTTAATTTAGTTATTGGTTACATTTTTAACCATTCTGTTTAAAAATATTTAGAATTTGTCAATAGAGTACTAAATATTTATTTTCCTTTAAATTTATTATACCACCTTCAAAGTAGGCATCTTCCGAAGTAATCCATTTATGCCAATGAATAATCCAATTTTTCAAACGCATTTTCCGAAATAGGCTTTTGTTCTCGGTTTCTTTCGAATTCTATTTTATGTCTTCTATCAACTTAAAGCAGGAGTCACGAAATGCTAATTTGAGTTTTGGAAAGAAAAAACAGTCTACCGGAGCCATATCGGGTGAATACAGAAGTTGTTCGCTGACATGTCTTGAGTTAATGGCCAGTAATTAATTCAGAATGATATCCTTGTGTGATGGTGCATTCTTGCCGCAAATCTGTCCTTTTGCGAGGAAACTGCTGTTTCAAAAGCCTTATAACCTACACATAATATTCTTTATTCACTATCTGATCTTTTGGCAAAAGTTTCGACTGCACATTACGGCGTTAATCAAGGAAAACAGTCAACATTAACTTCACTTTTAATCGACTCTGGTTTAATCGATTGGTTCTTTAAATTTTCAGCCCAGTTGGGAAATGCCATTTCCAAGCTTATCGATTGGTTGGCATATCAGGCTCACAAACCCCTGTCTCATTACCAATCATAATTCATTTTATGAATGTGGGTCGGAATTAACATTCTCTAGCATATCATCAGCGGCTTTTACACGGTTGAGTTTTTGAAGAAAATTCCGATCTTTTGGAATTAGTCGACCAGCAGCTTCTTTCATACCCAAATATCTATATAAAGTGGCACGAACTCTCTCATGAGATACGGAAATTATTGCAGGCAATCTCAACTTAAATAACAATTTTCAGTCATCACTTCCTTCACTTGATCGATGTCAACTATAGTTGGAGACGTTGATGGTTGACCAAAGCATGGCCGACCTTTTACCACCTCCCAACTGTTTTTGAATGCACCTTACCGTTCATAAGCGTGTAGTTTTAGTAAAGTCTATTCACCTTGAATCTGCTGATCAAATTCCCTCTGATTTCTTGTCAGAATGTATAGCTTCCTTACTACTGTATGGCTGGTGAATATTACTACGCCAAATTATTCATACAAGGTTTTTTAATTCACATAATTTTTTTTTAGACATTTGAAAAATTTTTTCCTTAAGCGTTTTTAATGGTTTTTAAAAATAACTCAATTTAAATGACTTCCACACATATTATTTATTATTATCTAAAGGATTCCAATGAAAATAGGCTTAATTACCGCGCGAATACATTGTTTTAAATCAAACAAAATTGTTTGTTTTGTTTTGTGCACTTCCTGTTCGCAATAGTCCACCCAAGAAAATGTAGAGTTTATTGAAATCAGCATATTGGGGAATGTTCACAGCAACTTTCTGGTTATGTGAAAATTGGGCTTTGATATTAACACCACACAGAGCTGATAGGGATTATCTTTCTGGAAAGTAATATCTTGGTAACAACGTTCATTAGCCACCCTATTTCTTCTACAATAAAACCAGTGCATGGTTTCGGGCGTAGTATCAATTATGACATCAAACATTATGGATATCGAATTCGCTTGCGCATATACTAAAATTATATTATAACTATAAAAATTAAATTATTTGATATGAAAAAACTATTTATTCATCATTTTTATTTAATTTAAAATTAATGTTTATAAGTTGCTGGTATGGGGGTTGTTTTGAAAAACTGACAAAGACAAAAATATTTTTTTTCAAGTAGCTGTAAATAATATTCAGTATTTTTAAAATTATAGTTATGTTAAAAAATTTAGTCAAACAACGCACATAAAATTTGCTAAAAATATACATTTAGAAATAAAGGGGAGGGCGAAAACACACATATAAAGTAATAAAATATTTTGAAAATATTAACTTCAATTCAATTAGTCAGTAAAAAAATAATAAAAAATATTATTTTATTTTCTCCATTTGGTTTATTTCCCTTTTCATGTTCATTTCCTGTGGATTTAATTGATTTTTATAGTAATCCTAAAAGGATTCAATAAATATTTTACCTTTATGAAACCGATTTGCTCTCCAGAGTGTCGAAATTAACGTCAATTTATTGAAATGTTGATTAAATACTAATTAAAAGTTAGATATTTTCGCTTGATTTTAGTAAATTGCTAAGGTGATATATTTACACAAAATGGTTGAAGCCGCCGCCTGCACTTATAAATCAATAATTACACCTTGGCTTCAAAAATTAAGATGATTTCAAAAATTGTAAAAGCTGAAAACTGTTATAAAGGAAATTAGACTATAATACTCTTTCTCAATTGAATACTTAAAGATAATCGATGTATGAATTTCAATTAACATTTTTGTAAATGTCTAGGAAATATACCAGTTTTGTAATACCATGCTACCTGAGACAAAGAAGTGATTGTAAATATTTTAGACAGTACCATCTTTGTGAATGTAAAATTGTCAAAAATTTCCTCTATTGAGTAGTACAGGGTGGCGCAATAGAACATGCAACGTGCAATAATTTTCGTTTGCGGTTAGAGGAGTGCCGTCGTAGAGAGGGTCACCATTTAGATGATGTTATTTTTAAAAAATAAACTCCATTTATTACTCTAAATTGCCTTAGATTTATTTTGACTATACCTTTTGTATTTATTTTTTGATCTATTTTTTAAATATGCACGTTGTATTGCGCCACCCTGTATTTTCACCACTAGGCTCAAACAGTTTTTGCCAGTTATATGGTGATGACGTTTCAGGTACATGCTTACTTACCACTTATAAGCCGTAACAAATCAATGGCAATATCATCTTGAAAAACAAGACACAATTTTTCAGCCAATATATACACCATCGAACATTGGGAACGTTTAGGTATTATATCTGAGATGGTAGAGTTGAAGCGTCTATATTATTCCTTTCTTTAGATAAACCCCATAAGCTCCAGCATATAAAATATAAGCAAAGTTCGACGAAACGTTTTATGTTACGCCTAAAAGAATGTTGCTCCTTTATTCTAACAGGCAGTGGAATTGGTTTCCTAAGGCAACATAATGCGTAGAATTTAATCAAAACGTTTTATGTAGCGCCTGAAAATATGCTGTTTCTTTATTCTAACAGGCAATGGAATTGGTTTCCTAAGGCAACATAATGTGTAGATTTTAATCAAAGTTACAAAAAGTTCCAAGTGATATGCATTTACCAAGCAAACATTTTTCTTTCGTAGCCTAAAAGTAATTGGCATAGTTATGATTTGTCTTAGATATCAGGAAAATTTCTACAAATTGTTAAAATTTACTGTAAAAAATCATTTAATTTGCAATCAAACTTCACAAGCATCAGCTTATAAAAGTCCAGCAGTTAAAATGAAATGGTAGCATTCACATGAGAAAATGCGAATGCGAAATGCGAATAAACATGTTTTGTATGCAATTTTCCCATTTTTTTTTTATTTCTGCTTCTCCAGTTTCCTTATAACAAATTGGATTTTCTCAGTTATATTTCAGTATATATATTTTATATCAATTCTTTTCTTTAGCTATTTTTTGTATCTCGAATTTCATATTTTTGCGGAATTTAATTATAGTTTTCAGTTTTTCAACATTTATCTGCAACTTATTTTTAGTTTCTTTTCATATGGGTGAATGAATCTGCATGTGCTATTTTTTTTTTTTTTTTTTTTTTTTTTTTTCTTTTCTTTTCAATGTTAGTTTCAGCATGGACCATAACCTATGTTGTCGGTTTAGAGAAATATATAGAGGAGCTGCTGATGATGGATTTTCTATTGAATTTCAAAAATATTACAGAAAAACGCATATATATATATATCTTCATACATGACTGTTTATGTGTGTACGAGTATATCTATTGCCGTCATGCAACGTGAAGATGTGTTAATCGTATCAGTTGTGGTGCTGATGAATACCATACGAGCATCATCATCATCGACTTGGTTGCATGATTTTTATAGGTTAGAAAAATGATGTAATTGAATGTGCGCATATTATTCAAATGTAATCCGCTGTGGTTCTGATTGTAGGAAACTCACTAACAGCATGTTCGTTCGCCTAATTGAATATGTTCTAGATATTTATGTATTAGTGTAGTTGTGTTTCTATAGGCTTTAACTGATCGATTACAGGTACTTTCCTAACCACTGCTGAATAAAGTTGAATATCAAAGATCAAATCATGTTTGCGTACATATAATCTATTTGTTCGAAAAAAGTAAAGTAGATTTGAAAAATCATCATCATTAACGGAGAGTATCGGCGTCGCATGAACAATGAGCTGTATGAGCTTTTTGCCGAAACGCATGTATATACAGAGTTTGCGTTGGCTGGGTGTTGTATGGATAGACCCAAATGCTCAGGCACGGAAAGTTTTCGACAACGAACTCGATGGGCTGCGCTGAAGAGGGCGACCAAAACTTCATTGGAAAGACCAGGTTTTTGAAGTACTATCGAAACTTGGTGTGACGAATTGGAGGAGAAGCACAGAAAATCGTAGCGTTTGGAATTATTTTGTACGGGCGGCGTATAATAGATAAGATATGTTTATTCTAGTCGCCACCTGAGAAGATGAAGAAGATAAAAAAAATAGTTTTTAATTACGTTTTCCCAGAAACTTCCCATAGATTCGAGCAAAAAATATCTTTAAAGTTCGATTAAATTACTTAGTTACGCCTGAAAGCATGCTGTGTTTCTGTAACAGATGTTTGCTTTCGCTTTTTAAAGCTACAAATGGTAAATAGCACAGGACTGCATGCAAATTTTCGTATTCCTGGTAAAAAAAAGATTTATTTATTTTTAAAATAAAGCCATTAACTCTTGCTAGAGCCAACAAAACGATTCCATGATTTATAGTACCATTTACTTTGCCATGCTCCAAATAGTTTACGTGACCTATGCCGCGTGCCTTTCACAAAACAATCGTGTAGTGATATATCCAAATTTGGTTTACGGTCACGAATCGGTGGAAAAAATCAATCACAATGTTCAAGTTTTGCTGGAAAAGTCATATGGGCTGATGTTGATCACACATATGATTTTTGGAAGGCAATTAATTGCCATAAAAAATACGGAATTGTGAAGCTCTCTGTAGCGTACTTTCCAAAAGCTTTTATAAGATATCAAAACCTGTGACTTTTCATTGCATCGTATCTAACAGTTGCCCTATTTTAAATTTTACAAGTAGTAAATAGTTTTAAACTAAATAAAACATTGTACTCTGGAAATTTTAAAATTCAAGCAATTTATTCCATATAATTAATTGTTACCCTACTGGAGATCTTTATAGCTGCTTTTCAGAGACATCGCTACCATTTTACCTCGAAAGTTCTTATTTTCCCAATTAAATCGTGCACAGAAATGAAAATAAGTAGAAAATTCCACTTGTAACAAAATTTTAAAAAACTAAAGATTTTCGGAAATATATTCCTTCTTTTACAAATTAATTTCTTCTCCAATATATTACATTGTACTAAGAATAAAAAACTCGAAAAGGTTGGAAAGAAAGAATGCTTGTTGATCTCTGTTATATTCTCTATTCTATGATAGGTATGTCGTTATAAATTTTTTCGCAGGCACGTGTATCTGCTGACTGTGCTTTAAAGACCGAAGCAGACTAAAATTTTGAACATAAAATATCTAGTAGTCACAGGCAGATTACATCTGACGATGAATAAAACTGGTCCAGAGGGGAAAAAACTTATCAATATGTGAATTTAACACACCTTCACAAATTGATCATTTCAGAATGTTTACATCTTCACCCAGAGAAACGAAACTATTTATCATGTGATATGGGAAAAGGCTAACATCCAGAAGGAAGTATTTAAAGTACAGGTTTGTCCATTTTTCGTTTTTAAGTAAAGCTAAATAAAACACACATAAAGCTGTGATTTCGATTAAACTTTTATTTCATTATAATGCTTAGACCTTGTCATTATGTATGAAATGCAATTCCATTAAAATAACCCCCTCTGAATTGATTGCGGCATTGGATCCTTTTGAGGTAGTTTTCGGAAAAATGCGGCCTCCAGAAAAAATACACCTCCAGACCGTCATTTTTTCCGGATGCAATCACTTCTGGGTTCCATATCCGACAATTTTGCTTGTTGACGTAATCACCTAGTGAGAAACGAGCTTCTTCGCTGAAGAAAATTTTGTTTAAAACCCACGTTTGACTCACCGCCTTTGTTATAAGTTTTAACTATTTTTACGCGTTCTTCGGTTGTTAAACAATCCATACTCGTAAATGGTAAACCATTCACAATATATATAACACTTCAGATGACAGGTACTTAACAACTGATAGCCTTGCCAGACCGGCGGTTTTGAAACCACTAAATGGATAACAGTATTCGCCTATCTTTTAGCCAAATCTATTTCATTAGTTTCTAAGCTGATGTCGTCTGTCTGGCTAGCTGGTTGTCTGCATTATGGACACGATAACTAGCATAAATCTTCATGAAGCCTCTTAAAACTTGACACAATCTAATATTTTGCCAGATTGTAGCTATGGATTGCAAATCGGCTATATCGATCCCCACCTTCCTGTACGCTCTATATAAATTTATCAATTTTCCGAAATAATCTATAAAACTGAACTGAAAACGAATTTCCTTACATCCCATGGACGAGATATTGGAGAGCTTCTTACATCCAAGAAGTTACATGCATTTTATTTCTAAACTCACTTGACAGGATGTACAGTTTCACGACAATTCCGAACGGCACAATTTCAAAAGCATTTACTAGACTGGTCCATTACCCGACTGCTTGAAGTGTTCATCAGACACATCAATTGTTCATATTCTTAGGTTCATGTCTTTTATTCGGGTGCACTAAATTCAGTCATATTTGTATACGTTAAAAGTTTACTAAAATAATGTCTGGAAATAAAAATCGACTGCATTGCCGCACCCTTTCTATCCAAATAAATTGACCGATTTTCCGAAATTCTGCATTTCCTCCGTAATTTGTAATTATTAGGTTACATTGACCTAGATTTTTTTCCGTTGCTTGTTAAAAGATAAGAAAATTCGTGTCCTTCCGGCACTACATAAATGTCTAATTTAATCCACATATATTCTTAGCTTCGTATCGTTCAACCTGTTGCACTGAATTCAGTCAAATTTTGGGCACATCATGCATTTGATAAACTTAATTCATTGCCACACCTTATTCCTGTTCCTCCATACAATTTGCCGAAATTTTATTTTATTAATCCCATTTGGCAGTAATTTAAATTTTTGTCAACTGATTAAATAACAATGCCTGCTAAAATTTGTCACCGCACTCCAACGCAATAGAATATCCGGTGAAGATATATGCAAGTCAGTTCACCTGACTGAAATTTCTTTACTGGTTTATTTTTTAGTCTTTAACTAAAGGCAAGGTAATTGCTCTTTTTTGGGCGAGTATTAAAAAAACTTGGATTTTTCACTGGAAAAACTAAATATCCGCTATATTATGTGAGAGAAGAAGGCATTTTCGACGTGGCCAATTATGGTAACTAAAGCTGGTATGGCTGGCGGCTGGACTACATACAAGTGTCAAAGTTGTAGAGAAATTGCGCCTACAAAGGCTAAAGCATCCTATGGAAAAAGGAAGTTTTCCGGAATTTTCCCAAACTCTACCATTTACTCGTTAATTAAAATGATATGACAGAAACCAAAGATTGGAATGTAATTCATAAGATCTTAAATTACGCTGGAAAAGCTCAAATGAGGATGAGGAAAACCAATCCTCCATTCTCATTATTGATTGGCATAATGCGAAAAGTTAGTGAATCAAAAGTTGAACATTTTCAATCGACCTGCTTATAGATTGATACATATACAACTGATGATATACACAAGAAGCAACGAGTCCGTCACAAAACAGATCTGAAGATAAACTTGTGATGGACATGGAAATGTCTATTCAATCTTACAGCTGCCAAGAAAAATCAGTTCAGTGCATATAATTTGTAAAGGGATGACCGTAATTTTAGGTGGTATTATTTTGTCACCCATTATTATCTGATAACGAACTGGCACATAGATCACGTCACTGAGGACCCCAATCCTTGGTGGTGACATGTAAGATTTTTCCCTGCCGAACCGGTATCCTTCGTTCACCTATGCGGTCGTATTCTTGTTTTTTTAATTGCAGGTTACGCCACAGGAAAGAAATTCGGCCGCTCCATTTTGCTGGAACCAAGTTCTGTTGAAACGGATACGTCCTCGGCTTTGTCGTGGGTAAAAAAAAAACTCCTTAAACATCTTTAATTAAAGGTCTACATTAAGAGTCTGTATATTTAATTCTTTTAATTCACACTAAAAATACCAATTAGTCACACTTTTACATAGTCATTTACTTCTTGGGCAACATTTTTCCCACAGCACCCGTCGCATAGCCAGCAGCTTCCACAGCAACTACGCAATTTTAACCTTTTTACTTTTGTTTACAAACCTACTGAAAAGGGGGTAAGCACAGAGACCACAAGAAAGCAACTACCTACCAGTTATTAACTCCAATTGGTGCTGTACGCTCGGCTGGTTGTGGCTAACGACGTAACGCAACGCACAAATGATGAAAAGTGATCATAGTGATAACAGGGAAGTTTTAAATCATTAAACGGCAATTAAAATCAACATTTTCTGTTCATCAGATATTTCCATCTTATTGTTTTCATTATTACTTAGCGGTTTTTCGCCGTTGTTGTCTTTGTTTTTCTTAGCCTCGTGTCATTCATAACTAATGAAAATGATGCGGATGACGATCACGATGATGATGCGGATGATAACGATAATGATGATGCGTAGCATTCACACCGATCATTTCTATGGTGATGGAACTTTAGTTACATTATTAACTTGACCTCGCTTAGGCTTAGCAAAAACACGTTTGCAAGCATTTAAATATCTGATACCACTGTTATACTTCTGCTCCCAGTTATTTACATTGTATTGGATCAGCTAAGCCTCATTGTTGTGACTGTTGTTGTTGCCACCAACAATGGGTGATGGGAAATCCACAGTTTGTACTCGCACTTGTTGCGGTAGCATCAAATCCATATCGATGGCTGCTAAGATCGCTCATTAACCGTAGCGCAACAAAGTTGCGGCGTCGGTTTTCTCAACATCTCGCAGTTTTCTTAAGCAATATCCACAATTTCTGACTCGAGAGTGCACGAGTGTTCATTGAATCTATTTGCAGCTTCATTAATAATCTGTTGTTATTTTTCGCCTATTCGATACTTCTACGAATATATGTATTTTTTTCTTATATATTTTCAGTCCCATTACTACATTAAAATCGCCGCCGCAGAAGTCGTTTTTTAAAAATTTCCATCATGAAACTCTTTGCCACGACGGCTACGGTAAGTTTAAGCATTTTTTAGTGATGTTACTCCGTTCCATCTTATGCATCTTCCTTGATTTGTTTCATTCTTCAATTCTTTATTGTGTATTTGCTCTGTCGTAGCTTTTGTGCGCTGCTTTATTCACTCTAAACAGTGGCGCAGCCGTGAAACGCGAGGCACCCATCAGTAGTAGCTATTTGCCACCTTCTTCCTCGAATGGTAGAGGTGGTAATGGAGGTTCATACAGTTCCCCCTCCAACTCGTACCTTCCTCCAGCATCTGGTCCTGCTTCCAACAGCTATGCTCCTAGTGCTCCTGCTGGCGGTCCGTATGCCAGCGCTCCTGCTGCTCCCTCGAAATCTTCAAGCTATGCCCCTAGCGTACCTTCTGGTGGTCCCTATTCTAGCTCCGCATCACGCCCATCTTCTTCGTATGGTCCTCCACCCAGAAGTCCTTCATCTAGTTATGGTCCACCACCACCACCTTCAGGTCCTGCTTCCAGCTATGGTGCTCCCAGCCGCCCTAGTTCAAGTTATGGTCCTCCCAAGAAGAGCTCTTCTCGTCGTCCCTCTTCAAACTATGGTCCGCCGCCAGTTAGCCGTCCCTCTTCGAATTATGGTCCGCCAAAACAACCATCATCTAGCTATGGTCCCCCAGCTCGCGCTCCTTCTTCTAGTTATGGTGCTCCAAAGGCATCACCACCATCCTCTTCTTATGGAGCTCCCGCTAAAACACCATCCTCCAGTTATGGTGCTCCCGCACGTGCCCCTTCTTCAAGCTATGGCGCCCCCAAATCATCAGCACAATCCAGTAGTTATGGAGCCCCCGCTAAAACACCCTCGTCTAGCTATGGTGCTCCCGCTAAGACTCCTTCTTCCAGTTATGGCGCTCCATCTCAGGCTCTTTCAAGTAGTTATGGCGCTCCTTCTGCCCCAGCTGCTCCTTCTTCAAGTTACGGCGCTCCCGTCAAGGCACCCTCAAGCAGCTATGGTGCTCCTTCAGCCCCCGCTGCACCTTCTTCAAATTACGGTGCCCCAGCAAAAGCACCGTCAAGCAGCTATGCTGCTCCTTCTGCGCCTTCTTCAAGCTATGGAGCTCCCGCTAAGGCACCTTCAAACAGTTATAGTGCTCCTTCTGCCCCATCCTCTAGTTATGGTGCTCCCGAAAAGGCGCCCTCAAGTAGTTATGGTGCTCCTTCGGCTCCTTCCTCTGGTTACAGTGCTCCTGCGAAAGCGCCTTCCAGTAGTTATGGTGCTCCTTCTGCTCCATCTTCTAGCTATGGAGCTCCTGCGAAAGCGCCTTCCAGTAGTTACGGTGCTCCTTCTGCCCCATCCTCTAGTTATGGTGCTCCTGCTAAAGCGCCGTCCAGTAGTTACGGTGCTCCTTCTGCTCCATCCTCTAGTTATGGTGCTCCAGCTAAAGCACCTTCAAGCAGTTACGGTGCTCCATCTGCTCCAGCTGCACCATCCTCAAGTTATGGAGCTCCCGCACAAACTCCTTCATCCAGCTATGGTGCCCCAGCTCAAGCCCCTTCATCAAGTTATGGCGCCCCGGCAGCTCCATCACCATCCTCCAGTTATGGAGCCCCCGCAAAGACGCCATCGTCCAGTTACGGAACTCCGGCTCAAACTCCTTCATCAAGCTATGGTGCACCTGCTCAGACGCCTTCATCTAGTTATGGTGCTCCTGCTCAAACACCTTCCCCTAGTTACGGAGCTCCAGCCCAAACTCCTTCATCAAGCTATGGCGCACCTGGCCAGACACCTTCCTCTAGTTATGGCTCCCCAGCCCAAGCTCCTTCTTCAAATTATGGTGCCCCCGCCCAAACTCCATCCTCTAGTTATGGGGCCCCAGCACAACCTCCTTCATCAAGCTATACTGCACCTGCCCAAACGCCTTCTTCTAGTTATGGCGCTCCTTCCCAAGGCTCATCATCAGGTTTCAAACCCATTCAGCCACCATCAACAAGCTATGGGACTCCAGCGCAAACTCCTTCGTCCAGCTACGGTGCTCCAGCGCAAGCTCCCTCATCTAGTTATAATGCCCCAGCTGCTCAGGCGCCTTCTTCCAGTTACGGTGCCCCCGCTGCTCAAGCCCCTTCGTCTAGCTATGGAGCACCAGCCGCCCAAGCTCCTTCCCCCAGCTACGGAGCTCCTGCTGCACAGGCTCCTTCATCCAGTTATGGGGCGCCGGCTGCCCAAGCTCCTTCCTCCAGCTACGGAGCTCCTTCTGCACAGGCTCCTTCATCCAGCTATGGAGAACCGGCTGCCCAAGCTCCCTCTGCCAGCTACGGAGCACCTGCTGCCCAAGCTCCCTCCTCCAGCTATGGAGCACCCGCGGCCCAAGCTCCTTCAAGTAGCTACGGCGCACCTGTTGCTCCTTCTTCTAGTTACGGTGCTCCTGCTGCTCAAGCCCCTTCATCCAGCTATAGTGCACCCACAGGCTCATCTTCAAGTTATTCATCATCCGCTCCCAGCTCATCTTATGACGCTCCATCTCAACAATCAGGTAGTGCTCCCGGCTATTCCTCTGCGCCATCTTCAAGCTATGGTGCCCCTGCGCAAGCACCTTCCTCTAGTTATGGCGCACCCACTGGATCATCCTCAAGTTACAATGCTCCTTCTGCTCCCAGCTCATCTTATGGTGCACCTGCGGCACAAGCGGGCACAGCTCCCGGTTATAGCAGCGGTTCTTCTTCAGTAAGCTCTCCCTCATCCAGCTATGGTGCACCGGCTCAAACACCTTCATCCAGTTATGGCGCACCGGCTCAAACACCTTCATCCAGTTATGGCGCTCCTAGTGGACCTTCATCCTCATACAATGCTCCCTCAGCACCCTCAACATCTTATGGCGCACCCACTGGCAATGGAAGCGGAGGTAATGGAGGTAACGGCGGCTATTCTTACTCAGCACCTTCGCCCCAAGTTCCCGACACCATTCCCCAAAATTATTCCGCTGACGGGGGCTACACCTATTAGAATAGAATTTGACAATCAGATAGCTGATTTCGTTAACGTGCCTTATTCTCATAATACTCATTGCTGGAGGACTTCACCATCATTGAATTGTTAAAAATTTTTCAAAATTATTCTCATGAATTAGAATTTCGAATTTGCTAGTTCTAAGTAGAGCATTGGTGGACGCACAAGTGCTCAGTGGTCATTCTATTATCATAATAAATGTAAATTATTTGTCTTGTTATTTTTTATGTCACATATTTGCTGTTTAATTTCTTTTTATATATTAAACTTAAATTAAAATAAATAAAAAGTGAGTGAATATTCTTAACACAAAAGCGTTTGTACATTCGGAAACTTAACGGCCCCCAGTGGTGTTTTTCAATTCTGTCTCAGCCTTGATTTTGGAGACATTGGAAAAAAGAGAAAGAAAAACCATCAAAATCATATAAGGGTTTTATTCCTACATACTATTTCGGTCATATGCATTCCTTCTCCAATTTGTCACAAGAAGTTTTGATAGTGTTTCAGAAACTTGATTTATTCAACAGAATTTTAGTCGCGCTACATTTAGACGCCTACAGAGTTCGCTATCAATGACTCTGCTTTGCGTAATGTTTTGATCTATTCGACCATCACTATATTTGAACGCGTTTGGTTACGTCTACGTCGGTCTATACTCTTCGATAACGACTTTGTGTCTCCGCAAAGACTCCCAGAATTGTTTCGTCCACTTATCTCACAACTCAGGATTTTCCAATTTCCACATTAATGGCATTAAATTTATTGACGGAAGGGCCGGGATTGGAAAAATCACGAGCAGACTTTTTGTTCGTCGAAACAAAGGATTAGATTTTGTTTTGTTAGTTTTCCGCCAATGAAATATCATCAGCTTATGAGTCGTGTATACTTCAGCATTCCTCATGAACATTTCAAAAAGTTTGCTGGAAGAACCTGGTATAGAGTTGTCGTCTTGGCTTAATGTGGAGCGTTAACATATTTGTCTGCCTTTACTAAAAATCTTGTATCAATCTATACAAAGACATACATACAAGCTTTTCAGAAGTGCCAATGTCGACCATGGCTTCATTCAATTTTTGCAGTTTCGGACTGTAAACTGTACAAACTTTATAGTTTTTACTGTATTTTCCCGGACCTTTTCCAAGATAGTGTGAATAATATCTGGTCAATTACAGTATTACCAGGCCTAATCCCGCATTTATAAGGTCCAATCCGGTTACATAGGATACGATTTGAAAGTCTATGAGAAACATTTACCCTGCAAGTGATGGGGAAAAAGCTGATATCGCGCTGTTGATACACACACTTCGACCGCTTTTTTTTGAACCAAAATGTTGTTTAGAAACTTATGGATGGTTCTCAACTCATTAGCGCCGATCTTTAACTTCTCTAACGGTCGCAATGTTGAATTCTGGTTTACATATATTTTTGGCTCCATAATAGTAGTTTCACTTACTGTCATGCACCTCGCGGTATCGAAGGTAATCAGTTCGAATCCGGTATAATAAATGCTGCTATTCAAACTAAATTTCTCATTTGCTTGAATAGGAGCATCTTTCGTTTATATATTTTGCCATTAACAACTTTCAGAACTGTGTGTGACTAGTTGGTTACTGCACGCATGTAACGTTCATATGAACGTGGGTTAGATCAGCGATACAGCCATCAAATATTTCTTTGAGCGGCGATCACTTCAAGTACTGAAATAATTGATAAGTCTAATAAAAACTTCTCAAACCAATGTCCAAAATCTTCTTTAAGTAGTAGATTCCGTTCAGTGAGTCTCAAATTGAAGGTCACGTCTCAATACAAGATCATCGAATATGAAAAATAAATTCGATTGGCATAATTAGCATCCAACATGTATCCAATTATTGTAACAACCGAATTTATATCAAATTCGTTTAACATAACGTACATTAAAAAAAACCAGCTTAGACGGTTTGGTGCGAACCAAAATGTTATTATTGTGATCGAAATAATTGGAAATTCGGTTATGGAAATAATTTATAAAAGAGAGTTATCCAATTGAAATTGAGATGAGGCAACCAAAGTCGGTTGCAGTATCGCATCTCATTTGCAGCATACGAATTTTCATTCTCGGCAACCGCTTTTGGGGGGAATATACATATTTATGAGTGCGTGTGGTATACTATTAAGCTGTACATATGTCTCTTTCAGTCTAAGTCTAAAAATTGAAACCTTGCATGCTCTCTGAGTAAGGGAAGCTCTCCTTTATGCCTTCCCTGGGTTCACTGACACTGATTATTTTATGCGTAATTGAATTCAATTAAATACAGTCATACTCCACACGTTCATTTATCATTCTGCTGAAAAGACTGGTTATTCATTAAACCAAATAATTTGCTTTTGTCCTAGTTGGTATTTGGAAAGAATGTAGAATTTACTGACTTTTTAAGTTAGATTGTGCTCAAAATGTTGTTGGTTACAAACCGAATATAGAAAATGCTTTTGAACGTTTCACCTTTTGATCACCTTTTTCTTGCATCTCGTTTTAGTAGCATCTCAAAAATTTAGTTCTTTCAACTTAGTCCTGATCGGCCGTTAAACTCTGCTTTTACGGAATAGGCGCTGAAATGTTACCAACTTTACGCTACAGTATCAACCTACTGACTAATGACAGTGAGCTCGTTTTTTGACAGGCGTCAGTTTGTTACGTTGTTTAAAAATCAACCATAGTATATTGTTTTACGTTGCAGCTAAAAAAAATTATCGAAATGGAATTTAAACGTTATTATCATTCTTGTTTTATATTTGGTTGGAATATGCGTTACGACATTTGCGTGTAAACAAAATGTTTATGTATCGGACCATTACACATTACAAGCATTAAAAACATACTGAAGACATTATATTTTCCCAATAGATTGAAAAAATTGATTGTACGGGTAATTTATTGTACTGAATAAATTTTGCTAATTGTGGTTGACACCTCTTAGTCAGTTAAAACGTCTTGCTAATAAACCTATCTTTTAATGCGAAATATATCGAATTTTCTGTTTTTTTCAAGAGAAAATCAAGTACAAAAATTATGAATTCAGATAATCCTTCCCCGTATTATTCAATTACCATCATGAATTATCCCTCGATAACAAATAAAAGGTAAAATTGTTGGAAAAAGTACGGTACAAT
This sequence comes from Philornis downsi, assembly GCA_019455685.1. Classification (NCBI taxonomy): domain Eukaryota; kingdom Metazoa; phylum Arthropoda; class Insecta; order Diptera; family Muscidae; genus Philornis; species Philornis downsi. Next base: position 408,229 of record JAHXMU010000019.1, read on the forward strand.
TTAAATTTTCTTAGAGATGGGTTGAGTCCTTGTATAGGCTAGATTGCTTCTGCTCGACCGATTTCGGTTACCAGTGGCGATAGATTTCCATAGTGTTTTGAACGTTATACTGATTTATCGTCAAATGAGTGATCTAACCAAAATTAATCTAAGCTTAATAAGCTATATATCTTTTGGAAACGGGTATTTCTTAATATTTATCGATATCAGTGGCAAGTTTCGCAATTAGCGCTGTCCCTTAAAGGAGTATTTAAGTTGCGATGGTGCTTTTCCGCAACTATAATCTGCCATGGTATATTGTTTTATTAAAAGATAAATAAATATTTTTTCCGCCTTCCTCAAACTGCTCAGCCCCTATTGTGCTTACAAAATAGTCACGAAACAATTATAGTTTATGAGGTCTAAGATGGAATTATGGTTTTCCTTTTTTTTTTTTGTTATCAAGTATATACATTTTAAAAGAGAATTTAAATGCAAAATGAATTATCCCATATCAAAATGCAAAAGACGCGATATATTTTTATTATTATTATTATTTTATTTTATTTTTTTTTTTTTTTTTTTTTTGGTGCATAAAATACGGGTTTTTTTTAAGAACATTGTTCAATCTTTAATATTGAATAAATAAATAGTTTTTTGCTCCGAATAGTTCTGTGGCAAACATTTAGGTACTTAACGCTGATTAGTATTTTAATGTAATTAATATTATGTGACCAACCGTAGTGCGAGTTTTAATACACACGACTATCGTTCGCACGATCGCGGGTTCAGCCCATTATTTGCGCGGCGGCCATCTCAATATGTCTGACATTGAAGTAGTCGACAGTTAGAGTAGTGGAGTAATCGGCAGTTTAGTAAACGCTTCCAAAACTGCGGCGTTCGAAATCGTTGTTAAACTGTAGGTTCCGTTGAATGAATCTAAAAATAGAACGGATATAATCTCCCTGAATGTGAAAAACGCTCCCGTATCTTATTCATGGGATGCAAGTTAATTTTTTTTATTTATGTTATTTTGTATGGAACAATTGGGACGGAATAGTGTAAGTAGTTTTAGTTTTATTAGCAATTATATATCCGTTATTATGGATTAAAATAGCTAAGGACAGGTCTTTGAACAGATATAATATTTTGATGATTGTTTTCAAAGAAGAAATTTCATTAAACCGGCTGCTTGAATAACATTTAAATTTCCACCCATATCTTTGATGACAAATATCAATGAAGCAGTCTTCCTCATTTTCACAAAATCACAAGAAACTTATTAAATGTGTTATCCAAAATACCTAAGAAAACTTTTAATGCTAATCTTTTCGTTAAAATCTTTATGTGACAGAGACACGTGTAGGTAACATAAATTAAGGCATTTCCTTCACATTTAATTTGTTACAATTAAAATTGTGTAATATTTTAGGTACACATATTTATACTACATATACAAGAGGTAATTTTTCTATGTTATAGCAAGGGAATGTGATACACTATGCATACCCTTGTACGAGTATTTTTTTGTAGGTACAGCGGCTGTTAAGCAAACAAGAAAATGCTCCGGGCACGTTATCACCACTACCGCTTAACCGAAACAATGGCATCAGATGCAGTGACACAAAGCTTCCCCCGAGAAAATGAAATCTAAACATAAAAGTTAACAATAGTAAGCATTTGATATGATTTTCCTCTCACACACAGCGGAAATATTCCCACAAATATATTTAAATTTGCGGTTTAGTTTTTTCTTTTGGTTCGTTCTCGTTTGCTCCGTTAGTCTCTAAGGCAGTGGGTTATTTCATGCATCACAAATTTCGAAAAATGTGTAATAACATAAAGTAAATTCGGTATTGGGCAAGTTATTCGATTTTATAGATAAATCCAATGAATTGGATCTTAAATGTTATAGTAAATGCTATCAAATCGATTGACATGATTTTAGAATCCAGCTTGACAAACAACATTTCTATGCCTCTCAAGTTAGCACATTTTATGTGCCTCATAAATTTAAGAAGATTATAAGAAGATAAATCTTAAAATTGAAAACGTGAAACCTCACTGAATATGAGAAGCGTTCCCTATGGCCTTTCATGAATTGCTTGGTTAATTTTATTTGTAGATGAATTAAGATACGATAGATGTAATCATACATGTTCATTCACAATTCTGCTGAAAAGCCTGATTGTTCATTAAACTAAATAATTTGCTTTGGTCTTTGGAAAGAGTACCGAATTTGTTAACAATTTAATTTAAATAGTCCTCAATATCTTGTCAGTTATAAACTGCATTTAGAAAATACTTCTAAGCGTTTCGACTTTTGGTAATCTTTCCCTCGCGCTACGTTGTGGTAGTATCTCAAAAGTCTGATTCTTTTAAGTCACCAATTTCAACCAACCGGCTAATGACAGCGCGCTCTTTTTTTCACAGGCGTCAGTTTATTATATTGTTTAAAAATTTACAGAAGTTTATTGCTTTACGTCGCAGTTAAAAAAAAAGTTATCGAATTGGAATTCAAACGCAAGTGTTATTGGACGACCATTGTGTATTGGACCAGCATACGTTACAACCAGTGAAAAAATACTGAAGGCGGCAGGTTGATTCTTGTACGGTTAATTTTTTCTACTAGATCAAAGAACAAAACAAAGTTATTGGTTGCAACGAATAAAGAGTCTACTCGTTTTGGGACGCTGTGTGAACGTTGATAACTATACTCGCAATTTTGAAGTGGTGGAAGAACTCATCTACCTCGGTTCCGCTGTAAACAAAACGAATGATGTCAGCATGAAGATAAAGAGGAGCAACCGATTCAATGATAAAGTCCTCTTTCGACACACAAAAATCCAACTGCACCAGACGTTGGTTCTACCTGTCTTGTTACATGGCACAGAATCCTGGGTTATGACGTAAGCGGATGAATCAGTACTGGCAATTTTCGAGAGGAATATACTCCGGAAAATATATGGACCATTATCGTTAACGGAGAGTATCGATGTCGCATGAACAATGAGCCTTATGAGTTATATGCTGATATCGACATGACCAAACGATTGCGTTAGCTGGCTCATGTGCGGATGGACCCAAATGCCCCGGCACGGAAAGTTTTTGACAACGAACTCGATGGACGGCGCAGAAGAGGGCGACCAAAACTCCATTGGAAGGAGCAGGCTTTTGAAATACTATCGAAAGTAGGTGTGACGCATCGGAGGAGAAGCGCAGAAGATCGAAGCGCTTGGAATTATTTTCTACGGGCGGCGTATAATAGATAAGGATGTCTATTCCATTCGCAACCTAAGAAGAAGAAGAACAGCTTACCCACGGATAAGTAATTTATTTCTGTTGCGAAATATGAAAAATCGCTAATTTCTTTTTGTGCTTCCTAAGAGGGTTCGATAGAAAAATTTGAAAAAAAAAAACACGACAAAATATAATTATTGATATGCCTGTACTCGGAATTAAAATAACGTTATTTTTTTATCTCTGTAAGATTCTTTTACAAGGCATAACACAACATAAAAAAATCGCTAAAATAAGAGACATAGCTAAAATTGAAATACGATTAAATCTCGTATTGGTGGACCTTCCAATCACTCATACGATGTCATTTTTTCAATCTATGACGAAATGACAATTTAGTGCAAAAATCGAAAGTTTAAAAAATCGCTATAATAAAAATATTGCAATAACTTAGAAACGAAGTGCTCAATCATGAAAATATATAACTTCCATACAAATATTTATGAATGAATATGATATAAATGACGGCGGCTACTCATTTCGCATGAATAATGAGTTGTATTCGTAGGTAGTTTGCTCATGTTGTTCCTCATTTCTCTTGGGTAATGTGTGAATCAAGTAAAATTTGATCAATCTAAGTTTCACTTAAAATAACTTTTAAAGTAAAAAGTACTAGCATTGCGTGGATTTGATATACTTATTTTAGTTAAGTTCTCAACCCAAATTCAGTGCAAGTTTTTTTCTTATTTGAAGCCATTTAGAAAGTGTATCCCGCCAATACCAGTATCAGAAGACGTATTACGTGGTAACGTAAGCTAGAAAGAGGACTTATCCTCATACGTGACTATTTATAATGAAAGTGACTACTCAGCTTTTCATCCCTTGTCTTCTCTAGTCGATTTTAAACTTCATAGGCGCTCATTTTACAAAATGTTAAATACATGTTACCACATAGCGTCAGTTATATTTATATGAAACGGAAATATTTCTGCAATTTAAATATTTTCTTTGCCTTCTGCCGGTTCAAATTAGTGACCATTCTTTAAATTATTTTTTAATATCGTCAAGTATTATGCATGGAAAGGCACAATTGACCCCGACTTGAGCTTACAGCTTACATAGTAAACAAAATACGTGATTAGCATAAATCATTTCCTATCGCTTAAAACATGCACTGCTAGTCAAAATTGTGGGCAACTAAAAGCATTGTAAAACTTTTTGCAATTTCGAATGGCTTATAGATGAAAAGTTCACTCAAAATTTGTTGTATATTTCATGATATCTTAACTAGTTGTTTAATGGACTTAATCATTTTCAAAAGAACGAAGATGTTCAATGTAAGCTATGAACGTATTTTGATTAACAAGATTAAACAATTTTTTACAAATTAATATTTTGCAAGCTAACCATGATTTGTGCCATGTTCGCTTGTTGCAAAAGATTTTCCAACAGCTTTCAGTTAATTAAGTAAGTCCACATTAATTCATATTGCCTCCATTTAATGGCTCGGTAATTATCCAGAAGAAAAAACGTAAAGCAGATTACTATTGTTTCAATAATGAGCTCCGCGCTGGTGTTTAGGTCATTGTCAAATCTATTTCGTTCTCCATGTGATCTGAGTTATCTTGTACCTTTGCGAGGCATTCTATAATTCAATTAAACGTTTCATGGATTTGAGTTGTTTCAAGTTTTTCTGCAATAACATCTCTTCATTTGTCTCTAATGCTATTTTTATTTATTCATAATTACCTGAGTTTTTATTCGACTCTTCTTGTATAAATTAATTAATATTAAGTTTATCATTTTTTGTTAAAGTTGATATGGTTTCAGTTCTAGCGCTTTCCACTAGTCATCATTATCTTGTACAAGAGCAATGGTGCTCCACAATGTTGAAAATATTTAATATTCATAAGAAGTTGAACAGATGTAATGAGATTTTTTGACATGCTTCTGGTCTTTACTGTTTATTTTCTGTGTTGTAAGTTTTTGTGGCCATTTGTGGTGCAAAGCATTTGTCATTATGATTTAGTGTAATAATTTGCAGTCTCATTTAGTTGAAAATAAAAACAGAATATTAAAAACATGTTTTATTTTATTGAAATATTTTAGATATGGGTTAGAAGGGGGTAGCGGTTTCCGACTCCAATATGTTTATACGCATCAATTACATTGGTCTCCAAATTTGGAAAAACAAAATTGACTGGAGGAACGAAGCTGGTTTTTTTTAACTAATCTGGGTGCGCTTAATTCGAATTGTGTTACTGATTCAAGCTATTTCGACTTTATATGTGGTGAATATTTGGTTGGAAAAAAAGGATATGCAATATTAGAATCATTACAATATGCATATTCACATTATTTTGTTTTTGCTGTCAGAAACTTAAACAAACGGTGGACACCGACATTGTTTTGTAATAGTTACAGAAATGTTTTATACAAGTGGTCAAATGGCAAGAAGATCTATTTCGATTTTCAATACCAGTACTTTGGGGAGAGTGAAGGAACCCCCCAAACCGATTGTTATTTCTGTTTAACAAAAGTTGCTAGATTCAATATAAAAATTTAAAAAATATTACATACGGGAATGTCCCATCGGTATCCAAACCAGTTCAATGTCCATCAAATGATCCATTAACAATCAATCCCAGTGCTACGAGCAGTGAGTCCGAAACATCCTTCACTAGCAGTGGTAGGCTGATGATGAACGTCATTTAGCGATTCAAGCTGAGCTGAATTATCTAATTCGGGATTTACATTTAACTAAGCAAGACGCAGGATTATTAGCTTCACGCATGCAGCAGTGGAAACATCTTGCAGTTGGGACAAAAGTAACAATCTATAGACATAGAAGCTTCGAATTGATTGCATATTTCGAAAAGAAACACTCTATTCTATATTGTACTGATGTTGATGGTTTATTTCAAAAAATGAACCGATCATATGACAAACCTGAATGGAGATTATTTATTGATGGGTCTAAGCACAGTTTAAAAGTTTTTCTTTTGCATAATGTGAATGAAAATCCATCCATACCAATTGCTCAAGCCGTTAATACAAGGAAAATTACGAATCAATGACTGAAATTTTGACATTATCTGTGGTGACCTTAAGGTGTGTAGTTTACATTTATTTGTGTTTATAGTATGGACCATCATAAATAACTCTAAATTAACCTATTTCAGGTCATTCGTTTGTTGACTGGTATGCAAGGAGGTTTCACAAAATATTGTTGTTTCCCTTGTCTATGGTATAGTCACGCTACATGTCATCATTACGTCATAACAGAGTGGTCAAAAACAACTGAGTATTCACCAGAAAAACAAAACATTTCAAATAAACCAATAATTGACCCAAATGACGTTCTTCCTCCGTCGCTGCACATAAAATTAGACTTTTTTAAGAACTTAAATATTTGTTAGCGTTTTTTCCCAAAATTTCATATGCTAAAATCAAAGAAGGCATATTTGTTGACCCTCAGCTCAGGAAGCTATTGAATGATGACAGTTTTTCACAATGTTTATTGGAGAAAGAAAATGAAGCCTGGATATCTTTCAAGAGCATCGTGAACAGTTTTCTTGGAAACAATAAGAGAGAAAACTGCAGACAAATTGTTGATGAACTATTGAAAATTTGTTACGAATTAGGTGCATGAATGTTACTCAAAATAAATTTGCTTCATTCGCATTTAGATTTTTTTCCACAAAACATAGGTGCGGTGAGCGACGAACAAGGGGAACGTGCTCGCCAAGATTTAATGAAAATTGAAAGAAATATCAAAGATTTTGGGACAAAAGCATAATGGGAAACTATTGCTGGACTCTAATGTGTGAAATCGAATCAACAAAATACAAACGACGTTCAAATAACGCCATTCAATTATGAAAATTCATTGAATTTAAAATAAACTAATGAAGATATTTGGTTACTCCAGTCCAAAACCTTGTTGGCTAATGTTATTAGACTTGCTATGGCTGGTAAGAATTTAAGAGCCGTTTTTGTAATACACAGGTTATTGACGACCATGAACAGAAAGTAGCAAATCAAAGTTAATTTTGAAAAAAATCTTTAGAAAAAATTTGAAATATATTATCGCCCAAGGTGAAGGGTATTTTAAATAGGGATGGTTTAAAATGTAAAATATAATGAAAGGTTTGAATACAGAGATGTTGAAGATTTTTTGTTTTTATTTTCTTTTATTTTGGGCCTATAATAGTTTGTGAGGAATATACAAACTAGGTTCTACTGTTCAGGGACCTTCAGAAAAGCTTGCTATTCATAATAATTTATTGAACGTTTAAAAAATATTTCTTTGAAAATTTTATTGATGAACATTAAATAAATATTTATGGATAACTTAAGATATTTATTTAAAATACAGTAGAAATTTGTTTCTATTTTTTGAGTATAATTCGTTTTTCACCTAAAATGAAACTGAAACGAAATTAGAAAACATTCATTGGTTTTGTTCTATCTCAATCGAAACGTAATGGAATAAATATTTTGATTCGAGAACCCGAAACGGGTAATCTTAATCAGAACAGAAATCAAATGTACCTATAGTTTTATTTCTTTGCAGAACTTTCTTTCTTTGCAAACTGAGAGAGACACAAATACAGGATTATCCCTGTATTTGGTTTCAAAGCCTCCAGTCTGGTAAAGCTGTCAGCTTTTAAACACCTGTTACATGAACTGTTATTTATTTAGTGAAAAATTTTACATCGTTTAACAAGCAAAGAATGACGTAAAAATAGTTAAAACTTACTAGAAAAGTGATGATTCAAACGTGATTCAACACAAGCGAATTTGGCTTTAATGGATGAGAAGTTTCCAGAAAGCGTAATATCACGTATTGGTGACATCAAGTGGCCATCAAAATCATGCGACTTTTTTTTTCGTGGGGCTACATCAGAGACCGTATTTACGCGAATAATCGTTAACCGTACCGCGAATAAATCCTAATCCGTAGGCGGTCATTTAAATGATATTGCATTTCATAATGGCAAGATCCAAGCATTACAATGAAATAAAACTTTCAAAAAAATTGATTGATAACACTGTAGTTCGAGTAATTTATGGTCATGATTTTCGATTTCAACGGGTCTCTGAAATTTTCACAGCTACTCAAGAAATAATATGTGTCAAAATTTTGTCTAATAAACTAAAACAGAATCCAATTCAAATTTCGTTTCATTTCGTAGGACTTGAAATTAAAATTTCTTGTAATTTCATTTTGGATGCAAGAAACAGAAGCAAAATTCTGTGCACTTTTAATGCAGTTGTTGGAATCGGAATAAAAATGTTATATATTTTTGACTTCAAATCGAAAAACTGAAATAAATCAAAATTATTTTCTAATTTGGTTTCGTTTCGGTGACGGTCTCTGCACGGCATACATTGACCTACTGGCATAGGTCTGTGCCTTAAGAACAGACTCGATTTAGGTAGTTCGGGGTCCACCTTAAACTGCTTTAAAATTCAGTTAGCGAACACATGACTATGTGTGTGATCAATTGCCTTCAGCTCTTGCTTTAGTTGGATTTTGTAGGAGAAGTGGCTTGAATCGAAATGAATCCAAAGCTTGTTGACTGGTTGGCATGTCTAACACTTAAGCCTGTCCCTCATCATCAGTCATAGTACGTTTCTTGAATATAGGTTCGGATTCGACTCCTGAGCGAGGGAAATCTTCCACCAAATCTTGACCGTATAAACGTTTTTTTTTTTTACAAGGTTGGTTCATCATAAATCTTCTTTAATATTTTCAGCGATTCGGCACATAAGATTTCAATTACAATATAAAGTTGTAAACAAATTCTTTCTTTGATATTTTCATTCTTTGCGAAACCGCAAACTGCGCAAACAAAATCAAGTTGCCATGAACAATCTAAATGTCAGATTGAGCTCAAACTCCGTATCAGTATAAAAGATAGTTGTGCCAGCTTAGTGACAAAAGGAATATTGACAGTCCCTCGAAACCGTCTTTTTTAATGATCAATTTCCGGGAATTTTCGACAGAATGTAGGATTCAGCTGGATGTAAGATGTTATTCGTATTTTCAATCGCTCCAAAATAAAATAGAATGTTATAGAATGCTATTAAAATATTCGTAGAGTATTAATCATGTTCGAGAAGACTGTTCGGAAAAGAATGAAATCATCTCCATTTCATATTCACCTTCTGTGACTCCATAATCTGCAAAATAAAACACACAACAATTCTTTGATTTCATCAACAAAGAAACCATATTATAATATATAATAATATATGTTATTTTTGTTTGTTTGTTTATTAAATACTTCATTTGTTTCATTTGTTATATTTATAATAGCTTCATTTCTATATAATTTAAACACTGATATATATAATTTACATAATAAGTAATTCATGTTTCAACAAAACACATTTGCAATAAAAATAAAACTAATTCATATAAAAGTAAACAAAAAACTAATTTGTCTAATCAACAACTAATGTCACTTTTAACAAATCAAATTTAAAAAACTGTTAACACAAATCTCAAAATAAAGAGAATTAGTTGTATAGGTGGTTATCATACGTTATTCTAGTTGATATTATTTTCTTGATTTTCCTTTTTGTGGGTGTGAAGGGAAACTGATATGTATTCGTTTAACAACAAAGACTAACATTTTATTTCTTTAAATTTAATTGTAAATTTTTTTAAGTTCAGGTTATATTTTCTATGTGGTTTTATATATACATAAATAATTTCCATCGAATATCATATCATAACTCAAGGAACAATTTTATGCATACTGGTTTTTTCCATATTTTCTTAAAAACTTTCAAAACAAATTTAACAATCGATTATGAAATATTTATTCTTTCCGTAGTAAAATTTTAACAAACTTGATTAAGAAAACACATTGAGATTGAAAGTAATGAATAGAAAAAATTGGTTTTGGTTGATTTTATTGTTTATATGCTTAAAAAATTGAATTTTCTGATATAAATTGTAGTTTTCGGGATTAATTAATTGTTAGGATTTTATCGAAATTG